>JASAUF010000203.1:0-500000 GCA_030180095.1 Magnolia changhungtana | reverse complement strand
GTGGTTCATTTATAGTGGGCCTGCAATTAGGATTGTCCAGATTGAGGACATATATGACACGTGTGCTGTAGTTTGTGCATGTGTATGATACACCGTAGAGTATCGTATATAATTTTTACTCTTTTAGATCAAGAAAAACAAACGGTGGGATATTTCATCTGACAATGGCTGATGGGCCATCCTTTTGAGGACACTCATGTTGATGCACTATCTTGCCTCTCTAGAATTTTCTTGAATTTTTTATGGTTGGATTTCCTCTCGATGTTTGTAGAATAAGCCTATTGTACAACGCAGTGTGTGGGGCCTACGATGATGTAGGGCCCACATCCAATCCGTCCATAAGATGTGCCCCTTAAAGTTCACTTTATGTCCCAAAAATAATTCCGATCCAAGGCAGAGGTGAGTCACACCACTGGAGAAGTTTTGATGTAGACATCCACCGTTAAAATCTTCCAAATTGTGTTTTTGACCTACCTTCTTTTTTTATATCTCATCCAATCCATTCAAAAAATGGTCCCTACAAGAATGAATGGAAATCCTAAAAATCAGGCCATTCCAAAACTCAAATGGACCACAACAGGTGATTTCAGAGGTTTTCGTATTGTCCCGAGTTTTCGATTTGCTTGATTTTGGAATCCAAGGAGAAAATCAGCCGACGCACATAATGGCTGGATTGGTTGGCCCACACGCCACGTTTCAATTTTAATAAGATTATTCTACATTATTTAATATACCAGTTAGGCAATCCTAACCGTTCAGTAGTTGGCTGTCAAATGGATGGTTAGAAAGAAATGGCCAGTGCTCAGAACTTAAAGGGAGAAAGCTTTGATTGTTGAATTTCTGAAAAGATCTGCCAGATTAGAGGATCTGACCATGTCATTTGAATGCGGACGGTTGCTGAATTTTTATTCTGAATCGTAAATCTGGACGGTTGATGTTGTTCCCGAATCAATTCCAAAGCTTTGTATGCTAATCTTAAATTATAATGCCGTGTGGGCCATTGTGATGTTTGTATGACATCCAACCCATTGATCATGTGTGCCCTTCATGTTCTCGTAGGCTGCCAAAAATCAGGCTGATCTAGAACTTAAATATGCCACGCGACTAGAAAATTAGGAATTTTCAGTGTGGTCAGCGCACCAGCATCAGTTCTATCTAATGTTGAACGCATAAATGACTTCTTGGTCATTATATTGATCACAGTCACGTTGTAATTAAGATCATAGTAATATATTTCAATTGATGAGTTCTTTTATAACACTCCTTGAAATAAATTAAGCTTCATATTAGAAAACTTTTCTTACCCAATTGTATAAATTTATAAACTCTATCTAAAACTTTTCTTACCCAATTGTATAAATCTACAAACTCTATCCAAATAAACTTTTTACAAAGTTTATATTCCAAAACTATTCGGGCAGGTTGCACAAACTTAGCATCTATTTTGACTACCTTGCATCAACGCTTCTCTCTCTTGAACCAAACAATATAGTTTTCGACTGATTCATTGGGCAATTGCCTAAAACATACAAGATCAGCTATAAACATCTCCTTGTCCTTGTAGAAGAAATAAGCGTTGAATTTCTCATCCATCTCTTGCTAGATTTGGATGGAGTTTGGCAACAAATTGAAATATTAAGGGCCACTGTCATTAAGGAATGACAAAACAGTTACGATTTATAATAACCATTATTAGCCAATTCACCACATTGTATGGTAAACCGACATATATGCTCTATGGTCGATTGACCAATATTGCTAGTGAAAAGCATAAAATCTGGTCAATAGTTTATAGGTAATGGATATTGTTGATTGATTCATTCAAGACAAGGCTTGTAGTACAACATGGTATTAATGCAACTGAGAATTTGGCCCGCCACTTCTTAGACCAATTACATAACCTGATAATGATCCATGTGTTGAGGTCAAACCATTGGTGGCAGATCCGGACCTATTGGGTATTGTCCCCCGTAATAAGGTATATTCCTAGGAAGAGGGTGCCCCCAAGCATTCATTGATTTTGAATTTCAGGAATGAAGGTCCTGGCCTCCTGCTCAGGTTGCCTGAATTTAGTGGATGAAGGCATAGTCCATATGCCCTGTGTTGAAACAGGATGCGTAGTCCATGATGGGGAAGGTACTGATAGTACTGGCGACAAGTTGCCAACAAAATTATCCTCAACATTCGGTCGAGGTATAGTAGGCGCCCTTTTGGTAAGGATAGTCATCATCTTATTCAAGTTCTTGGTCTGACTGGCCATCCACCTATTGAAGGTTTCTGTCTGAATTATTGATTATTCTACCCAAGCTCATGCTTGCTAAGCTTGAGCCATTCTTTGCTCCACAATATGCTGGATTCTCAACTGCATATCGCGCAACCCAACTGATATCGTCTCAAAAGGGGTCACTCCGAGACGTGGATGCCCCATCCTAAATTAGAGGATGGGTTTGATGGTGAACTTAGGAGTTCAGGTGCTAGTTGCACTTGCATTTCCCTAAGGGCCTGTTTGTTTTTCAGAACAATGGGAAATGCAAGGGAAATGGTAATTATTACGATTTCACTGCGTTTGAAATTTCATAGGAAGTGCCAGTGAAATTAGTTTAAAAGATGTAATTTTAATTTTTGAACTGAAGGGTAATGTGCATGAAATATCCATTCCGTCCGTCTGTTTTGTTACAATAGTTTGGAGCATGAGACAAAAAATGAAGCGGATCCAACACTCAAGTAGCCCATGCCAAAAGAAACAGTGGCCATACAAAGTTTTTAACGATAAGTATTCGATTCCCTTTTTTATATGACGTGGTCCAATTGAGTATTGGATATGTCTCAATTTTTTACTCATGCTATGAATTCAAATGGAATAATGGATGAACGGTGTGGATAAGCGAAATGCATCACAGTGGGACTCACAAATATTTTGTAATATTTTTGGTTTTCGTGTAAAAAGTAAGCGGTCAAATCAGGCAAGTTGTAAATGCATGGGGAAGTAATTATTACTTTTTTACCCGGGATTTACCATTTCACTGAAAATCAAACACGCCCTAAGTGAAGGTAGTGTAGAAGGTGTCACGGGATCGTTAAACCCAAAGGAGCTTCGGATAACACTTTAACTCATATTTTTGAAATTGGATTAATTAATCACGCCTATGTCACATTGGTATATTTACCAAATTAGGTGTCTCATCAGGCTTGCCAAAAATTGTTGTCACTTAGTTTCAAGTTCGGTTATGTGTTATATTTATGGGCATGCTAGTACCGATTGTGCAGCTCGATTCCAACCGAACAACTTTGACCCCAAGTGCTATGATAGGTATATACGAATTCATAATATATGACCAAGATCTAAGAAGACTGGTCAACTATTCAGCTACTCGCAGATGCTGTTTAAAATGATCGAGCAATTATCGAAGGGAGAATGGGTTGCTAGGACGGTTTATGCTAAGGATCATAAAGAATAATTGATGAATAAATTTGATTTGTTTCATTGAGTTGGTATAATACGATTTGCTTCGTTGAAATCATTTGCTATTTATATTTCTTGAGATAGTAATCTATATAATTCTTCTCACGTCTTATGATTATAGTAATCGATTTGGCATCACTGTGTTTTGTGGATTCTTCTTGGACATCTGTTTCGATAACTGCTTTAGCATTGCTTTTCTCTCGACCATGTTCTGCTTTTGAGTTTCTAGGCCTCGCTCCATCTATAAATGACGTGTAACACCTTGATTATTGTCCACTGTATTTCCATGACACATGCTCATGGTATTCTTAAAGATGTTAGACGGACTTTAAACTCCTCCTGTCATTGACACGTATCCTTTTCTAATAAGTTCACCCACAAGCTTTTTTTTTTTTTTTTTAAATAATTTAAAAATAAAAAAAACAAAAAAAAACAGAAGGATGCAACAGCCCCAACACAATCTAGAAAGTTATTAATAGCATGCGTCCCATCCCTAATGTTACCAGTGCTTTGGCCCACTTGAGTTTTAGATCGGCCAGAATTTTCGGTCAAGGAGAACATGAGAAGGCTCACATGATGGACGGATTGGATGTCATGCACACATCTTAGTGGAGCACACATCACATTATAGGTTGAGGGAGCTTAAAAGGCTTTGTAGTGGATCCGGCCGTCCCTCATATTTTGAGGCGTCTCCATCCATGGCGTGCACAACCGCTCGGAACCATGGGCCCCACTTCTCAGAAATTCCCTGTATCTATGCAATGATGCCGGCCACGTATTTAAGTGGTTTTCGATTATGACAAGTGGGGCCATTGTTTGGTAATCGAAACAGTTTATCTATTTGTTGTCGATGACGATGGAAAACGCCTCAAAAATATCCTAGACTGGAATTGGGATGGGACCCACCGTTAAAAACTTGCCAGATTTTATGTAGGCCCTACCATGTTTTATATATGCCATCCAATCCATTCTTAAGATGTGGCCGACCAGGATGAGTGAACATCCCAAAAAAAGGCCATTGTAAAGCTTAGTAGGACCAACCCTCTAAAATACATGGTGTGAGCCTAATGTCTTTTGGAATGGCATAATTTTTAGGCATCAAGGAGAATGGTATGCGGTGCACATGGTGGACGGATTGGATTTCAATGAAACATCATGAGCGGGCCCCACGCTTCATGTTGCCACACGTCATGTTGGAAGTTAAGCTTAATGAACAAAGCTTTGCAGTGAATCTGGCCTAACAATATTTATTGGAAATTTTACAAATTATTACCTTACTATTTGGGTTTTTGTATGAACCCCTCTAGCGTCCCTCACACACACGAAGAGTCATGTTTGTGGAACTTTTATGAGATCAACACATTGATACATTTCTGTTGAGACTCATGGAAGCACCACGTAGAAAGGAATCAAATAAAGTAATCGCAATCACACAAACAAATTCAATAGAGAATACTCCAAATTTACATGGAAAAACTTTAATTAAAGAAACTACGACACCAAGGGATAATTAGAGCTGGGCATCAGTCCAGATCGGATCAGATTGGGTCCAACTCGATCCGATCCAAAATCTCAATGGCTTAATCCGAATTCGATCCGATCCGGGACTGAGTCCAGGTCACCTGACTCGGACCGTTCCAATGCATGGTTGGCCTGATCCGAACCTAGTCTGACTCGGTCAAAGAAACTGAGTCGGATCGAGTTGGGTACGATTCAGATCGTATAAATTTAATCCAACTGTTTCATGTAGTGTGGTCCACTTTAGCTTTCAATATACTGTCTTTTTATGCTCAAAGTCTAAAATGATATGTCAAAATGGATGAATGGCTTAGATAAAACATATACATCAAGGTGGGCCCCACATGGCTCTAAAAGAACTCCATCTACCGTATGCACGCTTTTACCGGACGTGTTATAGTGTTGACGTGCAATAGTGCGGTGATGTACTTTTCACGCAAGTGCCATTGTGCACACTACATTGCTGACTTGATCATGGGGTATGTGTTATATCCAAACCATCCATCCATTTGGCGAGCTCGTCTTAAGGCTTGAGATGAAAAATAAGACAGATCTAACTATCAAGTGGACCACACGAATTATTTAACGGTGAAAATCATTCTCTGCTGCTATTTCTGGTGTGGTCTAGATGATCTTTGGATATTATTCATTTTGTGGATAATGCTCTATAATAATCTCTAAAAATATATGAACAATGTAGATATAATAAATATATCACTATGGGGCCCATATAACTTTGATCTCCTTTCAACCGTTCGTACAACTCGGAGCTCGAGGAACGCCAGTACTAGTCTTCACATGTGACACGTAACTACGGTTTGTACTTTTTTTTTGTCTTTTTGTAATTTTCAAAGAAAAAAAGCTTCAGTGCTCTTAGAGAAATATAGGGTACACTAATCTTAGTTGCATCATGTAACTTGGACTGTCCAATAGATCGATCCAAGCCGTCCATTAAGTCTAGAACACATTTCAAGTACTACCATGCAAACTTGGCTTCTGGTTCTCTTTTATTGTACTGAGTAAACTCTGTTGGGGCCCACCATGAAAATGCATGTGGTTTATCCACTCCGGATTGGGTCGGATCAGATTCCGAATTGGATCGATCCGGGCAGGTATGGATTCGAACTCGACCCGAAAAGATTTCGGATCTGGACTGCCCTACTCGATCCACACCGATCTAGGCCGTCGGATCGGTTCAAATCTGGTCGGATCGGATCAGGATTGCCTAGCTTTAGCGACAATAAACTATAAATAACAAAGTTTTACAAGACATGAAACTTTACTGATTCAAAGCCCCGAGAGAAATATCATAACTTTTTCTCTTTCCAAAACCCTCTTAGAACCTTAAGCACGTCTAGCCTTAACCCAAATCCCGATTACACCCATATATTTAAGGTAAAATGGAAATAAAAATAAATCACACAAAAACACGCAAAATTACGCAACCATCATTCTATCAAGTTGATTGGTCGAGAAGTTTCGATCAGTCGGGTCAACTTGTCGACCAAAGCTTTTGATACATCGAAAACTCCAAAAACAGTCTAGAGAGTTTTGCTAAAAAACTGAATATTTTTTTATATCTTTAGACCTGTCAACTGGTTGATAGCCCCTATTTCAGCATAGCTTTGAGTTATTCAATTTTCAATAATATCATCTATCACACTCTATCACGACATTATACACTTGTAATTAGTCATCGAGATGGAAAAAGCTTTGATTTTTTCTTCATTGTAGTTATTCAACTCGATAATATTTTTGTTCTTTCAATTCCTTTATAAAGGTAGCCCCTATCACTTTTTCTTTGCGTGTGCGCGCATGAAAGTGTTAGTGATTAGGTAAGATAAGGGCTCTATGTCTCCCATTACAATGGGTATATAATATCCACATGGCACCATCTTTTGTGTGGGCTCATGTTAGCAGTTAGGCCCAAATAACGAGGTAGATCTATAACTTGAGTCCATCCTAGTATAGAAAAAAAATGCATAGATCACGCAATCGAAATCCTCATCGATCTCTCTACATGTAGCTCAAATGCAATTACCAACATCCTTCTGCTCAAGTCTCTTTCTGTATTCTCTCTCCCATGTTCTCACCGTATGAGTTGAACGTGCCATAATGCTAGTGCATGTACAAGAAAGTTCTTGTAATACACATTGCACATGTGTTAATGTGGCAACATAGGTACAAGATCCAATCCATTTGTTGGTGGAGTGCCCCTGTAGATGCTCTGGCTTAAGAATTAGGTTACTAAAGCCTTTCTTCAGGCCAAATCTTTATGTTTTTAAAGGTATTTTCATCATTTTTAAAATTTTAAAACCTTTTAAACTAATCAGCATTGAGAAATTATAGAATAATTGATGCTAAAAAACTGAATTATTTAGGTGCCTTTTGTAAAGTCAATAAAAAAAGGCATTGAAATGCAAAAAACCCAACTTATGAGGTATTAATTTATATAAAAAAAAAAAATTCATTTAAATGCATAGCTCCACCAAAACAAATAGGCAGTGTACTATGTTGTATTTTTTAGTGTTTTAAAATAAATAAAAAAAATCATATTTAAATGCTTTGAATTTTATTTTTATTTTTTCCAAAATTTCAAAAAGCAACATAGGCATATTGTCTTTTAATGGTGTGGGTTTAGTCCCACATTAAGCAAGAAGAGATAAATTTAAATTTATAAGAAAAAGATTTTGCATTGGCTTAGACTCCTCTTAGATGCATGTGAATTTAGTTGTTTGGGGAACTATAGTCCCAATGTATGTCATAAATCACACGTGCACACGCTGGATCAAGATGTAGTGTGGCGCAGTGTGGTGTGCGTGTGCACGAGTATATTTGCAAGTCTAAAAAATATTTGTTGCCTTTTAAAATTTTGTTTTGCTTTAGTTGATCATAAAAAACCCCAACGGCCATGACTATTGGCAAGGGTGCATACATTCTCATTCAAGACAACCTTTGAAGTTTATATAAAGAAACTTCTCTACTTTTGAATTTATAATCAATTCAATCTTTTGGCTTTCTCTCTCTCACTTCAAATCTCTACCACAATTTCTTTTTGTTCATTTAGTCTTCGAGTTAGACAAACAATGACAATTTGGGTTTTCATACATTGAGTGCGCCAATGTGATGACACAACATTCGAGGGTATTCTGGAGATTATTGTTCAATATTCCTGTTGCATTATGGACATCGTCCAAAGAATTATAAAAATTAATTTCAAGCCAAGTAACTTTCGTCGTGCCTATATTTCGACTAAGTGGTGGACCCCACTCAATGCGACATCTTGGGAGTGATTAGATGGATGGGTGCTACCAAAGAATACACTAAAATTTCAGCCTACATGTTGTGTACGGAATGTTTTATGCACACGCAATGCAATAATCTTTCCTCATCTTAAGTGCTCCGTGGTACTACGTGGACTTATCTCACAACCAAACAAGGTGAGACTGACCAAGGCCAGCTCATTTCAGACTGTTCATCTAGAGGGCCCCACAGTGGATTAGGCATAGCTCAACACCATCCAATCCATCCTGTCGAAGATCTTTTGCTCGTTGATTTTGAACCATTGCTGAAATTTTCTTTTCAACCATCCATTTTCAGGACATCAATTGCAACTAATAGGAGTTTTTAGGTATGGTTAATCCATGATAAAGCCCACGAACGTTCCTAATTATGGGCCACCACCAACTACGACTCATCTCATACTATCTTAACCACACACACACACACACACAAAAAAAGCCTACTGTGGGAGTATCATCCACATTTTTTAATCCAGTGTGTAACAGTGCTCCTAGTTGCTGGGAGACACGTTGACAATCCAATTGATTGATATGGACCGTCCATCCCTTCAATCATCATAAAAATTACAAAAAAATAAAATAAAAATTGTTGTCTATGGAGAATAATAGACCGAAAGAGGCTTGATTGTCGTTGGCCGTTAGATCGCCGTGCATACAGCACTGTAGCACTGTATTTATATCCATTTAGGATTTTTGCCCTTGGGGTTAATTTCTGTCGTTAGCTGAAGAAGCCGGCCTCAGTTTAACCGTTCTTCATGTCTGACTACATCTTTTACATTTGTTAAGGGAGATTTCGTTTGCGTGCATACACTTACATGTGTCAACAGTCTAGCCCATAAAAATAGGAATCGGATTGGTTACTCCCCCCTGCCACCAGCCAATGGCTGATGGTCGGTGCTCTGTGGGCCCCACCATGATGTATGTGTTTCATCCATGCCGTCCATCTATTTTTATAGATCATTTTATGATATATGAAAAAAAAATGAGATATATCCCAATCTCAAGTGGACCACATTACAGGAAACATTGTTGAATGAACTTCTACCATTAAAAACTTTTTGGGGGCCATAAAAGTTTTGGATCAAGCTGATATTTGTTTTTTCCCTTCATCTGGGTCTGTATGACTTAATCAATAGATTGGATGTCAAATAAACAGTGGGCCTTAGGAGTATTTTAATGGTGGATATCCAATCACTATTGTTTTCCTGTGGTGTGGTCCACCTGAAATTTATAGCCCTTTAATTTTTGGATCAAGCTCTAAAATGACCTGTAAAAATGGATGAAATACATACATCATGGTGGAGCCCACAGAGCACCGACCACCAGCGACCAGGCTGGTGGCACAGGGAGTAGTAGCCAATCCGTTTCCATAAAAATACATGGGATGATCTAAACCGGTTTATAAGTTGGCCTTTTTTTTTTAGCCATCCATTCTCTCATTCCAGATGCAGATGGAACAGTGAGGATTGCCTGATAAAATGACTCTTTAAAACCATAAACGATCCATGATGGCCTCAACAAATAGATGGCTCAGATGATTGAGATCTCTCTCTCTCTCTCTCTCTCTCTCTCTCTCTCACACACACACACACACACACACACACATAAACAATATCCAACGTTTTTGGCTCAAAAAATGAGATTGACCTAATAAACAGTCCAGATTGATCGATTGGACCGTTCATGTGTCCCAATGCGACTTGAGGGGCACGGAACTTATGGTGCCATTAGAGCACTGGATTACTTCTTTTCTTGATTCCATTGGAGCTTATTTATCCCAGTTGTCACTTAACAGAAAACCTAGGGATTTGCTATTACAGCCCACTGCATGTTCCAAAACCAGAAAATTAAGATATGTAATTGACATCTACACCCTCCTAGTTGATAACTACATCATTTTCTCTCAAATTTTGATAATATCATGGTAAAATTTGGTACTATTGTATCACTAAAAGTAGCAAGAAAGGATGTATCTATCAACAAGAGAGTGGCTAGAAGTAGAGGATCTCAAAAAATAAAAAAATAATAAAGAAAAGAAAAACCAAAAGAGTATACGTATCAGATTATCATAGTTCAAACTGGCCTGAAAAACCAGTCGAGTTGATTCGACTCCGAAACTTTCCCGAGCTTTCAGTAATAATATTTAATATTTAAAAGTATAAATAATATTTGAGTTGTACCTGTGAGATCTCTATTTGATTGGCCCGACATGATCATTGGGCTAGATCATATGACTGAATAACTTTGATAAGCATACCGATGGTCCCACTATGTACGTGATTATTACATGTAGGCATGGGACAATTATACTCATGGTGTGTTCTCTATCATAGTAATTTCGATAAACATAAAACTCTTAATCGTGTGGAGATTTTGAGAAAGGAAGAAGTTGTGATAGACTTACCTTCTTCCCACCATCATCTATATTTTTATTTTTGATTGATGTCTTAAATTTGTACTTCAACATGCTTGTCAATGATAGTTTGATGCCATTGAGCAGACTTCGATGCCATCGAAGTGCTACTCGATGCCATCGAAAAATTCTAGATTTTCTCATGATGGTCGCTGGACACTTAGATGTCTTTCTCGATGCCATTGAAGGTTATTCCATGCTATCGAAGTTAGTTTCAATGACATCAAAGGTCTACTCGATGTCATCAGAAAAATCTGAAAAATTTATGATTTATCGCTGGAATATTTTGGTGTTAGTTCGATATCATCGAAGTGGGGTCGATAACATCGAAGTCCTATCGAGGGTTCCATCGAACGTATGCACAGAGTTACGCGGAATTGTGCATCTACGGGATTATTATTTTTTTTTCTGATTGTAATTCTCTCAAAGGCTATAAATATGGGTATAATTGGGATTAGGATGTATCTCAGAGCTTTCTAATTCATTCATAGGGTTTTCAAGGGCTTGTAAGGGGAGATTCACAGTTTGTTCGAATCGGGTATTCTCTATCTCTTATAATTTCTACTTTCATAGTGATATATATATATATATATATATATATATATATATATATATATATATATATATATATATATATATATATATGTTACTTTGTGCCGTGATTTTTTTCTGAAAGTATTTTTCCACATTAAATTCAGAGACTTTATGATTGTGATTGATTGTTGTTATTGGATTACTTGGCTTGATTCATCTCCGTGTGCTTCTGTCTCTCAATATTTATGATATTGATCCCCTCACCAACATATACGAAACCACAATCTCAATAAAATGGTTTGCTTACATATGTAAGATATGAAAGATCGAGGGACATACTAATGGTTTTCTAAGAAGGTACAATCATTTTAGCTTATAATTATAATCTATCTGATCTTCATCATTGATGCATAAATCGGTCAGTTAAATTCCAAAATTTTAGTTTAACAGTGACTCGAGTTTTTCAAGATTTTCTATGAGTGTGTTTTTTTTCCCAGAGTCCTGGTCGAGTTTCTCTTGAGTTTTGACTCAATTATGACTGGAATAGAGTTTTTCTTGGGTCTTGGTAAAATGTGGTCCATTTGAGTAGAGTTTTTTTGAATATTTAAAACTTGGGTCATATAATTGAAGTAAATATAAAATACAATAGTAGAGCTTTATACCATTGTATCACCAAAATTCGAGAGAAGGGGTGTATCTATCAATAGGGGGGGGGTAAGATAGTGGCTCCCAAGAAAACAGTACAGTACATAGTTCAAGTAATATAAAAGAGAAAAGCACTTAGAGATGAGCCACACAAAATCAATTCAAAAATATAAAAGAGAAGATAGAGAATACAAAGAACCAAGATATGGGTCACATGAGGAGGGTGGTGGCCCACATGACCAAAGTGAAAAGCCCCGTTATTTTCTGATTTCTGTTATTTGGATTCATCCAAAAATCTCCATGTTTCTGACAATTCCTATAATCTTTTTCTCATTTGGCACCTTCCCCACTTTAAAGGATGCCTCCTCCCCTCTTTTTTTCTCAAACCAATCTCTCCATACCCCCTTCAGAACAGAGAGAGAGAGAGAGAGAGAGAGAGAGAGAGAGAGAGAGAGAGAGAGAGAGAGAGAGAGAGAGAGAGCTTTTAATCACATAAGATGGCTAGAAATCCCCTCTTTCAATGTGATCAAGCAACAGATGATGAGTACATAGACATGGACATCAGCTCCACCACCACCTTCCTATGCTACTCCATCTCCCCTCCACATTCCAGCAGAGAATTTGAATTCCAAATGTCCTCCAACCCACTTGAAACAGACTCCACCACCTCCCCAGCTGATGAGCTCTTCTACAAAGGCAAGCTCCTCCCTCTCCACCTCCCTCCACGTTTACAAATGGTCCAGATGCTCCTACAAACCTCAAACGCCTCCCATGAACAAACCACACCCTCTTTTGAAGAAATTCACACCACCCCAACTGCTTTTACAACCCCATTTGAATCATGCAACATATCTCCGGCCGATTCATGCAACGTGAGTAGAGAGCTCTCCCCAGAAGAGTATTTCTACGAATGCGCTGCCTCCGCCGATAATACCAGCTTCATGGACGGTCACGCCAAGAAGTCATGGTCCAAGAAACTCAAACTGATCAAGCAATCCTCATTGAGTCTGAAACTCAAGGCATCAAGGGCCTACTTCAGATCTCTTTTCAGTAAGTCCGGGTGCTCAGATGAATCGTGTGCTGATGCAGCGAGAAACAGCAATGAATATACAGTTTCCAAGGCCAAGGAGTGTTTGAATAAGTACGTGAAGGTAGTGAAAAAGAGCCCATTTGGGCAAATTCAAAGAGAGAGATATCAAGCGTCGGCGACTGCCATGAGCAATGAGAAAGAGAAGATGAGCAGCGGCGAAGATGGTGGGACCCACAGAAGGTCATTCTCAGGTGTGATCAAACAGAACTCAGGGACTAAATCTACAACGTTGTCGTCGTCGAGCTCTTCTTCTTCTTCTTCTTCTTCTTCTTCTTCTTCTTCCTCTTCTTCTTCTTCTTACTCAGTTTCAAGTGAGAATTCAAAAGGGTCTTATGGAATGCAGTTGCTGAAAAGGAGTAGTAGTGTGAATTCAGAAGTAGAGAGCTCAATCCAAGGGGCTATTGCTCATTGTAAGCAATCACAGCAGCTGTTTTGTACAAGGAAGAGTGTAAGTGATGTTGGGTTTGGTTCATTATCTGCTTCTAGGAGTTTTGAGAATCAGGAATGGCCAGGAATGTGCAGAGGATGAATATGGAAAAAAGACACATTTCAGTATTTTGATTGGAACATGTGATTTTTCTTCTTCTTCTATTATTATTACAATTACTATAATTTTGGTACGTTTTTATTCAAATCAAACAAATGGATGGTTCTTGTATGGTTTTTTATTCAATTCAAATAAAACCCTCTTTCCTCTCTTTGGAAATAGCCCACAAAAGCTCTCTCTCTCTCTCTCTCTCTCTCTCTCTCTCTCTCTCTCTCTCTCTCTCTCTCTCTCTCTCTCTCTCTCCTACCCTTTTTATTTATTTTTTATTATTATTTTATTTTATTTTTTTATCTTCTAAGGGTCTTTTGTTTTAATCTTCAACGGGGCTTTTTTTCCGATATTTAGTTCATTTTCTATTTTGAGGACTCTCACCAGCTCTCTCTCTCTCTCTCTCTCTCTCTCTCTCTCTCTCTCTCTCTCTCTCTCTCTCTCTCTCTCCTGCTTCTTCTTCATGAAAAAGTGGGAATTCTGTCCATGAGACCTTTTAAGCAAATGCTTTTAAGCTGTTGGCCCCAAGATTGAAAGAAAACAAAATTAATTGAAAGAACAAGAGCGGAAAAAGATATTCACATGGCCCACCTTTCCACAAGGATAAATGGTCCACCTTTCCACAAGGATAGATTTCTAGTACTCTATGCCACTATAATTTATAGTGCTACTACTTGCACAGTCCAATTGCTTGATATTGATGGTCCATTAGATCTTGCACACATATCATGGGCTTACCATGAAAAAAAAACACTCAGCCATCCTTTTTTCAATCCATGGATGGGATGGTCAGGATTTCCTGATAAAAGTGATTGTTTAGAACCATATGCAATCCATAATGTGCTTCAGAAAATAGTTGGCTCAGTTGTTGATTAGGTTTATTTTATATAAATGATCCTGCCCGTCCATTATATTGGCTAATTGATTAGATGCTTAAAAATCAATCTGCTTGGTGTGATCGTAGTTTCAGCACATGGAATGTGTTCTAGACCTAATGGACGGTCCAGATTGACTGCCTCGATTTTCCAGTCGTCCCTGTGCAAGTAGGAGCACTATAACTACAGTGCTCTTGCAGCACTGAATCATTTATCTTCCAGACACAGTTTATAATTATGATCCACACTAGATTACTCAGCTGGACTACAATGTGCGTTTGCCACTACTCAATTGTGGCAAAATCATCTTCTAATCCGAACCGTCTAAAACATGCTCCCACTTGTGGATGGAGCAAACTAACCCTCTAGTCTCTCAAATGTACTGTAAAAAAAAAAAATATATATATATATATATATATATATATATATATATATATATATATATATATATATATATATATATATATATATATATATATATATCAGCTGTCCAAATTCAACAGATGAAATCAGATGGTTTAGCAGAGTCTGATCAGTTTGGTTTTCAGCTACGACCATTTAAAAAAGGGGCCGCTATTTTGGACGATCCAGATTGCATGCCATTAGGCAATAGTTTCCACTTTGTAGTCTACCCCTAGATTAGTGGGTCTTTTGGCAGCAACACTAGCGCGTACACAGATGGACGGAAGCTTGGATACATGTGTGATGGTTCATACTCATGAAGACAAAGATTGTACACGTGGCATACATATAACTCAGTTAAATTGTCCAAATCATGCGACCCACGATAGATTGTCCATGAACAAGCAAGTAGCCAATTTGTGGATATCTGATGGACCGTCAACAAGAAAAATAGCCAACGGTCCAAAATTCAGCAAACAAATGTCCATTAATCAGATGCTAGGATCAAGCAATCAATCTAGTTTTCAATTCATGACCTATCTACAGTGGGGTCCAAAGTTTGGACGGTTTAATTTGAGTTAAACGTGTGCCAAATTTACAATTTTTGAGTACCAAAAAAAAGAAGAAATGACTGACTCATCCCTGCACTAAAACTCTCTCTCCACCGATCAAATAACACTGCATTAAGCACCGAACAGCCATGTCTATAATATGATTTGAACCATCCATCAGGTAGGCAGCATTGTTGATGTATTATAGCACACGTAAAAATTGCTTAAGAGGTGTTTTTGTTCAATTTGAATGGTCACGTGTGTTATTAAGTGCATGAATTTCGTCAAACGTGTGTGAGTAGGAATACTGCCTGACATTTTAGAGTCGCATTTGATTTGAATCAATTAAACCCATGTGCCAAACTAGCCCAATTATGATCAAACATTTTGAAGTCTAATTTGATTCGAATCAATTCAACCCCCAATTGTTACGGTGATTTAAGAAGGGAAGAATCACTGCTTGGAAATGATTTTTTTTACCTTGAGATAAGGAATTTAAAATTTTACCTTTAGATAAGGAATTTAAAAAGAAAGTTGATCACTAATTTTATTAATTTGGATGTTAGAGCAACACAAATAGTGGAAATAAATACATAAAGTGGAGAAGACAATAGATACCTAAGGCCACTTGTGCTCGTGAAACGATAGTGGAAAAAGATCTTACGATCGTGGTGTGAAGTCAACAGGATATAATTGGTGGTCTACTAAATAAGAATTCACTGATAAGAGAATTAACAATGGTGGTCATTGATATTTAAGCTACTTTTAGGGTGTACTACAGTAATTGCGCTGGATAGCAACAAATCTAAGGTAATTTAAGGGGCTTCGGACTTGCTGTCACATGGTTGGACAAAAGTGGAGCATCCAAGTTAAGATGCAAAACTAAAGATAGGTGAGATTGATTGATGTACGGCGAGAATCAAGTACATTTCTAACACACATAGATCGAAAGAAGCCCTAGGAATAATCAAGAAATTTTAGTATAGTTTCGACAAGTCAAAAATCTTCTTGAAATTCCAAATTACTTGCCAGCTGATTTTTGCCGGTTTAGACGGGTCGAAATATTGTTCGATAAGTAAACAAATTAGGTCGACAAATTGAAAATCACAAAATTTTTTGTTTAAATATCTGGACACTTTTTTGTTGTTTCAACTAGTTAACTTAATAGGTTGACAAATGATAAAAATTTACACGTTTTTTAAAATTTATTTTTTAGTTTGATTATGACTTACGATTTTAGAATTTGTCTAAGGTTATTTAAGCAAGCTAAACTCTCGATAAATTTTCTTAAAAGTTCCTTTATTTCTCTCGTGAATTCAAGAAACTTTTTCTGGATTCAAAAGTGCCTCATGGATTCAAGGTGTTTATCAATCGAGGAAGATGGTGATCGACCTCATCACGTCCTCCCCTATGTCATTGATTGTGTGTGGTGAGGCCCCCAAACTCTTCATCAAGTGCTACTTTTATATACTTTGGAGAGGCACTGGCCGCGTTGTAGTTTCCTTGTAAATCTTTGATTACATAGCGATCGTGTCTAATAGGATATGGATTCCACGATGGATATTGTCATCATATTTGATTTGCTTTTAATTATGGTTGGGCTTTTCATTATTTACTTCTATTTTTTTATTGCCTCCAAAAAATCATTGATTTGTCCCGATTTTTTATTATTTTAATGTGGATTTATTTCTAATTTGGAATGGCCATACTGTGCATATATTGTATGGGGAAAATCTAGCATCGGCCGAACTTAGGAAGCTTTCTGTGTCCATTCAAAGTTACACGTGTTGTACATTGATAACGTATCTTTCAAATGATATCCACCTTTCATGCCGCATATGTATATGTGACTCAAGTGAAACCACTTTTGAGATGGCAAATAAACATTACAGTGGGCTCTATGAAGTTGTTAACTGTGGGCACCCAATCACCACTATTTTCCTGTCATGTGATTCACCTGAGATTTGGATATGCCTCATTTTTTGGACCATGCCTAAAGTGAGTTGGCAAAATGAATGGACAAAGTGGATATACAACACATACAAGGTGGCTCTGGAAAGTTTTTAATGTAAGGAATTCAATCCCTGGTGTGCGATCCACCTGAGATTTGTATCTGCCTCAGTTTATAGAACCATGCCCTAAAATAATCCAACAAAACAGATGAACAGCGTAGATTTACAACACACATTGAGGTGGGCCCCACGGTCAGGTTCTCACCCACTAAGCTGTTACCCCTGGCTCACCTAATCCCCTCCCCCAGCTTTCTAGAGTTCAATATTTGGGCTATGGCAGTGGGACCCACCTGATGAGTGGCCCACATCCAATACATGGATGCCACATATATATACCATGCTGGATACAATGATGAGCATAAGAAATGCTTTAACAGAGAATCCTTTTCTAGCGTTAAGTGTTAATATAATCTCTATAAAGGTTAGATGGTCCACATGACCTGATTGATGGTTTTCACTTGTAAATTCATTTTACTATCACCATGATATTTCAATCAGGAATGGTTCTAACACAACAACCAAAGAGAAGAGACTTGATTAAAGGAGATAGAATCTAAAATCACCCATGTAAAAATGGAAAGATCTATGTGGCTTAGCTGTCCCTGATGCAAGTGGGCCATCTCCATTTCAGGATATACTTTAACTAGCAATGTGAGGTTTTGAAAACCAATCCCACATTATACAAAAGGAAAAACATGTTTTAAAAATGAAGGGAGGTCCATCAAGCAAACCTGTACATGTGGACCCACCTTTCGATGATCCAAACGGTTCACAGCCAACCATTGCCATAGATTCTAGAGATGTCCCAAGTATCTCCTGATTCAGATGATCCCAACCGTTGCAACTGACCATCCACTGAAATGTGACCATTGGCTACAATCAGACGGTTAGGATCACTCGAAACGGATTAATGGGGCCAAACACCATATAATACCACTTTGTTGGAGAAATTATAAATAATGAAGACATGGATAACGACAGTGATTAGAAAAATCAACTTGTCTGCCTCTACAGCTCTTAATAATGTTTGGATGAAACCCACTTAAAAGAAAATATGATTTTCTTGAATTTGAGTGCAGACAAACAGCCATTCATCTAAAATCACTTTTGGTTTTTGCAAAGGTGGAAAACCAAAACCATAAACTAAGTAAACATGTCAGTGAAAGGGTTGACAAGAGTAGTGAGAAAGCAAAGCTAAAACAAAACAAAAGCCACACTAATGCTGTTTGGCACTTACACTGTTTGTGTCCATATAAAACAAGGATTGCTTTTTCTTCCTTTCATTAATATATGTGGGTTTCTGTTGTTTTTGCTTACATCACATCTCTATTAGAAATGGAATAATCATCACTTGAAGAAGATGATTGTTCTACTGATGATCATTTAACTGATTGGACTTAAAAAAGAGGTTTGTTAGGTAGGTGTAGGTGTCTTATAAACCATACTTTCAAAACTCATGAATTCGAGTTGAGTCGGGACAAAGTTGAGTAACTCAGTTTTTCTTTTTTCTTTTTGGTCAAGGTATTCTATAATAGTATCAGTAGTTATAACAGCCACCACCGTTACTTTTACCATAGGACAGGGGTCGCGATATATAAGTACTGTCTGGGCCTCCGTAACAGCTGTTATAGACTTCTTTTTTATTATTTTTTAAAAAAAAAAAAAAAAAAAAAAAAAACCTCGAAAAACTTATATTTACTCTGTAACATAAAATAAAATTTTAAAAAAATAAGTCAAAAAGCCTATATTTGCCCCATAACATATCATTATAGAGATATTACAACCTTTAAGCGTATCGATTAGGCCATTTTTTCTATAATAGCTGTTTGCCGTTATGACCTTGTAACAATACGTAACGGTTGTCATCATAATGGCCTTTATTATATATATTGTATTTGAGTCTTAATTGTATTGAGTTTTTATTAAATTTCGATGATTTTGATTGAGTTAAGTTGACTCAACAGGTTGTACTGATTTTTTTCTCGGAGGTGTACACCAAGCGTATCAGCTATTATCCATGTAATGTAACACCTTAGTGGGTGTTAGCCCAACCGTGTGGGCCACCTTGATGTAATTTTTGTATATCCATACTGTCCATTTATTTTTCCATCTCATTTTAGAATGTGATCCAAAACCTTCAGAAGATCCAAATATCGAGTGGACCATACCACTAGAAACAGTGATAAATGACCATTAAAAACGTTTTATGTGCCACAAAAGTTTTGGATCAAGCTGATCTTTGTATTTTACCTTCATCCAGGTCTTCTTGACATTATCGATATGCTTCTGGATGGTAAATAAATATTATGAAAATCTTACGATATGCCCTTTGGAAATTTTAATGGTGAGGCACTCAATCACCACTGTTTCCTGTGGTGTGGTCGACCTGAGATTTGGATCTGATTAACTTTTGGCACCACATCCTAAAATGGTCTGGATAAACGGATGGACGGCATGGATATACAACACACCATCAAGGTGGGCCCCACAATAAGGGTAACACCCACTAAGCTGTTACTCTGGTAACACCTAATCCACTCCCTATAAACTCAGTGATGAGAAAATATACAATGACCAGTCCAGCATCAGCTTGGCCCATCAAACAGTATATGTGGAGCCCACCATCTGGCAATCTGAATCCTTCATATAGTAGGTCCCCATGTGATGGATGTGATATCCATCCAACCCAAAACAGATTATCGCAACTCAACCATTTGGGCCCAGTCAAATGCCAACCGTTGTTTTCAATTGTCCATCTTCAGCAGATGGCTAGTATCATCTGATTGAAAATAGTCATTGCATGTGAGGTCCACCATATCAACAGATTGCCCCCCGGGCTCAACATTTAAAAACACAAATCTGAGACACAACTCAAAACCCAATCGAGCTGAGTCAAATCGAACAGATGACATCTTATCAAAGTGATTCATTTGAACCACAAGAAACCCAAGATGAGTCTCACTGACAGATACTTCAGATGAATAATTGGATCTATCTTTCTATAAACAATCTCAACCATCCATTTTGCATGCCATTGATCAGATGGATTATTCATGGTGGTCCATACAAATTGGCTGAATAAAACGGACAGTCCAGATCAATGATGTGGACATCACACCATGGACCATTTCCAAGACACTGTTCAAATATCACAATCATTTGGCTATGGTTGGAAATACACTGATTAGAACCGTTTTGTCTGTCCTCATGTCGATTACCAGAACAAAATTCAACAACATTTCATAAATAAATATCCACCATTGGATTTTTCATGTCCTATTATTCCAACACTCAAAACACACCCACATACATTTGTGGCATTGCTTCAAAGAAAACCAGGAATGGAGCATGTGGGTATGTCAGGAAAGATGATAGTGGCATTTCAATTTTACTCTGCCTGATATTTTACAGTAGAATTTGGAGGAACAAAAATGAATATCCCCCACAGCACATCTGCCAACATGTCACATGTGTAAAGAATCTAAGCCGTCCATTAGATGGTTCTGATCATGAACAACGCCTGGCCCATTTATAAGGCAAATCCAGCCACACTTCCGCTCACTGCACACCGTTATGAAAAAAGTGGACCTTATCAGCCCATATCAACACCATTATGGGGCCAATACAACTGTTACAAGCCAATACAATCATAAATGACTCATTTTGATTTTAATTTTTTTTAATTTCTTTTATTTTTCAACTTCTTTATTCATTTCAATCATAGAAGAAACTTAGAAGCTAATTTGAAACTATATTTAGGCCTATTTTAATGATTAAAATGCAAAAACTTTATTTTGAATATTTTTATTTTTAAATTCTCTTATTTTTCCACTTCTTTATTCATTTCAATCATAGAAGAAGCTTTTTTTTTTTCTTCTTTTTACCTACTCACACACACCCCCACACACTCACGCTGGTGGAATTTCACCACCAATGGGTACTCGAACCCTTGACCGGGAGTTGAAACTCCCGAGAGTCTTCCACCCGAGCAAGAGTAAGGACCCAATCATAGAAGAAGCTTAAAAGCTAATTTTAGACTATATCTTGGCCTATTTTCATGATTAAAATACAAATTTTGGTTTGAATTTGATGAATAGACTAGGGGTGTACCATTTCAGAAATATTGGAATAAGAGCTAAACCATCACTTATTTTCATTTTCTAATCTTCTTTTTTTTTTTTTTTTTTTTTTTTTGTAGCAATCCCTAATTGGAAGCGGATTGGATGTATGGGTTTTATGGGTTTTATCCACGCCATTCATTCATTTTTTTCATATAATTTTAGAGTTTTGAGCCCAAAAATGTGGTAGATTTAAGGCTCAAGTGGACCACACATTGGGTATTGAACTCCTAAACTTCTTGGGGGGGCCACAAGTTTTGAATCAAGTTTAAATTTGTGTTTTCACTTCATCCATGTTTGTGTGACCTTATGAACAGGTTTTATGAAAAATAAACATCATAGTGGGACCTAGTATGGGTATCATTATCAACACTGCTTCTGTGGTGTGGTCCACTTGAGCCTTGGACCTGCCACATTTTTTTTGGAATCCCATCATAAATGATCTGAAAAAATGGATGAACAGCATGGATAAAACCCATACATTATGATGGGTCCCACAGAGGTCTTTCCTGGACTGATTTCTGTCCAGGCGTGGGCAGGATACAATCCATTTCCCCCCTAGTCCACCAAATCATGCTTGATTTGTGTTCAATTAATGCTTATTTAGTCGGACTTTCAACAGATGAAGCTAACACATCCCAACAGAACATTTTTATCAAACAATGGACCGTTGGACCATCAAATACATGTCCAAAACAAAAAATGAATACAAATTTGAAATCCTCACCATTTTCATAATATCTTGTAACGGCTGATAAAGCATGTATCATACTGGCCAGCTAGCTGGCCGATACTGTTATGGAATATGCCTGTACACATGTGCGCCACGATTCTGGTAGCTGCCGATATCGCTTTTAGCATTTGTTTGGAGTACCAGAGCTTTTCAGCAAGGAACTTGTCATCTTCTAACACTTTATTCCACTGCAGGTCCTTCCAGTAAAGAAGGGGTCATTTACAAGCGGTGAAAGGAAAAAAAAAAGAAGGGGGAGACAGCAGATTCCTTGGCTACTTTCTCCTGTAGGCCCTTTTCATAACCTCTTTCTAGTCCTACATGGATATTTCAAGTAACATACAGCAGAAGGACATTATGCAACTTGCAATCTAGGAATTTATACAGTGCTAGAAAGTAGAGTTTTGGGCAGTGATCTGAGACATTGACATGATGAGGCTCACAGCAGATGACCCATGCACAAAAACTACCCCAGATTGAAGCATCCTAGACATATAGAATATTTGGTTCTTTTTTTCTTTTTGGTTGAATGTGAACCATTGCAGAATTTTCTTTTTTAGCTGTCTATTTGTTGGGTGGAGCAATCATAGTGAGGTCCACCATATTAGCGGTTTGGATGACTGATAATGGCCCCCACTTGCCAAACTGAAAACCGGTAGCTCACAAACTTCTGGCCCAGAGTAAGGAGATTCCAATGTTTGGTTTGCCAAAGACAACAAAGTTGTGAAAATTCATCTACTATTTAACGGAATACATGCAAGACAATTCAAACTGTCCGAATTATGTCCCAATGTCGATGAGCATAGCCAAAAAATGTCGGCAATCAGACAATCCTAAATATCCAATTTTGGGTCATCAAATGGATAGCTAGAAAGTGCTCAACAGTCCAGATTCAACAGGCAAAATCAGGCAGTTACTATCCCCTCATCGGCATGATTTTTGGGCTACTTGCTCCACCCACAATGTTGCCAACTATTTGGACGGCCGTGATTGGCATGCAGGTATATGCTGGATGTGTTGCCACAACTTGGTGGTTGGCAGAAACGGCACGGCATAGTCTAGTCCTGTATATAGCAAACAGACTCGTGATCACATTCCATTTCTTTCTTTCGCACATGCAGTGGACAATGACCTGATGTAAACATGAACTTTTCTAAGCCCACACACTTTGTACAAGCCAGCTAATGTACACAAGCCAGCATGGCAGACAGGTGAAATATCCAAGCCAACCATCAGGTGGACCTCACCATGTAGATGTTAGTTCCCAATGATAAAGTTAGGCACATTCAGCAGGTGTGTGATGATTTTAGAAACAAGTTGCTGGGTTAGAAAACTTCGGCTGATTTTTTTTATTTTTTTTTTCACAACTGTACATTAGTTCAGTTGATTGTGATCCACCTGACCAGTGGACCATCCTGATTCTTGGGACAGAATCTACATAGTGGTACCCTTCTGATGGATGGCTTGGATTTTGCACCATGCTCGCATATGTGCATTAGCTGACTTGTACATGCTCGTGGGCTTGGCAAAGCTTTCAAGTATTTGGTTTTACACTTATTTTCAGAATCCCATTCAGAGGGTGAATTCATATATAGATGAGGATCCCACAAGAAAACAACTTCAGCTGTTGCAGATGTTTGAAATCTTTTTGGTTAATCAATGGTGCATTCAAGAGTGTGGGTACAGTCTTCTCTTAGGCTTTCCCCTACAAAAAGAAAAGAGAGCATATAGTGGGAAAAGGTACTACGAGGTCGACCTCATGGGAGTTTTCCATAAGGTTGAACTAATATGGGCCCCACCGTGATGTGTGTTGGACATTTTGAACCGTGCATCTGATGGGTCCCCCCTCCAGGTTAAGGGATGTCTCAAATATGAGCTGTATCCAAAACTCAAGTGGGCCACACCATTTGGAACCATACAAAATCATGCCTAAAACATCTAAAATCACTTGGTGGGGCCCACCTGATTTTTGGTATGGCCTAATTTTTTTCCAATCGGGATGCACATGATGATGGGCTGGATATCTGAACCACATCTCGGTGGGCTCCACAAACAATCAAGAAGGTTTTAATGGGCGATCTTCCACTCTCAACTATTTCTTGTGGTCAACGTGTTCCAAAACGGAAACGGTGGCCGTAACAGCCACCACTGTTACCGTTATGATGCGGGCCACTGTTACAGCTTGTTTTTCCTGCAACGGCCGTTTTGACCCCATAATGGACCATTACGGTTACGTAACAGCCGTTACGTAACTGATTTTGAATACATTGCTTGTGGTGTAGCCCACCAACATCATGGATCGGCTTGATTTATGGGCCCATGGCTCATGATAGGGATGCAGATTGTGTGGTGACCCCGCCACCACCAACCTCCATTGTGGCAGGACTCTATGGAGCCCGCCATGACATATGTGTGTTATCAACACCGTCCATCCATTTTGCCAGCTCATTGTAGGCCACGAGCCCAAAATTGAAGCATATCCAGGCTCAAGTGGACCACACCATAGAAAACAGTGGGGATTGAACAACCACTATAAAAACCTTCCTGGGGCCCATGGTGATGTTTATTTGTCATCAAGCTTGTTTAGGTCACACAGATCTAGATGGAGGGAAAACACATAAATCAGCTTGATCCGCAAATTTTGTGGCCTCCAAGAAGTTTTCAACGGTAGGCATTCAATCCCCACTGTTTCTTGTAGTGTGGTCCATGTGAGCTTTGGATATGTTTCAATTTTGGGGTCACGGCCTAAAATGAGCTGGAAAAACAGATGGATGGCATGGATAAAACACATACATCACAGTGGGCCCCACAGAGTCCCACCACGGAAGTTAGTGGTGGCAAGGTCACCACGCAATCCACATCCCATTATGGGAGGGTGCATCTGATGCATGGTTCAAATGTCCGACATACATCATGGTGGGGCCCAAGCTCGACCTCATAGTACCATTTTAGCAGGTAATGAGTGGGGAGATGCATGCAGAGTACAAGACAGTATGCTTGGAGAGGCGGCACATGGTGCCGACACCAAGAGATTGCATGAGATGTTTGAGTGGAGCGTACCTTTTGCTCTTTTGGGTAATGCATTATCGCAGCTGCTTCCAGGTTATTGGAATCGCTTTACTGATACAGCAAATGAAATAGATAAAGGAAAAGCAGTTAAACGTGGAATCAGATAGTGGAGATATACAGGAACACCCACATGCTACTAAAATGGTACGGCAAGCATTGATCAGATAGTGGCTTACAGTGTTTTTGAGTTTTGAGGCACAGGAGTTACCGTGCCTACATATTGATTACTGTACACATGGCATGCAGGGACAAGATCTGGACTGCTCATCACATAGGGTCCAGTATTGATTGACCGCTAACTGAAAATTGCCTTGATAGGATAATCCTAACCATCTAAAATCAACCTTTTCTCTTATTGAATGTGAGCCGTTTCTTCCAGAGTCCTTTCGTAAAACACTGATAAATGGTTAGAATTTATTTTTTCTTCTTGGCCTGTCTGATATTAAACCTGCTGAA
Source organism: Magnolia changhungtana (assembly GCA_030180095.1). Taxonomy (NCBI): domain Eukaryota; kingdom Viridiplantae; phylum Streptophyta; class Magnoliopsida; order Magnoliales; family Magnoliaceae; genus Magnolia; species Magnolia changhungtana. The sequence continues at coordinate 474,287 of JASAUF010000203.1, read as the reverse complement.
TCTATAGTCTGGATATTGCCCCATGAATGCCCTGCGTACATTAAGCAATGTGGAGTTTGTGCCTCTAGAGTCTCGAGGCATTGAATCAGCTCACATACAAAAAACATGCATGTATGAATGATGACATGGACCTTTCAAGAGTACATTATTGTCCACCTGATACACGTTCCATACAAACCAACACCACCCCCCTCCCCCCCCAAAAAAATAAAAAATAAAAAAAATCAACTGGTGCAAAATATCCGTCGACTCGTCTAGAGGGCCACACATGATCACCAAATGAGGACCGTCAGCAGGTCTAATGCTCTAATTTAAACCGTCCATTGTTGCTCTACAATGTGGCTCACCTGAGGAGTGGACCAGGTTAATTTTCACACCAGGTGATCTTCATACAGGCCCACCTTTTGCATGGCTTGGATGCCATACACATGTGACACGTCGGAACATGTGCTAGGGGTGGATGGTAACTTACCATCCATGGGGGTGTATTCAGACATTAAAATAAGCGCATGCGCGCATGCTTGTCTTATTCCGTTGTATTTCTAACAAACTGGATAAATCACAGGCAGTAACTACTTACAGAGTGTTGTGTCCGACCTGACACAGGTGAGTGCAACCTGACTACAATCTGTCATCAATGATATCAAATAATGTAAGAGGTCTGCCACTAAGGATGCATGGATTTTTATCATACATGAAATAATGGTACCTTTGTTTTCTCATTTTTTCCAACATAATCACATAGTTGTTTGTCCCTCATGAGCTCTTTCCCGGCCCACCAAAGCTGAGTAATATCTTCATGCAGGAGGTCTGTATCTGGAACATCTGAAAGTTCGAGTGTTTGCACACATGAATGCCGTGTTTGGCTCAGGCTATGAGAAAAAATATCGTGATTATTGGATGCGAGTTTCCTGCAATATCTGTAAGAGGAAGTTCCTGCAACACAAAGCCCTGTAGGACCCACCATGATGTCTGTGTGAAATCCACTCCATCCATCAGTTTCATCAGCTTAGGTTACGATAAGAGCCCAAAAATTAACCATATCCAAGACTCAGGTGGGCCACACCACAAGAAATGGTGGGGACCGAACACCCACCACTGAAACCTAATTAGGGTCCACAAATGTTTTTTATCAGCCTGATATTTTTGCTTTCCCTTCATCCTGGTGAGAATCACCTAATGAACAAGTTGGATGGCACATAAACATCCCGGTGAGCCCCAATAAGATTTCAATGGTGGGCATTTGCCTCCCCACTGTTTCCTGTGGTGTGGCTCACTCTAGTCTTGGATCTTCCTAATTTTTGGGCTATCATCATAACATGAACTGGCAAAACCGATGGATGGAGTGGATTTCACATGTACATCATGATTGCTCAGATTTGGGCCCCACAGCGCTTTGTTGTCGGACCTTGTAACAGGTGTACAAAACATCCATGATTACTCGGATTCTAATCTCAATAGAATTTCCATAAATTATGAAATGATACTGGTCGATGGATATGAACTACAACATAAAAGAGCCCCATTTTGGGGTTTCTGGAAACTCCATTAAGGGAAAAATATATCCAAAACCAGTGATAATTTTTCTCTGCTCTTGAAATTGCTGAGCCAAATGCAGTCAAAGGCAAGGGTTAAAATAAAAATTTTAAAATTAAATAAATAATTAAATTTAAAAAAAAAAAAAACAACAACAACAACAACATTGTATGGTACTTGAATGAGCGCCCAAATAATGACCAGTAATTATTTCATAGCTGAAACTAAGGCAAGAAGAGGGGACATCAGAGATTTGGATCACCAAAATGACAGTCCAATTTGTGATTGAATACTGAGGCCAGTAAGTAATCCTCAGGCCAAGTATGATAAAATCCCTCTACAAAGAGCAATAACAGGACCCTTGACGCCACGATATGCAGTGTCCTTGGTTTTCAGTTCAAGGTTTAAATTGGGTATCATATCGTTCACCACCGTTATGGCACTGTTATCACCCCATATAGCCATTTTTCAGGCTGATATGGGCCAATACATCCATATTGTCCATGGACGAAACTGGTACGTATAGGGCAATACCTATCAGTATCGGACAATAAACATTGTTTCAGGTAGTAAAAGTTACACCCACAGTTCGGTGATGCATACAATTGGTCTGTTCAGGCCCATGGTGGATGGACCATGCTCCAGAAATTTCCTTGATAGAACGATCCTAACCGTTCAATTATGGCCTGCAAATAGATGGTTAAGGACAGAAGTATAGTAATGGTCACATTCAACTGAGAAAAGCCCCAAGACTGTCACATTAGACAAACAGCCTGCGTCACCTAATTGTAGTCACCTCCTGTACAAATTGAAAAGTGGAGAATATTATTCATATCCTCACATCAAGGACCATCTAATTTTTCCTCTAAAACTATGTTAGAGAAAGCACATGAAAGAACGTCTGGAAAGAAAAAAAGAAAAAATCTCCATATGCAGGATCAACAGATGTGGCCCATGTTGCTGATCAGGATTATTTATTTATTTTTATTTTTTTTTAAAGGATGTGGCCCATGTTGCTGATCAGGATTATTTATTTATTTTTATTTTTTTTTAAAGGATGTGGCCCATGTTGCTGATCAGGATTATTTATTTATTTTTATTTTTTTTAAAGGATGTGGCCCAAGTTGGTCAAGAGGGAAGTGAGGAATTGCCAGTCAAGGTCTGGACAGATCTTAAAATGCTGATAAGATTTATTTCTAAGAAGTGGGAATGGGAACTTGATGTATGACATACAGTGAAGACAACAAACATAGGAGCTTCAATACCATTCACTTTTGCACATGTGTGTAAAACATCCGAGCCATCCAAAAGGTGGCCCCACAATGCAGATCACCTGGCACAAAAACCAGGATGATCCACTCATGAGGAAGGCCACACACTTCTGCCAAATTAGACTGCTGGCTGTCTATTGTTTTCATATAATGTGGTCCACCTAATGAGGATAGTCCTGATCTTTTGAGCCAAGTGATCTCTGCAGTTAGATCTTTTTTCTTTCAGACCAAGAAACAACGGAATTAGCCTCGCTCCTTGCTCTCATTCAGTTATATAACCCGATCAGTGGGGAAAGTGACAGTATGGTGTGGAAAAAGGAGCCATCAGGGTGATTTTCAGTTAGATATTTTTATGCTGTGCTTGCTAAGTCTGATGCAGATGGGGAAGCCAAGAACACCAAGTTCATTTGGTCCTATGCAGCCCTTCCCAAAGTAGCAGCTTTTTGCTGGCTTGTGGTGAGAGGAAGAGTCTTAACTGTGGATAATCTTCAAAAAGAGGGATGTGTCTTCCCAATGTGTGTTTTTAATGCATGGCCAACTCCGAATCGATCAATCAACTATTTATCTATTGTTCGTTTGCATACAAATTGTTGGTCCATGCCCTCTCCAGATTCAAGGTCCAGTGGGTTATTCCACAATCTCTAAGAGATATGCTATTGGCTTGGCACGGCATTTCCATGGAAAAGGAGTTAAAAGGTTTGTGGTGGCTGGGCTGTGGGCAATTTGGGAGGAGGGAAACAGAAGATGCTTCCATAATATCAGTCGTAGTGTTGATTGAATTGTTGGGAGACCGTGGGGCTTTGTCCGAGAGTGGGGTTAATGTTATGTGGGTTGTAGGGGCTTTTTGTTTCTCTGTTTGTCGGGTTTGGTGGGCCGTCTGTTTCTTGTATTATTTGTTGCCTTTTGGCGCCTTCTTAATAAAATTTTAGTAACTTATCAACAAAACAAAAAAAAGTGTGATGTAGGACCAATGCATGAACTAAGTAACATGTGAGATCAAATAGCCAAATTAAGATATTTAACTAAAAGAAAAACACAAACATTGCTATAATCATCACAAATATCATGAAAATCAAAAGAAAATCATGCATAATCCTAGCCTAAAGTACCAACATCGTAACACAAGATCATTAAATAAAAAAGAAACTAGGATCTAATGGATATAGGGACATCCAATTAGCATAGGGTATAGTCTATTTCAAAATAAAAAACCTAATACTAGGTGTGTACATCGAGTCGAACCGAGTTGAGCTGGCCTCAACTCGACTCAGCTCAAACAGTGGCTGACCTCAGCTCGAACTCGGCTCGGCTCGATCCTCGAGCCTGACTGGCCAGCTCGGCTCGGTTCGATCAGCAGCTCAGGCCGAGTTCGAGCCAAGATCAAGCTGAGTTCGCCATTGAGGCATTTCCACAAACACCTTAACTGCAACTTCAAAATCTCACTGTTTTACAAACAGAGGCAATGGTTTTACAGGTATTTTCTCAAACACCTTCTAAATAACATAAAAACCAAAAAAAAAAAAAAAAAAAAAAAAAACAAAGAGAAAAAAAAGTATTTGTTTCATGTACATACCTTCCTTGCCATTAGCCAAACCTTCCTTACCACCTTGCCACCAGCCAAACCTTCCTTGTCACCAGCCACATTTCGTTGAGTCATTTTATCAAACAATTGATGAGCAACATCAATGGCAAAGTAACCGAGTCACCAAACTAGTTCGATCCGAGTTCGATACGAGCTGGATTCGAGCTGGATTCGATCCGAGTCGAATCGAGTTGGGGCCTGCTCAAACTCAGCTCAAACTCTTTTTCGAGCTCAAAAAATCAGCTCGAACTTAGCTTCGAACCGAGTCGAATCGAGCTTTTTCGAGTCGAGTCAAGCGAGCTAACCGAGCTAAGATCGGTTTGTGTACACCCCTACCTAATACAACCTAAGGTGAAAATTAGGGTTTGGGTAATTTGGGAAAGTAGGAAAATTAGGAATTTTAAATTTAGGGTTTGGGTAATTTGGGAATGTAGGAAAATTAGGAATTTTAAATTTAGGGTAAGGGTTTCGGGGATGGAAGAATAAGGTTTTGATATAATGATGATGGGAAACCAAAATGGGCATGTGGGATTCACACGGGATTCACACGTGTGGCCGTACGGTCACACCACAAGTGTGGCGTGGGAGGATGGGTTTAAGTCGGTTTGGGTTTCGATTGTGAATGGATATGAGAAAGTAAGGTTTGGGAGAGGACAACGATCTAGGATGGAGAGAATGAAGAACCTAAAGAAAATACCTGAATTGGGGGAAAAAAGAGAAGATAGTGTGGGGATAAAGACCTCACACATCCGTTAATGAAGATTAGCCTCGCACCAATCTTCCTTCCAAATCGCATGTAAGTATCTTCAAATCGCATGAAGATGGGAAAAGAGAGCAAGAGCTTTTATCTTCTTCTTTTTTTATCACAAAATCCAATGCGAGAGAGGTCACATGCCCCCCACTTTTTATAGATACAACAAATTTCAAAAATTACAAAAATCCTCGTCTTGTGAATTTTAACAAAAATAGCCCTAGTCGAAATAAAATCAACTAAAATACTCGTAATGTGTCCAAATATAAAATAATCAAAAACTAAATCCTAAAATATGATAAAGACTAAAACTGATGTGGATGATCAACGATCAATGGCCCGATCATGTGATCCAATGGCTCGATCATCGCGTCCCTTCGATCCAACGGCCTGCGTCACTCCATAAAGCAGCCCATGTGCATCTTCCCAGTGTGGGTCTTCCAGATGCTCGCACGTGCACATGGGGTCTTCAGCACAATCACAGGTACTCGCCTAGCCACAGGAAAATCGGTGCGGCCTGTCTCCTCCTTTGATACGTACGTAAGGGTGTACGTGACGTGATGTCCTCATCAAAGTGATCTTTACAGTGGCCAACGGGGCTACTTGTTGGATGGCTTAAATATTGTACACAAGACATGTTGGCATGTCTGGCAAGGTGGATGGTAGCTCACAGTCCATTTAGCTTCATGTTTGTTAACATTCCCCTTGGATTGGAAAAGATGAAAATATGCTAAAAATAATGGTGATCTGAGAGTGGGCCATGAGAGATGTTTTGTGAAACCCCCAACATACGATTAAGACCTAATCCAATGAGGAACTATATCCTTGGCAAGTGGATATGTATAGTATCCTCAGGCCTTGAATCTATCCAAGTGGGGCCCATGTTTCAATAATCTAAACCATTCATCTAAAGAACCTCAACATAGGTAGACCCATCCTCAATAACCTCCATTTTTCACATTTTTTCCATTAAACTATTTTAATTTGTGTCTTAACTATCTATTTGAAGACAACAAAGGGTTAGGATTCTCCCATCCATGGGCCCTACTTGTACATAATCGAAGCTCAGGAATGTTGCATATCCTCGCAGCAATGATCATATCAACCATATGAGAGACAATTCCCATGACAATGAACACTTCATTTATAGGCAAAATATCCTCTACCGAGAACCAATGTTTCAAATAACGCCCGTAGTGTAGCGGTAGCATACGCTATGTGGCCGTAGCGCTACGTGGCGTCCCAAATAGCGTAAATCGCTACAGGGGTCGTAACGTACGCTACAGCTACGTAGTGCGTAGCGTCCGTAGCATAAGATACAATGTATTTTTTCACTATTTTAGTTTTTTATTATTTTTTCACGTTTTCTTTGTTTCTAATGTTGAGGAATGTGACACTTGCATTGTACTTGATACTTTTAACCTATGGGATTTTTATTTCTTTTCATAATTGTGACTTGTGGTTTTAATTAGACATTATTAATTAAAGTGGTTTGCTTAGAAAGTTGTTAATGTGATAATTATTTGATTTGGCTCATATATGTGGATTGGCTTTTGATAAATGATAACTAATAACTTTGTTTAACATGCTTATAATTGATAAAATGAACCATCTTTTAGGCATTTTTATATTTTTTTTCCTTTTTTTTACTATTTATTATATTTGTCCTGTTTTTAAATTAAAAAATATAAGTATCATGTAGCTTACGCTACACGCTACGTATTTACGCTACATCCTATAGAGGGTTGAGCGCTACACATCATGCTACCGTAATTTAAAACACTGCCGAGAATACATAAAATGGATAAATAAGTAATCAATCAAAAGAATGGCTAAAAAATAGTCATTGATGATGAAGAAGAAGATACATCTATTGAGGAAAACATATCAAAACCACAAGAAATTAAGCCTTAAGGGCATGTTTGGATGTCACCAATTCGATGGAAATCAATGGAAATGGAAAAGGTTTTCCACTAATGTGCTAGTTTGAGATGTTTGGATAGCAAAGAAAAGGGAGAATTCCACAAAGAAATCATTGCACTTTTCCATAGTTTGGATTCTTTGGCATAAGAAATCAAGTGATAGTTGTCTCACAAATATGAGATTTCCACTTGTTATCCAAACAAGACTCCTAAAAATGAAATCCACATCTCAATAGTGCTCATGGAAATGATCATTGCCTAATCATTATGTTGTCTTTTCTTTTCCCTTGAAATACGAGTATCCAAATATGACCTAATAGTTCACATGATGTGTCAATCAAAATCAAGAGCATGCATGTGAATCACTATAATTCCATTGTACTTGTAGAAATTGACTGCATGAACCAGTGTTGGACTAGTAGACTTACCTGAGGAGAGCTGTTGTAATAAATCAGAGTCTAGGAAAGCCACTGACTGATTAATCATGATTTCCCTTTCTATGTTTTGAATATGATCTTTCAAGACATGAGGCGATAAGGGCTTTTTATGTAGAACCTGGTCCTGAAATAACATGCACGGAATTTTAACAGTTGGTTGTGCGATACATAATGCATAATACACCGAGAGATAGGTTGATACATAGAGAAAATGAGGAGACAATATTTGATTGAGAGATTCACTCAGCCCAATAGATACATGTGGGACCCACCTTTTGGTGATACAAATCATTCACATGGTGGGCCCCATGCTGGATGGGAGACATCGCAATGTCCAATTGGACCTCCATTAAATGTGAACCATTGGTGGCAATTGTCCATTCTCATCTGTCAGCTATGAGATATTAGGGCATATGGCCCATGCAACGATGGAGCCACCAGATTTGGTTACAAAAGGGAATAACCCACCTGTGATATTGCTGACTGGAGCAAAAATGCCATTTCTTTCAATCAAGTATCCTATAAACAAATAAGGAGCATGCTCGGGATTCCAACCCATGGTTCAGTGGTGGACTAAGTGCATTTCAACACTGAGGTCATGGGTTCAAGTGCCCATGTGAGGTGTGTGCGTGTGCGTGTGTGTAATATATATAAATATATATATATATATGGGAAATGGTTCTATGAGGTCGACCTCATGGGAACTTCCCACGAGGTCGAGCTGTGTGGGTCCCACCGTGATGCGTGTCGAACATCTACCTCATCAGTCAGATGCAACATTCTCTGGTGGGCCACAGGCTTAAAAATCAAGTCAATCTATGACTTGGGTGGGCCACACCACATACAACAGTTGAGAGAGGTTACCCTCCCATTAAAACATTCATAATCATTTATTGGGCCCACCAAGATGTGGTTCACAAATCTAGCCCATCCATTGTGTGTGTCCCACTTGGATGAGGGGTCAGACCAACTTTCAGCCGCATCCAAAAATCAGGTGGGCACAACCAAGTGCTTTTATATGCTTTAGGCATGTCTTCACATGGTTTTAGATTGTATGTCCCACCTAAGTTCCTTATATGGCTGATTTTTGGAATATCTTATAACCAAAAGGGGACCCATCAAATGCATGGTATAGATGTTCAAAACACATCACGGTAGGGCCCACACAGCTCGACCTCATGGGAAGTTCCCATGAGGTCGACCTCATAGAACCATCTCTCTCTCTCTCTCTCTCTCTCTCTCTCTCTCTCTCTCTATATATATATATATATATATATATATATATATATATATGTGGGGCAACCTCCAATGGTACTGGTACCACTAACCTTATGGTGGTACCTGCCAGATGTGGGGCCTAGTGATGTGTTCACAGAATACATTCTCTGTCCATCAGATGTGTCACCTCAAAAAAACCCCAGCCCCCAAACATCAGCCCGATCCAAAACTCAGTTGGGCCATAGCACATGGAACATGCTGAGAGGGAAACCATTGACTAGAGTGTGGGGCCTACTGTTTTCTATATATAGAATCCAGTCCATTCACACCCTTCATCTCTGCCAGATGAAGGATCAGGCCAAAAAAGCAGGCAGTTTTACTACTCAGATGTGCCCCTGTGAAACTCAAGGGTTGGCATTCCCTCTTATCTTTTTTCCTTTTTTGTGGCCCACTTTGGTTTTGAATTGGGATGAGTAATGCGCCTTAGGATTTTCTTGAGGTGGCACATCTGATAAATGGGTTGGATGGTGTGATAGATCATGTGGGTGCCACATCTGGCCTGTACCACTGTAAGGCTACGGTAGTATCCGTGCCACTGTGAGAGCACCCCAACATATAATACCTTATAGATAACAACATTTTTTTTTAAGATAACAACATTTTTTTTTTAAGATAACAACATTGTTTGGTAAGAATCCAAGCACTGAACAGAACAAAACAGAATAGATATAGACCTAAAGTATTTCAAGCTATGCTTCTTCAAGATACAATAAGCTACTGAAATTTAAAATAAAATTAAATAAATAAATAAAGGACTCCAACATAACCTTTGACACATAAGTCTTCGCTTCTGATAAGGCTCTCTTTAGAGCTATTGCAGCATCTGGATGGCAATCTGAAAATAAATATAATGCATTCAGTCCATTGTTTCTGTTGAATGGTCCTTTCACTGAAAAAATTTTAAATTAAAAAGAAACATGTAGCATGCAAAGATGAAATAGCATGTTCACAGGGGGAAAAAAAAGGATAAAAAAAAAAAAAAAAGAAAAGGAAAGGAAAAAAGAATGCATGCTATAAAGGATGCACTATTCTTTTAGTGATCAAGAATGAGCTCCTCAAGCAACAAATGTATTGGAAACCAAGAAATGACACCTATAATGCTATTCGAGCTACATACAATGGCAAAGAGGAAAAAAAACATTCTCTCTCTGCTGTCCATCTGTCCATCAATCAAAGATTGACTTGAAGCTACCATTTATCTTTATTTCTATTTTTTATATCTATTAATTATCCATTTATTTGCATTTGATGAATTTATTAGAAAGGTAGCTACAAAATCTTTAGGAGACAACAATTTTTTTAGGGATACTTAGTTCAAGCAATTGATCTAGACGGTCCATTAGGTTCCCACACACGTTTCATGGAAACCATGTAAATATCGCATTGACATGACAATAATAACCATCTGATCAGTAGCTTCATGGATGATCAAGATTGTTTACACAAAAATAGGTCCAATAAACAATTTGATACATCTAATAGTTGGAGACCATCATGGATTGCTTATGATTATGAAGAACCACTTTTGTTAAACCACCCTAACCATCTCATCCATGGCATGGAAAAGTGAAGGCTACAAAAAGTAAGACCAAATCAAGGATGGATTGGATCATCCGATAAGTGTGACTTTTCATGGTAACCCATGAAATTTGTTTTGGACTTAATGGATGGTTCAGACCAATATATTGGACTGCAAGTGACCATTCTGTATGTGTGTGTGTTAGGTATCTATGTATGTATATGGAAATGCTAAAATCAACTTCATGGAGACATTACCAATGTCCTCAGAAGTTTTTAAGAGACACGTGGAATAGCAACTGGTTGATCTATGTATGTGTGTATATGTGTATGTATGTATACATATGTATACGTATGTATATGGAAATGCTAAAATCAACTTCATGGAGACATTACCAATGTCCTCAAAAGCTTTTAAGAGATACGTGGAATAGCAACTGGTTGATCTAGACAATCCATTCATTCGTACCAATAGGGGCAAGCCATGGTGCACAAATCACACTGATTGGATTATTGCGGCCATTTGATCAATAGCAGGAGAATGGACAGTCAAGAAGGAGCATGGAAACAAAATAGGCCCCAATCACCATCTTGAAACATCTATTCGATAGAGCTCGAATTGGATAGCTTATAATTGCAAAGAAGCACATTGGTTTGAGGGTGCTAGCCATCTGATCTATGGCTCGTAAAAAAGGACAGTTGTAAAAATTTGGCCCATATTTAAAGGAGTTAGAGTACACAATCTTCGATGTGCATGTGTCGAAGTGTATTTGAGTGTGACAGCATGCATATATTAAGTATTCCTGTGGTGCACAATACCCTAGGAGATAATGATGTATCACTTAGGGGCTGTTTGTTTTCTAATTCACTATGGTAAATACATGTAAATTGGTAATAATTATTTACCACTGCAATTCCAACACTATTCTCAAGACGGGCTAACGTTTTGCTTTTTGAAGACTAAAATCAAGGGGTGCAAATTTCAGGTGGGGTCCACTGTGAAGATTGTTTGAGCCATTCTTGCTTCTTGAATGTAACACCACGTACTTTCTAGTACTCGGGTGTTACCATGAAGATCTAAATTAGTTCGCACATGTGTGGAGACACACGTGACTCACCTTATATATGCATCACATCTAGTGGCTCACAATCCATTCATCTGGACCAACTAGTACAATCTTCATCCATATATTAAGGCATCTGACCGTTGGGAGTGGAATTCCCCTATAAATCGATCTTTCCATTAGATTGATCCCTAAGATGGGCCATCGCATAATTGCATAACTTACCTTAGGATATTAATCTCTTTGATAGTTAAAGATCTAGTTCTTATTCAAGACGGACGATACAATTGCATTAGGACTCCTTAGATGAACTATAGATCGATCACAACGTTCCGTTGATCGATCTAACGACCGATTTTCCTAACTTGACCATCGGATTATAACATCGACCGTAAGCCCGTACAAGTAGTAGATGTGCCTGGGATTGGACACGCAGCTCACTAGGACAGGATTCAATTCATTGATGACTCTAATCAAAGGCAGGTCGTATAAGATAGTAATAATATTATTAATAAACAATAAATAAATACAATATCTATGTATGTAGAAAAAAAAATATAATAATAATAATAATAATAATAAAGTGAGATAAGTAATGATAATGATATATAGTTTATAATAAAGTAATAATAATAAATTTTAATATAAATATTAGTATTTGGTTAGTAACCCATTGAGAAAGAGTTACGAATAACCCATTAGAACCCTAGGACCTTTCGGATATGGATTGAGATCAGAGAAAAATCCAACCATTAGATTGTTGAGGGTGTAATCTTATCACATAAAACAAGTTGTGGGGCCCACCTAAGCCTTGGGTCTACCCGATTTTTGGTCTAATGACCTAAGGGGGAGTATTCAAATTGAATGAATGGCGTGGATTTCCTGATACAACCCCGTGGACCCCATTTTGTTGATCACATGTGTACACAACACGTGCACTCGCCGTGCACTGGATAGGAACGCCCGGTCAAAATACCTTTGACCGAGTGTTTCTCTAAAAAGAGAAATACTCTCTCTCTCTCTCTCTCTCTCTCTCTCTCTCTCTCTTCGGTTTTCACAGTAGACGGACGAACGCCCGTTCGAATGTCAAGTGGCCCACCAACTGAGATCGGATCGTCGATCTGAACCGTCCATCAACTTCAGAGCATGGGGCTAACCAAAACCCAACTGCTACAGCAGGTTTTCCAGTACATATGGACTCACGATTCTCAACGCAAGGAGAGCCTACAAACACAAAGTTTCCGAAAATGGAAACTGTATCCACCGCCAGCTTGGCGATCCGCGTGAACTCTTCCTCCCTACATCTTAACCGTCCCTCGGAGGAGAATCTCGGTCGTTCAATGCCAGCAGATCTAGCTTGTGCATAAAAGAAAAATAAAAAGAAAAAGAGGAAGAAAAATGGTCGGCCACTCCAAAGCTCGAACCCACCGAGAAAAATGCGGCCAAGCTTCGAGATCTTGCTTCGACAAGCTCCATTGCACCTCTAAGGACCCTCCACGAAGCCGGATTGAAGAAAGGAGCAGCGGGAGGAAATTCGCCATTAGAGCCGACCGTCTTCTTCATCGTGTCGAACCGAATCGGACCAAGTCTGTTTGAACTTGACGCCCACGGTTGGCCGTTTCTAGCAGCAAAAGATGTGAAGAAAACAAAGAAAGAAAGAAAGAGGAAGAAAGGAGAGAAGACGTCAAGAGGTGCAACTGTTGCACCGCACCTCCTCGACTCCACTCGCTGACGAGCTTGGGCCGATTCGAATCGAGGCTGTTGGGTTTGAATCGGGTGATCTAGTGTGAATCCAAATCTGTTCCACTTGCCAGTAAGAGCTGGGTTTCAGCAAATGGAAATGAAGAAGGAGAAGATTGGGGGAGAGAGAGAGAGAGAGAGAGAGAGAGAGAGAGAGAGAGTTAGGGGCTGAGTCAACTCGTTGCTAGATGTGGCTGCCGAGTTCGGCTCGAGTTAGGCCTAGCTCGGGCCATGCTGAGTTTCCAACAAAGGAAGAAGAAAGGAGAACGGAAAAGAAAAAGGAAGAAAGGAGAGGAGGAGAGTTGCATTGGGATCAACTCAGTCCAGCCGAGTTATCTCAACAATCGCCCCACCGAGTTCAACAAGTAATGGAGGTTGGGTTTGGCCTCTCCAAGCTACTGGCCCCACTGGGTTAGTTTGAACTCGTCCTTAAGCTAATTTTTTTATTTGGACAACCCAGTTGTGTTGGATCCTTTTCTTGCACTAGCGAGTCATGGAGTAACTGAGTTAGTGTTTGATGTTTTCAGGGATTGATTCGAACCCATAGCCACATGCAAGCCGTGTTTCTCTCCGATTAAGAGAGATTCAGATTTTAAGGTGAGTTGAGCCTCAACCGCTCGTTTGATTTAAAGTGGTGATAAATTAGAGTTAATCTTAATTTATTGAGAAATTTATTTTGTGTGTGTGTGTGTGTGTGTGTATCCTTCAAATGGGAGCTTGCCCCTTACAACACGCCTAGTTGATTGGGTGCGGGGCCAACCGTAGCCAACAACTTCAGAAACGTTGTGGGGCTTTCAAAGATAGTAATAAAGGTGAGCACACATTGAATTTATTTCAGTTACAAGTATCATTGTTACCACTATTATCATTAAGAAGGATTATTAATAGCTTTCCTATACTAACACCGGTTATTACATACAGATTTCAATAATTAGATAAAAGCGTTTTATTCTTCATTCTTAAAGATCGCCCTTAATAGTAAAGCATGCTATTTGTTTCCATTACAATGATTACCAGTGTCATATTAACTAATATTAATTACATCATTACCATGAAGTTATTAATATTAGCATGGTATCCATCACCTGAAAATATTATTCTTAATAATATGTTATACTATTTTATTACCGTTGTAATACTTATTATTACCAGGGTCGTAAATATTAATTATATCATTAACGTTAAATTGTAATTAACCATATTATTACATTGTGTTGAAACCACATACATCGTAGTACAACTCCTAAAACTAAACCCTAGGTTAAGACCTTAACTTGGAATAGCGTATAAAGCTTGAATCTAACCGCACAACTTCATAATTTGTGATACGATTTAACACTAAGGGCGCGCACGCGCTTCCTAGCAACGTTAGTGGGTAATTCGATTCGTAAGGTGATGATTTCTTCCCCTTGAGCTTTCCATTTTCCCATTAGCTTAAGTGATAGTTTTTATTTAGTTTCGATTGATAATTGATATCTTTATCTTATAATCACATATGTTAATTGCTAGAATTGAATTGCTAGACTACATGCTTAATATTTATCCTGCATATTTCTTTTACGTTTGTGGTTTACTTGTGGATTGTGTATGGAACTTAAATTGGTACATCAGTGGGAAACTCCCACTTATAAATGTACACCCATACTTGGGATGAAACTCGATTGACTGTGATTGTAACGGACCTTCGACGTAGTGGTTATTGAATGATGGTTTAAACTGGATATTGATGCGGGCGTATCATCCAGGGGTTGTTGTGTCTAAATAGTTTTTAAGGATGGTCTTTTATCATATATTTTTTATATTTGCCCTATACAACTTAGGTTTGATATTCGCCCTATGTGGCTTTGTTTCTGTATTTGCCCTATATAGGTTCGATGTTTTATTTTGTGTAACCATGTGATGGTAAGCCCCATATACTGAAATATGATTGGCCACTAGTCGACGAGTTTCCATTAAACATCCTAAGGTGGTAGTCTCATGAGCCGGGGATTGTGGTATGGGACCTATGCCCGAGCTGTCAGCCTACGCTAGTGACGAGCCCCCGTAGTGACCTTGAGCTTATTTAAATTGACTGATTGTAACTGGACTAATAATGGTTTGGCTAATCATGCATACATGGCACAGACCAGCATCTATCGCTATCGTACGTGATGTATGTATTTTGTCCGACTAGATGAGCATTCCCAAGTCGATGATTGCATGGGTGACGAACCCAATGTCCGCACAGATGAGCATCCCCGGGGCGATGATTGCATTCACGCATCCATGCATTTAATAAGACTGCATCATGTACTGTTTTGTATGCCTTGTTTTTACAACTATGCTTACCCAATGCGGCGGTGTGTAATCTTGAGGGGAATTCACACTGAGTTGGTCACTCATCCATCAAATATATAACCGTACAGGTAGCATAGGTGGCCCAGATGATATTCACGTTCTTATTGATGAGGAGTAGGCTATAATTGACAAAGGCGCATGATTGAATTTGCTAAGGATTGCTCCAGGGTTTTACAGCTCCAGATTTGTTATAATTTGCTTTGTTTACATGAAACATTATTTCGCTTTGTAATTGTAAGTTTTGGGACATTTGCAGTGTTCGAAATATCGGTATCGCGTTACGTATCGCATTCTTGGGATACAGATATGTATTGGTTATCGCAGGGGATATATCAGTTGTATTGTGGAATGTATTGCTATTGTTGGAAACATGGGGAAACATTGGGAAATTGGTCGAATTTTTCAATGAAACTTCGGTGATTGTTAAAAAAGACATAAATACACATTTATAAATTAAAACATTACAAAAAACAAGTATACATAATAGGTTTTCTTTGTATTGGGGTCCTAATCTATGCGTTATCTAACTGAATTGATGCAAGTATATTCAATGTCTATTCATATAATTTATAAATGTAACAAGACGTATGGAAACACAAGCAATACACTCAAAAGCAACATGTTTGATTTGATGTTTAGACACCAAGATTGCAAACGATTTGCAAGAAATTAGGAAATTTTGATTTTTTTTTTTTCAACTTTCCGCAACTCAGCCCATCTCCAAATCTCAAAGTCAAAGCTCCCAATTTATGATTTTTCTTGCAAAACATGAAAAAACATGGCTTTGTAACAATTTGACACTAATTTAACATGATTTACAGAAAATAAAAGGACTGAAATTCGAAAATGCTCACCGGATCGAACATGTGGGATTTATCGCACTACTTGTGCGTTTCGTATTGCACTGGTGGGATACAAGATATATCGTGGGATATATCAGCCGATATCGTCGATATTCAAAACACTGGACATTTGTTTGTATAAGTCATTATGGGCAACCTCTTGTATATTTTAAATGTAAATGCAAACTTTCATTTACGTTAAATTGTCCATCCTACGCTAAACTGCTAACTCTGATAGTTGAAAAAAATGTATACTCGAATTTGACCATCCTTTAAGGTTAACACTCGGGTTTTTGGGATATGGGTCATATACTCGGGACCTGAAAAGTCGGAGCGTTACATTGAACCTCACTCTTTTACAGAAACTTCACAAACACCTATTGAGGCACCCCAAATTTTGAAATAGCATTGTAGATGAAAGATCCTCCCCTTACCACAGTCTCTAGAACCCAACCTCTCCTTTCCCCATAGTTACCAGCAACAACCAATCTCCAAGGGCTTCACACTCAAATCAGAACCCCCGCCACCGTTTAGCAAGCAAGGCCATTTTTTACTCTTCTAACACTAGGCCTCCTTCCTCTTTTGACATTTGAACCACATCCCAACTTATAAGAATTTATGACACTACCCTTCCAATAGGAAATCCCTTTAAATCAAACTACACAAATCATTAGTTTTTTCTATTCGATGTTCATAATTTTTATTTTATTTTATTGTTAATTGAAATGTACATCATTCTTCATGTCCTTACTCCTAACAAAACCCTCGATTTCACAGTTTTTATCATCCTCCTAAATATATTGACTTTTGGATCTAGTGATACAATGCATATTTTTATGTATCACCAATACAATACCAAAAAGGAAAACGTTCTTTTTTTTTTTTAAAGGTAACGATATTGTATTAGAGGAAAAGAAGATTACAAAAAGAACAAAAAGGGGAGCTAAATCCCGCTGAGTTAGCGAGAAGTGGCTCCTCCACTAGGAAACAGATTACATTCCTTACTGTTAAGAAAATAGTAGGCCCATTCTGTTGTGTATTGTTGCACCTTCTGGAGAACGATATCCATTGAGTTAGAGATGTTGTTGAAACATCTCCGGTTTCTTTCCTCCCATACCGACCACCAAACCGCCATCAAACATAGATTCCATGTTTTTTTTTTTGGGGAGCCAAGGTTGGAGCCTATCCAAGCTATGAAGAAATCTTCCGTTGAAGCAGGGCCGCACCAGGAGACGTTGAAGGAAGAAAGGACAGCATACCACAATTTAGAAGTAAAGGAGCAGTGGAGGAATAGGTGATTAACGGATTCTTCAGACTTCATAAAGCAGAGGCATATGTTGGGGAGACTCATTCCCCTCTTTCTCAAATTATCAACTGTCAGCACTTTCTCTTTTGCCACCAACCATCCGAACACAGAGATCTTTGGAGGGACCTTGATCTTCCAGATTTTCTGAATCGATTTCTGAAGCGATACATCCGAGTCAATGGCGATGAAGTCGTAAAGAGATTTGACTGAAAAAGGGCCTCATTGATCTTGCCTCCAGACTAGGGAGTCATCGCGGGATGTATCTAGCTTGAAACTGTACAGACGACGTTGCAGGGTCATGAACTCCTCTACCTCCCAATCATTAAGATTCCTTCTAGAAGAAATGTTCCACACCTGATCTTCCCCAACTGAAGAGTAACATTCAGCAACCCGAATGAGCCGATTTGGGGCCAATCGATACAGATTTGGAAATTCGTCCTTTAGGGAAAAAGCTCCTGCCCATTTGTCTTTCCAAAAACTGATTTTGTCCCCTTTACCGATTGCCATACTGGTCCCTTCTAGGACCAAATTCTTTGAGGATAATATTCCTCTCCACACAGCGGAAACATTCTTGCCCGATGTATCTTTTGTCCACCACCCACCTGCAAAGGAATCATATTTGTTTTTAACAATTCTCGTCCACAAATTGGCACGTTCTGTACCCAGCCTCCACGTCCATTTTCCGAGCAAAGCCCTATTCATCGTATGCAAATCTCTGATCCCTGCGCCACCTAAATGATGATGTTTGCAGACTTCCTTCCATTTGACAAGATGGAATCTCCTGACCTCCTTCCCATGCCATAAGAAATCTCTTCTGATTTTATCTAATAGGGATAATATAGCACCCGAGCATTTGAATAGAGGCGTGAAGTAAATGGGAAGATTGGACATGGCTGACTTGATTAGAGTTAGTCAACCACCCAGTGAGAGGTAACGGCATTTCCATCTAGCTAGATAGAGATCGAATCTATCGATTACTTTGTCCCACAAATGGAGAGGAGGTTTGCCAACGCAAAGGGGGAGGCCAATTGTGAGATCCGACCCTAGTTTACATGTGTGCATGCGTGTGTGAGTATGCATTCCATCCATTTTGGTTCTGCGGTCCTACCGGTCAAATTCCGGCGACCCGCGTCCCTCGGATTGTGTTTGCAGTCATCCTTGAGTCCGGTCACGTAGACCCGACTCGGATCGACCCTAGACGTATGTCATCTCAATCGTATCGTCATTGCGGTTCCAACGACGTGTCTTGTGCGTCCATCCGACCTACAGATTAAAAGTTATGAACATTTCACCATATGGCCCACTTTTTGTACATGGGCTATTTCCATGGCACAATTTTCCATGCACACCACACACACACTACACAATTACATGGATTGAACACCAACCACTCTAAACACCACCAAGTCTAGTCTAAGCCTAGCAACTTTGTTATTTTCACCATAGGTTATGATTGCTTTCTCTAAGGAGGGAGAGCAATGATGACTCTCCTACAACCCTTCCTCTCTCTCTCTCTCTCTCTCTCTCTCTCTCTAGCAACCCTGACTCTCTCTCTCTCTCTCTCTCTCTCTCTCTCTCTCTCTCTCTCTCTCTCTCTCTCTCATTTCTCTCATTCCACCTCTCCTCCATATTCTAGCAACTCCAACCCATTTTCTCTCAAAAACCTCCCAATCTAACCTTTGAAAAGTGATCTCAACCATAGATCTATAACCCTTGGAGCTTAAGGAGCTTGGAGATAGGAAAATCTTGAAGATCCATTAAGGTGGGTGATGCATTGAAATTCTTTCCTTCTTTCTTCTTCTTGCATGTTCTTCTCTACACACTTGGGAGTATGTAGGACCCACCAATCAATGGTGGAGGTCCTACATAGCTCCATGAAGTGAGACCAAGGCCCGCTACATGCATGTACGTTTCCATGGTGGGCCATTCTCCATGGACCCACCATGATGGATTTTCTCTTTAAATCTAGATTATTTGGGTCATTTAGACCTGAGGTGCATTGTGGGGATGGTATCCCCACCTCAAAATTTCATGGATTTGTATAGATCAGTATGCATGCATGATTCATGTAAAATGTAGGTGTGATTGTAATGGTGGAGGATTCATAGTGTCGAAATCTTCCATGGCCGTTGATCTCTCTCCCTCTCTCTCTCTCTCTCTTCCTTCCATCTCTTTTCCCTATTTTGCTCCTGATGTTGGTGGCCCACTGATGTGATCAAAAAAAAGTTCCAGACCCATCAGATTTTGGGATGCCCAGGCCCATTAGGCTGGACGTCCATATGCATGTATGATGCATGGGTTGAATGGCCCCATAAGGCATGATTTCTTGGAGATTCTTGGATGGATTTGGGTCTGGAATTTTTGTGGTCCATCCAGGTGGACCCCACTTGATGTATCTGATCATTTATCCCTCTGGATATTTTTCCATGGGTTGGAAATGGACAGTATATGCTACTGTCCAAATTTCAGGCCCATTTGCTGCATGGTTTTTGGGCACTGTTTTAGGCCCATTTGTGGGGCTTTTTATTCCTGATTTCTTTGGGGATTTTCTGAGGCATGGACCCCACCTTGATGTAGGATGGGCCCCACATCATTTAACCCTTGATTGAGGCCTATGGGATGGGCCAAAGTGGGCTGGACGTCCAGAAACTTCTGAACAATCCAGTAATGTTGCATGTTGGAGAGGAGCCTATTGTACCTTGAATTTGGGAAAGTGGGCCGCTCTAGTGGACCCCACCTGCTGTCCATACATAGGAGTACCAAACCCACCTATTTTCTCAGTGATTTGAGAGACCTATGCCCACCCCATGAGGTGCCAATCATAGGGACAGCAACATTGTGCAGTAGCAGATTTTTTTGGAAAACATTGTTGTCCAGAATTTGTATCAATTAAATAAAATACTTCTACCATTTCAAAAATTCTAAAATTTGGCAGGGGGATGGCCCATCTATAGTAGGACACACCTACAAAATTTCAGGGCCAATGGACACCTGTACACACCATGGCAATAGCTGAACCGGCCCACTATATTGTGGTGTCCAGATTAGGCAGAATCTCAGGACGGATTGTTTTCTTAAAATGAATTAAAATATTTCTAGTTGTCCAAAAATCCTGAAATTTTGCAGAGAGGTGGCCCACTCATGGTAGGACCCATCTACAAATTTTTGGGGCTAATGGACCCCTGTGCACACCGTGGTAAGGGCTAGACCGGCCCACCACATTAGGACGTCCAGGATGATCAGAATTTTTGGGCAAACCGTTTTCCGTAAATAAATTAAAATACTTATAAGTGTCCAAAAATCCTAAAAATTTGTGGAGGTGTGACCCACCCATGGAAGTGTCACCCTGCAAAATTTCAGACCCAACGGACATTTGAGCTAACCATGGTGTAACCGGGAGTGGCCCACCAGGCAGGAACGCCCAGGCTGGGGCATCCAGCCTGGGCTGGCCATCCAGCCTGCTTCGTGGGCCCACCTTGATGTGTTATATATCCCACCATCCATCCATGTGGGGTCCTTAGGGGATTGATCATCCTCCCCTTTTTTTGGTATTCAACTGGGGCCCATTGGATGAATTTTTGGGCCAGATACCCCAGGCCCATAGAGCTGCTACACATTGGACATCCCTGCCTTAAGCTACTGCTGGGCCTGCATTCCAACGGCCTGGCCCACTTGATATATGTGTTGCATATCCTCTCTCATCTGGTGGGGCCCACAGTGATGTGTGTAAGCCATCAGGGATTAAATATACTAAGAAATACTTTTATTGTTGGACTCCAACCAACCCAGAAATTTGGGTGGGCTGGAATTTGGCTGTGAGCCCAATGTTGCCACCCATAAATGATTTAGAGCAGCATGGCCCACCAGATGTGAGGAAGACTTAGATCAGTTATCTTACCCTTTCTCTACAGCATCTTGGGGTGTGATTAGGGCTCAGCTGAGGCCCACCCAAGTTGAGTTTTATTGGAATGTTGCATATGATTAGTTAACTAGTTCCTTAGGCCTTGTGGACTAGATCCTTTTAGTAGGCTCATTGACCTTTGGGCCTATACTCTTCTACCTATTGTGATGGGTTTAAGGGCTACAGTATGCAAGTAGTGGGGCCTTTTAGCTGCCCACTAAATCGACCCTACACTTGGGTTAGGATGTGAGGCCCAACTCGCTTGTGTTAAGTGCAAAATGGCCCATGTGAATGAACTATTGGGCCGCCCATGAGGCCCACCACAATATGTGGACTTATGACGGTTGGGCCCAAACCTTGCTTGAGGGCCCACCATACTGTCTATGAGTTGGGCTCATGTATAGCCCATCATGCCACGTATTGCTTGGGCCTTAGACCTTTATTTATATGCGTAGCGGGCTACCATTTGGGACCCGTTGAGGTTGGATGTCCTCCTTGGTGGCCCAAAGGTAGGCCCATAAGGCCCTTATAGGTGGTTGAAGGCCCACCTTGGACCTTATTAGGCCCGTCTCCTCCTTGAGGCTTTATGATTCTCCTAGCTTGTGGGTTATCCCAAAGTATTGGGCCCCCACTAGAGGACTTTGCTTCTCCTTAGAATACCTGTCTATGTACCCAGACCTTGTCCCTCCTTAGGACGGAGGATTACATATTCTACAAGTAGCGCACTTACATCATTATGACCCATATGTATCATCTGTATGAATTGATTGCATCGTATGGTGGTCATTGATGGATTGAGCTTCTCCCCTCATGCACAATGAGTGCCTGAGGCTTGTGCATGATCTGTATGTGTGACTCATGCATTGGCATCGCATTTCATGATGATACCGCCTTTGCTTTATCAGGGCCTTGCCTCCGCAGGAATATTCGTGGATGACTGGATGTGTGGACACCGGAAATGATACTTAAGCATACCGGGCGCATAAGATGCCCATGGGTAAAATTCTGAAAACTTTCATGGTACCAAGGATGCTCCAACACCGTGACCGGGTGAAAACATGAGCGCATGAGGGCCTTACACCTGTAAGCCGCGACTCCCACTATCGTGTAGGAAGTTGGATGGGGATGTGGCCTTATCTGCCTGTGAGGGAGGGCATTATTAGGCTGAGTCTGACCAGCTCGTGAAATGGGTCCACTACCGTCAGGCCTTGTTAGTGATTGGTTGTCCACACGCTGGTAGTGAGGTCTCTTACGCTCATTTGACTGTGCGGGTCTATAGAGCAACAGTCATTTAGTAGTGTAATGGACCCCGGTGATTTCCTTATAACTGGAAATATATTGACATGTGGATTGGATATGAGCACTGGCATTACTTTGCATCGCATTCGCATTTGGCTGTATAAGCCCCTTTATGCATCGCCTTGGTAAGGCGTCCAGTACTCATTGCCAATGTTTAAGTTATCGGCGAGAAATCGATAATATCGCCGATAATTTCGGTGTCGCCACACTGGCGACACCGAAACCTACTAATTTCGTTTCTCTTCCAAATGTCGCCGAAATTTCGGCGATTTTTGCGATAAAATGGGTTGTTGGAGATAAATTCGTCGTAGATACCTTACCACGAGAAATTCGGCGACTGTAAATTTGTAAAAAAAAAAAAAAATCTTTCATTTTTAATTTCTTTCAAGATTAGAGAGAGTGTGTGTGACTTCCAGTACCTGGTTGATCGCAAATAGTATTTGGTAGGCCAATCGCGAATCCATCGAAAGTTGTAGGCACGAAAAAAACCTCCAATTTCCCCTCTCTCTCTCTCTTTTTTTTTTTTCCATCGATTTGATATTTCCAACGCAATAGGGATTTCGGCGAATCTTCAGCGATTTTTGGTCGAGATTTGGTCGGGAGAATAGGGTTTTGAAATGGTGCGTTTGGAACCCTTCTTTCCCCAAATTGCTTCCACTTTCGTTTTTAACGGGATGACGCTGGACGCGGATTAGATACTTACAGGTTGAGCAGCGAGACTCGTTACTGAAGTGACGTCACCGAGTTCTGTGGACCCCACTATGATGTATGTATTGTATCCACAACGTCCATTCATTTGAATATATTATTTTAAGGCTTGACACAGAGAACGAGGCAGATCCAAAGCTTTAGTGGACCCCACCAAAGAAAATAGCGGGAAGATTGATGCCCACCGTTAAAACCTTCCTGAGGCCCACCATGATGTTTTCTCGGAATCCAACTTGTTCAAAAGTTAACAAAGACATTAAAGAAGGGAAAACACAAATATCAGCTTGAATATAAAACTTTGTGGACTTTAGAAGTTTTTAACGATGGTGTCACTCTCCCCACTGTTTTCTCTGGTGGGGTCCACTGGTGCTTTGGATGTGACTCATTCTTTGGATATTACACTAAAATGATCTCTCCAGATGAACGGACGGTGTAGATACAAAACATACACCATGGTGGGGCCCACAGAACTTGGTGACGTCACTTCAATATCAGTCTCACTACGCAACTTGTCAGTAGCAAATCCGCGCTCGACGATACTTGTGCGATTTGCGATATGGAATGGCGCACCTTTAACGCCCTATGGGCCACACTATAATATTACGTGCTTTTATCCGCGCCATCCATCTATTTTGTAAGGTCATTTAAGGGCATGAGCCAAAAAATAAGTCATATCCACATTTCAGGTGGACCATACCAAAGGAAACAATGGTGATTGAACGCTTACCATTAAAAACTTATTTGGGCCCAATGTAATGTTTATTTTCCATCCAACTTATTCATTAGGTCACGTAGACTTGGATGAATGGAAACATAAATATCAGCTTGATTGAAAATTTTGTGGCCCCCCGGAAGCTTTTAATGGTGTCCATTTAATGACCATTGTTTCCTGTGGTGTGGTCCACCTGAGATTTGGATCTGCCTCATTTTTTGCCTAATGACCTAAAATGATCTAAAAAAATAAATGTATGGCATGGATATACAATAAAATGCATCTAGGTGGGCCCACTGTTAGGGTCCCTCGAACCTCTATGGTGCACAACTTCCCACAGAGGAGCGCGGCTTCAGTTGCGACCCGAAACCATCCAAGTGGATGGAACCTTGACTATAGGGCCCACCTCGATGTATGAATTGTATATCCATGTTGTCCATCATTTTGGCCAGGTTATTGTAGGGCATGGTTCGAAAAATGAAGCAAATACAACGTTTAGGTGGACCACGCCACAGGAAACAATGGCCATTGTACACCATTTATAACTTCCTAAGGTCTACTCTTAGTGTTTATTGACCATCAAACCTACTGATAAGGTAACATAGACCTGGATGAAAGGCAAAAACAAATATCACTTTGAGCGAAAATTTGTGGTCCAAAATAGGTTTTTAATGGTGGCCCTTCAATGACCACTTTCATGTGGTTTGGTCCACCTGAAATTTGTATCTGCTTCAATTTTTGCATCATGCCCTAAAATAGGCTGGCAAAAAAGATGGACGTCATGGATATACAATACATATACTGAGGTGGGCCCTACCATTAGGTTCCGAAGGTGGTTGCAAACTCACAGCCAGACTCCATACTCGCAGCCACAATGCTGGTTGACCAGATTTTTGTTGGCATGCCTATTTGAGGATTTATATCCCATGTGCAGACATATTTTAACAATCTGAGCCGTTCTTCATCTTGAAAATTGAATGGACAAGTCACAACTTACAACTTTAAATCCAAAATTCTTAATGAATGGATGATTCTATATATATTTTTTAAATAGTTGAGTACTCGCCCTCACACATGAAATCGTTTTGTGAGATCCGAGCCACTCACCAGATTGGACCCACTATGTAGATGCATTATGTCAAATGATAAGCCATTCTCATCATGTAAGACAATTATATGAATTCCCACCAATCTGATGTCTCAAGTGGACCACCCCACATGAAATAGTGGTCACTGAATGCCCACCATTAAAAACTTATTTCGGCCCACAAAAGTTTGGAATGGATGCATAGATTGGATGGTTGGATGGATGGATACATGGGATGGATGGATTAAATGGTTGGATGAATGGATTAGATAGTTGGACGTGATGGTTTTGATGGATAGTAGAATTTTGGTTATTATTGAAGTGATTTCTTACGGTAGCGCATGCTTTTAGGTTTTCATTAAATGAAAACTTATTATGTATGCATTCTTTTTATAATTTTTTTATTCCTAAATATGCAAATATATATATTTAGGCATCTCTTGAAGTTTCACTAAAAGATTCCAGCGTTTTCCTTGTGTTTTTCCTTATTTCCCTTGCATTTCCGGTTATTGGCGATATTATCGGCGATAACGATATTATATCTTTATCTCCGGCCAGCGAAACTTGTAACGATACCGACAACTCGAACACTGCTCATTGCATGGTATTCATGGTAAGCCTTGGTAAGGCTAGTGATATTGTCATTGAGCATATTTCCCTTCCTATATCTCCTACTATTCTTCTGTGCACCATTGTCACACACCTTCACCACCCTCGAAACTTCTATAAGCTTATACACGATTGATGCATGCAGGTGATCCTAGACAGGCGTCGTAGCGGCAGAGCTTGGATTAGAGCTGAGTTTGAGGATCCAATGTTGCTGATTTTCCTTTCCTTCTCCTATCATCTTATGTATGTCCTTTTAGACCTGATGTAAGCTTGTAAAGTTCAAATTCTTAGTGGATTTTGTGATGTATGCCCTTTGTTATTCTCAGATGTACTTGTTGTGATCTTGGGTATGCTCGTATCGGGAATGATTATACTATTATGGAAATCCTCCTTGTAAGATCCCAGGATCGGAACCTACCTCAGGAGCCGAGAATGGGGTACTATGGAGGCTGTTGCGATCAGAACCAGTCATCGGGTTCCTTGTGAGTCTGGTTACTGAGTCTGGGTCGTGACACCAATAAAGGTGGTTGGGAGATTACCTGTCGGGTAGTGTAGGCTCTTTGCAAGAGTTTGAACCTCCTCCTCTGTCAGATTTACTCCAAACATCTTGGATTTTGATAGGTTGATTTTGAGACCCGATACAGCTTCGAAACGGCGGATGATAGTTTTCAGATTGGCGACTTGATCTTCCTCTGCTTGACAGAAAATTAATGTATCATCAGCGAACTAGATGTGCGATATCAGTGCATCCATCCCTTTAACTTTGAAGCCACTGAACAGGTTTTCTTCCTAGCCCTTTAACAACATGCTAGAGAGCACGTCACCAACGATAAGAAAAAGGAAAGGGGATAGAGGGTGGGTCTCCCTGTCGGAGCCCTCTGGATCCCCTAAAGAAACCCTTTGGAGAGTCGTTTAGGAGGATTGAGAAGGCCGCTAATCGAACACATTCTGTCATCCAAGCTATCCATTTGACCCCAAATCCCATTCAGCCCATCATATATGAGAGAGCCCCAATCGACATGATCATAGGCTTTTTCGATATCGAGCTTACATAAGAGACCCTTTGTACCATCCTTGTGACAAGAATCTAGGCATTCGAGAGCAATAAGGGCGTTGTCGGTGATTTGTCTGCCAAGAATAAAAGCATTTTGATTGTCGGATATGATTGAACCCATGACTGCTTTGAGGCGGGTGGCTAGGACTTTTGCCAAAATCTTTTAGGGACTACCGAGCAGACTGATAGGCCTGAATTCCATCATGAAATCTGCTCTAGGGCGCTTTGGAATTAAAGTTATGACGGAAGCCCCTAGCTCTTTTGATAACCGCCCTCTTTCGTGAAATTTTGACATGAACTCCATAATATCTCCCTTGAGGATATCCCAAAAAGAGTGGAAAAAGCTGATGGGATAACCATCTGGGCCAAGAGCCTTGTCTCCTTCCAAGGAAGCAAGCGCATTTGTGACTTCTTTGACTGAGAATACTACTTCAAGAGTTGCAGACCTCCTTAGAGATTTGGTTGAACATGAGATTGTCAAGGCGTGGCCTCTTCCACTCTTCTTTCTGGTATAACTTGCTGAAGTATGAAACTGAAGCTTTCTCTATATCGCCTTTGTCCTCTGAGCGGACCCCATTTATGATGAGACTGGATATTCTGTTCTACCTCGCCCGAGCCAAAGCTATTGCGTGGAAGAATCGAGTGTTCTTATCGCCTTCTTTTAGCCATTTACATCTTGACTTCTGTCTCCAGAATAATTCTTTCTCGAGAATCCTTTTTGAATAGATGTGGGCCAGCTGAAATCTTTTTGCCCTCTGATCATGAGTCAGCTTTGCTTTGGTAGACAGGTCTATAGCTTGAATTTCTGCAAGAATGTTGCTGGTGTCTGCGTCCCTCTGATGGAGCACGACCGATTTCCACTCCTTGATTTTGAGCTTTAGGAGTCTCAGCTTTTTACAAAGTCTAAACCCTACGTATCCTTCCACATTGAATTCCGACCACTAGAGCTGAATTTGCTGTCTAAAAAAGTTCTTTTTACATGTGACGATTGAAAGGATAGGATTATCCTAGCAAGAATTTTGGGGCAAAATCCTTCTGCAATGGAGCCCAACAGACTAGTGTGTCTAGGTCACTCAACCATGGGACTCAATTGTACAAACTAAAAGCTTGAGTATACGACGCATATCCTCGGATTGATGATCCTATATACTTTAAATCATCATCATCATCTAGGCCTTATCAACTAATTGGAGTCAGCTACATGAATAGTGTTCCACCATTCCGCTCTATCATGGACCATGTCCTTAGTTAAAGCCATAGTACTCAAGTCTTTTCTTACTACCTCCACTCACATCCTTTTGGGCCTTGCCCTTTAAAAGCTCACTCCTAACTGGTGCAGTTTTTGGTTGCCATTGCATATGGCCAAAACCATCTAGTCTACTTCCCCTCATCTTTAGTGCTAATCCTAAGTTCCTCGAAATGCAATAGTTTCTAATTCTATCCTTTCTCATTTTACCACTCATCCATCTCAGCCTAAAAACTCTAAATGGAAACATACATATCTAGTAGAGGAGTAAACAGAAGAGTAACGGTAACGATCCTCTATGAATTCAACTTATCATAATCCACTACCAAAATCCTCCAACACAAGCATCCAACTTATTGTTAGTGTATTTCAAAATAATAAAGTTGCCTTGGTATTTTCCATGTTTTGTTCCAGTTTACAAAACAACTTCAAGTCTTGCCTTGGCCTTTCCTTGTGGGAAAGATAATCCCACATGGAAAGTTCACAAAAAAAAAAAAAAAAAAAAAAACATTTCCAGTTTGCATGTGCTATGGGTCCACCATAGTTGGGCTGATGTTTCCTAAGAGATGTCACATTCGAAACCCATCACACCAGATTGTTAACTATCTCGAAGAAAGCTACCTAGTAGGTAAATCACCCAGACAAGATTGGATTCAAAATCACCATGATATGATGATTAGAACCATTTAGTTAAGGGCATGAAAAATGGAAGCTATTAGCAAAAATGGTCTTACTGTTAATTTTGCATGCCCTTATATGACAAAAACTTTGATACTCCGGCATACACAGGCACTTAGAAATTGCATATGTGACATACAAATAATTCAAAATAAACTTTCCAATGTATGGGTCCTAGTTTAGATGTACCATGAACCAAAAATTAAACTTGTTTGATAGGTGAACATTGATTGGACACTTTTAAATTAAAAACACCCAACTGTCCTATTTCATCGAACAAACGACTCTGAATAAGAGGTTATGACTGCTCAACCAATCTGATTTTGGGACTGTGTCTTAGCGACCGTAGATTCCACAACTTACTTGGTTCAATTCAAATTAGTGTATGCCAAAATACAATTTCCAAGTGCCTCAGCCAGAGTATCAAATAACTCCCCTAATTGGATATCATTGTTCATAGATCATCCAATCATGGTGATTTTAGGACCATGTGAAGTCCACTGCAGTAGTCCTCCCCCAATCCAACGGCCAATCATAAAGGTAGGTGGGCCCATCTGGCTCTCATAGAAGAATTTACCCAATTATACTGGATCATTGACTACTAGAAATATATCTAATAACCATTTTCTTCATTCTAACACAGATTCACAAAAAACCCATTAATCTTTTAATCCTAAAATCGCATTAAATTGGTACAAATACAGTTCATCCGCATAGAAAAGATAAAATGGGGTGTACAGAATGAGATAGGTAGTAGGAGCACCATACCTTTGCTATTTGCGAGCAATCGTTCTTCCACTCGCAGAACGAGGCGTTGGATCTTGGATTGAAGGTTGTAGATTTGGGTGATGTCGCGTGTGAGGGAATCGATTCTGGAAGTGCATGGGCACTCATAGAGGAACTGCTCTTCTGGGGTCTGGTTCACATGAATCTGCACCATTCTTCTGCTGGGATGAGAGACTACCAATCTTCTCGTAGTATAGAGCTCCTCCCGGAGTCGTCCGTACCGGGAGATGATCGTATGGACGCGGATTGCCTGCGATACCGGAAGTTTCTGCGGTCAGAAGCTAGGTGGGGCCTACCCTAATGTTTGTGAGAAATCCACTCCGTCCATTCGTTTTGCTGGCTCATGTGCGGACATGAGCCCCAAAATGACGGAAACGGATTGGCTACTCCACCTGACACTAGCCAATGGCTAGTCGTCGGTGCTCTGCGGACCCCAACATGATGTATGTGTCTCTCATCCATACCGTCCATCAATTTTTCCAGATAATTTTATGGTATCAACCTAAAACTGAGGTAGATTAAAATCTTAAGTGGGCCACACAGTCTTGATTGAACTATCACCATTAAAAACTGATCGAGGCTACAAAAGTTTTGGATCAAGCTGATATTTGTTTTTTGTCATCATCGAGGTCCGTATGACATATTATAAACCAGGATTACAGTGTAACTTAGGAGGTTTTTAATAGTAAACGCTTAATCACTACTGTTTTTCTATTTTGTAGTCTATCTAAGACTTTGATCCGCCACATTTATGGAATAAATTATTAAAATGACGTGTAAAAATGAATGGACGGTGTGGATAAAGTGGGCAGGGAAATGGAAACGGATTGGCTACTGCCACCGGCCAATGGCTGGTAGTCGGTGTTCCGTGGGCCCCATCATGATGTATATGTTTCATCCATACCGTCCATATATTTTTATAGATCATTTTACATTATGAAAGAAAATATGAGGTATATAGCAATCTCAAGTGGACCACGTTACAGGAAACAGTGTTGAATAAACGTTGACCATTAAAAACGTTTTGGGGCCATAAAAGTTTTGGATCAAGCTGATATTTATTGTTCCCTTCATCTGAGTCTTTATGACCTAATCAAAAGATTGGATGTCAAATAAACAGTACAGTGGGCCTTAGGAGGATTTTAATGGTGGATATCCAATTATTATTGTTCTCCTGTGGTGTGGTCCACCTAAGATTTATATCCCTATAATTTTTTTGTATCAATCCATAAAATGATCTATAAAAATAGATGAACGGAATGGATGAAACACATACATCATGGTAAGGCCAACAGAGCACCGACCACTAGCCACAGGGCTGGTGTAAGGGAGAGTAGCCAATCCGTCTCCCAGGGAAATGCCTACCATTGAAACCTCCCTGGGTCCAGCGTGATGTTTATATGCCATCCAAATCGTTCGCGAGGTCATTCTAAAATGAACTGAAAATTATAAAAATATTAGCTTAATCCAAAACTTCTATATAGCCCCAAAAATGTTTCAATGGTGGACGTTCAATCCTCACTGTTTTGTGTTAAGTGGCCCACTAGAGTTTTGTATCTATCTCATTTTTCGGGTCATGTCATGGACGGAGTGGATTTCTCACAAACTTCACACGGTGGACCCACCTAGCCTTGAACTTTGAGGTCGCAGGCAATCGGCGTCCATATGATCAGGGGTTCAGGGTTCGTTGATATAGAATATTGGTCTGGTAGGGCCCACCGCAAATGGCCAATGATCCAGAAATTTCTCGTCAGAGGACACTTGTAACCTTTACATTTGTGAGTGTAACATTCCACCGGGGCAGTAAACGGGTCGGGTCCTGGAGCACCTGTACCTAAGTTGATCGGTTCGGGTCTTGTTGAGTCTCTAGGGCCCCGAATCCGATCCGATTGTGTAACCATTGGGTCACATTGGCTTCCTATTGAGGTGGAGCAGGGTACAGGTAAAATTAAACCATTTACATGACCGGGACCACTTGATGGATGGATCAGATAGCACCCAAGTTTTTCTCTTTCTAACACTTTGTGTCTGGTGATATATAGTTAGTGTTTACACCCATTTTTGTTGCCCTAACATGGGCCAATCATAAGCCGCCGCCACATGTCGACACCACATAATCGCAATTGGCATAAAACATACTCTTCGTTTGTGTTTCCCTTGGCTATATGCATTTTGTTTTTAAACGTGAAAGCACAAGTTCTTATACTAGCTTATAGGGGAACGAATCATCATATGTCACGTGGCCAAGATTATCATGTTCATTGATAAGGCAACATGCCTACCACGTTTATAAGAGACCCGCCAAGAGAACAAATATTATTACAAATCTAGCAATGATTCTTTCAATGAGATCATCTCTTACCGTCCGTCCAAAGTGAGAGAGTTTTCCAGAGGCGCTTGGAAAATTTGTAGCATTTGAGAAATTTCCTTAAATTGAACTAATGACCAAGCGAACTCAGCCATAACTCAGACCCGAATCAAGAGAAACATATACATAATCCGAATTAGGTCCACAACCATGCCCCAATGAGAACAAAAAGAACTAGCGACATGTAAGACCCGACCCGAGTTCGAATATGTGCATGTGTGTGTGTGAGTATACATTTTATTTCTTATGGTCTCGAGGTCCTATCGGTCGAATTTCGGTGATCCACGACCCTCAGATTGTGTTTGCGGTCATCCTTGAGTCCGGTCACGTAGACCCGACTCAGATCGAGTCGAGACCTATGCCATCTTGTCCGCTTCGTCATTGCGGTTTCAACGCCACGTCTTATGTGTCCATCTGACGTATAGATCATAATATGTAGGCTTTTCATTTCTTATCCTTGATCATGATCATGTGGCCCACCTAGTGTGAAGGGCACATTTTTCAAGATGGCCACCCACTTTTATGCAAATTCCAACACACACCACCCACATACTACCTAAACCCCATCCTCTACACCACCCACTACCCACACACTATCCATCCCTACCCCAAGCCTATGAGTCTATGGGCATTGTTTATATCACCCTAGTTTCATGATGGATTTGCCCATCATAGGAGAGAGAACTCATGATGACTCTCTCTCTCTCTCTCTCTCTCTCTCTCTCTCTCTCTCTCTCTCTCTCTCTCTTCTAGCAATTCTCTTCTCTCCCTAGAATCTAAAAATATTCAGATTTAGATCATGATTTTAAAAATATTCTCAACTAGAATCTAAGCAAGCAAGTCATCATTATACTCAGATTTAATAAACGACTGGTACGGATCACACAACAATCATACATAAACTAACAACTAACTATATAATCCCTTCCATGTATCACAAACACTTGTAACTCAACTTAGTGTTTTAATTAAAGAAACTTATAGGTGCTAATAAAGCATTCCTATAATCAGTGTACCCCCACTATACTGTCTTATAAAAGGCTTCCCTTTTAAAATTTCCATCCCATCGCATTCATGTGTATGCTGTTGGGAAATAGGAATGCAGAATCATTCATTAATGATATCTCAAATAGCATAGAAATAGCTTACAAGACTCTTTTTTGTTTCCATAATCCCTATACATTGAATTTAGTAAATAGTTTGTAATCATAAACTTAATGTTTATGAGCCACTTGATACTTGATTAACTTCTTCCTAATGCATTGTACTTGACTATTACATACTTTGTGCCACTTGAGTACTTGTCGTTCTTGAAGAAAGAAATTATTATTGCATTATCATAATAAATTCTCTACACTCATTAATAGTGTGGACAACCTCAAGCCCCCAGATTAAATTTTATAACCATGTTGCATGGCTTATAACCTCAAAGTATGCCATGAATTACTAGACCTCAATAATAAGATTTCTCTACTAACTTGCAAGAACATAAAGTCTAAGCTAAACTTCTAGCTATCGAAGTATCTAGCAAAATCCAAATACAAGTATTCATTCACATCTTTTATACTAGCTTAATCTTTTGATCCTTGTGGATAACACATTGTTTTCTTTTTAACCTTTGGGTGATTCATTTTAGGATTCTTTGGTACCTCTCCGGCATTTGGATTGCAAAGCTAACCTCTAGACATGTAACTCTATGTTTATCAAACCCTCCATTGCAGAAGTACGTGGAATCCCTCCCATTTCCTAACATTATAGATTGTTCATTGGGCTATGACTGGCTAAACTTGTTACCTCTTATTAAGGGTGTATTACTAAATGAAGAGTTCTTCCTTCAATATTTCTCTCGAGTTCTGCTCTTTTGATGTAGATCTTTTAAGATTAGCCCAAATAATCCTCGACATCTATCCTATTATATCTCGATGCCAGTCACAAAGTCTGCATTGCCAAGATTTTTCATTTCAAAGTTTTTGATAAGAAGATATTTAGTTTCATGTAACAAACCAAAATCATGACTAGCGAGTAAAATATCATTTACATACAGTCCTAAGATAATAAACTTACACCCAAGAACTTTCAGATATATACACCCATTGACAGTGGTTTCTTTAAATTCACCCATGATGGTTTTTTCTTTAATTAAATTTGAAGGATGTGATGATATCATAAACTCAACATGCCACTCGCAGGATGCTTGTCTCTCTATACACTTTCAACATGATATTGGATAAAAATTGAGGTAATACACATTAAGTGAGCCACACGTGTATTGAATTTAGAATGTTAAACTTATTTATGTAAGCACCCATTTTTCTTTTATAATCTTGACCCCTCGGATCAGTGGAACAAGAGTATTTTTTGGTCCATGACATGTTCATAGAGTACGGTACATGATGGACAGATGATTTTTAATTTAACATGTGTTCGAAGGCCTCGATCTCTAATACGCCTTCTGCCATTGGACATGAGCACACCCTTCATTAAATCAGGACCCCTCATAAATTGTACATGTAACTTTCATTAACTCAAATTAAATATTCCAAATTGAGGATTCAATGCAGATTTATTACAACTGGGAAAATTATAGTCAAATCCTTATATTTATGTTATAATTATTAGTATTCATATATTAATCATCCAATTATAGTTATATCCCGAGAAATTTAGAATACTTTTTTTTAACACTTGGTCCAAAATCAACAAAGAAAATTTATTTAAATAACCAAAATACCTTTTTAAATAACCCTTGTTTTAACCTCACTCAAGTTCCCTTTAGTTCCAAGCCTAAAACATCTTAAGTTCACGCAGTGTGGCTATCTGAGTTTTAGATTAACGCTGGGTTTTTGTATTTTTCATTGATCATGATAGGTCACAGCTGATGAATGGGTTTGATGATATATATACACACCAAGGTGGCACCACACACATACCTATGGTTTGGTGTCCTGTACCATTGTTCTCTGTGGGGGTGGCCCCCGATTGGTTTTCAACTACATAGGCAAGCATTGAGAGGACTCCTTATAGAAAGTGTAGATGTCCTACAGATAACATGGTGGGTCACAAAGTTGGGTGTTGTACAACTGCGTAAAGTACTTCACTAGCCAGAATACGAATAGATGCATAGTCGTATACTCATATGGAGGGAATGACTGGCACTGAATGAGAGCTAAATGGGAGGAACATGCACATCCACCCTGTCCATCATATGTGACACAAATTCTCACCGTTGATCCTGAAAATCAATCCAATCTAGGATTTAGATGAGCCACACCACAAGGAACAGTGTAAAATCATGCATAAACCTCTAAATTTATATGGTGTGGCCAACGAGCTTCAGATTGTCCTAATTTTCCAAGCAACCCTTCATCCTGGTCCGTCGCTTCAGATGAATGGATAGGATGTAATATATACACCATGGTAGGCTCCACACACAATTTGGATGATTTCAATAGTGGGTGTCACCATCTCAACTGGTCCCAATGCTATAGCCCACCTAAGTTTTAAATCGGCCTGATATTTTAACCCCGGTCAAAACACGCAGTGGGTAACAATGGGGCCTTCATGGTGTCTATATGTCAAACCACTTCATCAGGTGTGAGTCACAAAGATAAGCGGCACGTGTGCGCGGAACCACAAATTTGGGTGACTGCCTGTAAGTGGTCAGTTCTCATTTTGCCTGATGTTTGCTTGCTCAACATACCGTGTATACTGCGGCGAAGATAACCCAGCTGAAATAAAACTAGTCTGATCATTAAGTGGGCCACTCGTGTTAAAAAACAATGGAGGAGAAACTTACCAATAGTCCACTATCAATCAATGCAATGGACCACCTGATGAATAGATAGATGTGATTAGTTTTTCGATAAGGCCATCTTCATGCTGATGAGCTTTTCAAA
Organism: Magnolia changhungtana; assembly: GCA_030180095.1. Classification (NCBI taxonomy): domain Eukaryota; kingdom Viridiplantae; phylum Streptophyta; class Magnoliopsida; order Magnoliales; family Magnoliaceae; genus Magnolia; species Magnolia changhungtana. The sequence goes on along the minus strand of JASAUF010000203.1, from coordinate 438,359 downwards.
AAATTGACATACAAAGTGCACTAATTATTGTGGGATTAAACTCATAAATCATATTATAAAACCTTAGGAGAGTGGTTGAGCAATGAATAAGGCATGAGATGAAGGTTGGGAAAATCAGTTTAGATTTATGCTAGGAAGGTTAATCATTTAAGTTACTTTCATAAGTGTCTAACTACGGAGAAATATGGATAGACAGAAAGGATCTCCACATAGTCTTTATTAACTTGAATCAAGAATACAATAGGGGACCCCTAGAGAGCTAATCCAGCGGGTGTTGGAAAGGAAAGAAGTCTCAAGAGGCTATACTGACATAATTAATGATATGTACGAGGGAGCTGAAATAAACGTTAAGAATGGAGAAACAAGTGGATTTTCAATTACTTTAGGCTTACACTAGCGGTCGCATTGAGACCGCATATTTTTGCATTGGTTATGGACAAGTTCATCATCATCATCATCATCTAAGCCTTATCCCAATTAATTAGGGTCGGCTACATGCATCCCTTTTCCACCATTTCACATTGGTTATGGACAGGTTTATGAGGAATATAGGAAGAGGTCCCGTAATGTATGTTGTTTGCATAGTTGACAAGATGGAGGGTGTAAACACAGAGCAAAAACTATGAAAAGATAGAAAGAAAAATAATTATGCAGTGAATGGGATGCTGCATGAAAAATAATTATGAAGTGAATGGGATGGTGCACCTAAGTGAGGTGTGACTTCCTAGATTTTCCTGTTTTCTTAAAATTTTTAGTGCAAAATTGGAGCAAATGATTATAAAAGGGGATGGTTTTGTAAAATGATGCTATGTTTTTATTTTCTTATAACTATTAGCTTACAGATGTTGACAGTACAGTTCTAAAACTTCATGACTCAAAACTCGGCTGAGTCAACACAACTTGACGAGATTTTGAGCCGAGTCATTGCAAAACTCACTCAGGAATGTGACTCGGTCCCAACCCAACAAGAATTGTAGAGTCAGCTCCCCAACTCCAATTCAATGCAAATCGCCGTGAATTGGAATGGTCAAACCCATGGCCTCATCCAAGAGGGCAGGGGATTGTTAATAGCGCATCATGAGGGCAGCTAATTTTGCAATTTTATATACTCTGATAGCTATCTAAAACATTTATTTCCACTCTAATACATTTATTGTAGTTCTTAACATCAAGTCTAGTCATGTAAAGACTCGATTGAGTCTTTGTGTCAACTCAAGCTGGCTGGACACTGAATCAATTTTCTGGGTTTTTGAACTATGGTTGACAGCGTGTTATCAGCACCTGAGTTGCAGTCAATCGTCAATGTCAGAGGTTACAAGCTTCAGAGGTTTCCATCAATCTGGCATTCTCGATGCTGACCAAAACTCATTGCCCGTTTCGTAGTTTGCTCAAATGACAATCATCCTGAGCAAAACAAAATGAAGTTTGGACTATTAAATATCCTTTGCAGCTTCCACCATCATCTCATACAGTGCAAACCCGCCTCTATGGCAGCCCGGCATTCTCGATTCCATGCTCTTCAGTTCAACCTGATGTAAGAAGCCATATTAGTAATTACCAATAGAAAAAAAGAAAAGAAAAGAAAAGATCAAAGGTCTCCCAGTCCAAACACAGAAGGGGAGAATCCAGCATGTATTTTCAAAAGTCTCATTTTGGAATGTCTTGGGATTCCCACCAGCCATCTCAGACAGTTTGAGAGATGGGTGCACCAACTCTTGTGCACACAAACAGGAATGGGCATGCACTAACCCTTGAAACAGTATAAAGCTGCGTGGACTCATAGCCATCTTGTGCGGTGGAATATAGTTGTTGAATTTCCTTTGACCCAAGATTACATTTGAGATAGAAAAAAGCTGTTGGTCGAACATTCAGCTCCCTGCGGGATATGCCAATAAAGACTGGCTCCGTCTGCATGTTAGTTCAAATACAGTCAGTATCATAGATAGACTATAACATAGCTGCACTTCTCAACTTGCTAGAATGGATAAACCCATCGACATGTATACAATGCTCTGACCAGTAGTTTCTATGTACAGACACAGTCAAGTTTCAATTTGTGTAAGTGGGCCCGTGGCCAGTAATCCAAAGTGTTGATATATGATGGGAGCCATCATGGATGTACCACAGCTCCCAGATTGGAAGATCCAGTCCAATTGATGGCCAGCAAATGGACAGTTAAGAAAGAAAATATAGCAATGGTCCACGTTCAACCCAGAAGGCCAAAGACTCAATGGCTAGAATCTTCCTTTCTGGGGCATTTTTGGTTCGTGGCCACCATTCATATCTACAGTTTCAATCATTGAACCATGGACCCAACTTTTACAAACTGAAAACCCCAACCAATCATAGAAACTATCTGTCTGAGCATTATATGATACCTTCTAACAAGGACACTGTACTTTGCTAAAGAATTATGTGCTAGTGTAGCGACGTGGACACTACTGTAGACAAAAAACTAATATTACTTTTTCATTTGTGTCATGGGTCATGCTGGAGTCTGTGAGGGTTAAGGGAAGCCATTTATCTAATGCTGATAGAATCTTGTGGGCCACCTTGCTATCTTGTGGATATTGGTTGGACCAAAACAACAGAATATTTTAGGAGAAGCAAAATGAGGTTTCCAATTAGATTAAAGAGCAAATCATAGAATGAGTTTTACGTAGCAAGGAGTTTAATTTTCACCTCCACCTACATGATACTTTTTGTAATAGACAAGAAACCCCAAAATGCACCAAACCCCTATGAAAAAATAGTGCAAGAAATCCCAAGAAAAAAACTGTAGAGAGAAAAAACGGGAATCTCTGATTTTTTCCAACTTTTATTATTATTATTTTGACTGGAACTCCAAAAACTTTCCAGAAAAGCATAAATCTTCTAAAATCATGCTCTCCCATAACCCATACTATAAAAATAAATAAATAATTAATTAATTAAAATTTTAAAAAAAAAAAAAATCGCCAGAGAAGCAAATGTTGTAACAACATAATGGCAGATAAAGGTTAACATATCAAAGCACAGAGAAAACAAGTGCATTGTATTTCTATCATTAGGTAACAGAAGCAGCACCAAAAGATACTGTCACAATGGCAGCAGTCCAGATTCATGAGTAAGGGTAACTTAACGAGAGTTGGTTGAGGAACCCCAATTTCTTCAACTACTTCACGAATGATACCATCGAACATCTCCTGAGAAACCTTTTTGTTTAAATGTCCAGATTCTGTTGCATCTTTGTCAACTTGATGGGCTGATATTCCTACTTCTTCAGGCTGTCAATCAGCAGAAGGACAGATGTCAGCAATTTATTCTACAAAAGTCAGCTTTACATGACATCAATTGTCAAGAAAAGCATAAAAGCAGAGCTAAAGGCACTTAGTAGAAGGGATGCAACTCGGGTGGGTTGGATCGGGTTGAGGGTCAACGCAAGCCCAACGGCCCCAACCTGACCTCAGGAGGATCTAACCTACAACCCGACTTGATCCAATTTCCAAACCAAGGCGCCCAAACTGAACCCAACCATAAATCCTCTAAACTCTAACCCAACCTGACCCAAATACATGTGATTATTCCCAACCCAAATTTGCTCAACCCGAATTTAAATCAGGTTGGCATTATGGAACCCAAACCCAAACCCAAACCGAGGGCCTTGACAACCTGACTCAACCCAACCTGACTCAGGTTGGGTCAATCAGGTTCAGGTTGACCAGAACACAAGCCCAAACCCAAGTCGCAGCCCCACTTATTAGTAATCAAAAGATGTTCCATGGGATGTCAAACAAATGAACTAAATGGAGTGATCATCCGCTTGATGATTAAATCATCACCACTTATAAATAGCTGAAAAACACACCTCAATTCGAAAGAACCAATCATGTTCAGATACTTCCAGCAAGACCCATCATCAATCTTATCATTTGTTACTCTGCTTTTCAACTCCCATGTTATGTATTTTTCCATGCCATGCCATCCGAAAAATATATTTTTAACTAAAAAAAATGCTAATCAAATAGCAACATTATCTTTGGAATCTGTCAAACAACTTATGGAACAATCTATTTCAAGGGTATTTTCAAAATTTCAGGCCACTCAAAACTTTGGAAATTCAAGGCAGTTTCTCACATCTTTATCAGATGTAGGGTCCAAAGGCTAAAATGGCAAGCACTAATCAAAAGGATTTCAGACAATCCTTGCCACTGCTTACCATTGTTTTGTTATCTAGCAAAATAGACCTTAAAGAAGTCACTACATAATAGAGATCTGAATTACATCTCAAGGTATTCAGCATGATGTTTTCCCATGATTGTCTATGCCAGAAACTACCAGAGGTAACATAGAACCTGCTAAAACAGCTAGTTAGGGGATCATTTGGCTGTTAGCCTATTTCATTCATTGATATAGATGTTGTTTGCATACATGTAACAGCCACACTCAATGAGTCAAAAGGGTCAAAATACCACTAAGAAAGATGTAGGACAGTGGAACATAAGATTTCGCCGGCTGTCTACTTGATGCTTATTAAGGGCTTGTTTGGATTGTGAATTACATCAGTAGTATACTGTAAAAGTGCAATGATTACAAATTACAATACCTGTCTCCTGAAAACAGGTAAGTTGACCTATCTCCTGAAAACAGGTAAGTTGACCGACAATTCCTGTGTTTGGTTTATTGTGGTAAAATCATAATGATGGCACTTTTACATTTCTTCAATGTCAAATCATAGAGAAAAATACACCGATGTGCATGTTTGGATAAGAGATTTCTACTGCAATGCAATGTAAAATTGTAATGATTATGAATTACAATACATGTCTCCTGATACATCTGCATTTGACCGCCAAATCGCTTGCATAAACAGTCATGGTTAAATCATAATGATGGCGCTTTTACAGTACATTACTGATGTAATTCACAATCCAAACAGGCCCAACATCATGCAGCTGGTTTATGAAAAACTGTAGCATTCTTCTTCTAGTGTATCATACAACTTAACAGATTTTTTATTGAATTATATCAATTAACGGATAATGAAAATGTTAATTGGTAATATTTTTCTGGAATTTCACATGAGATACCTCTGAATGACCTCCTGGGAAAACAAAGTGTCCTGGGAACTCCCCTACATTATAGCTTCTTTGCAACACAAGAATCCTTTTATCAGTTGTCTCTACAATTGCACCATTACCCAAGGGACTAGATGTGTGTTGGCACCGAACAGAGTCATCTACAAAAAGCATAGCTGAAGTATTTAGATGGCATTGATAACTTCTCTTTTATGGAAGATGCAGTCAGTAACTTCAGTAATGAATATTATTCGCTGTGCATGCTTGACCAGATCAATGTAATCCTTTGGATATGTAGGGATAAGTAGAATACACCATTTGATCACAAATATAAAGTAGTTTAATACCATAACAAGATAGAAACTTTGGAAAGTAGATTTAATTAGTAGAACTTTGGAAAGTATATTTAATTAATACATTGGAAAAGGCCAAAAAAAAAAAAAAAAAAAAGAAGAAGAAGAAGGAAAAGACAACTTCTAAACAACATAAAGCAAGTGAATTTATCGGGGCCAGAAATACTAGAAAACATGAATTGGCATTTTGGTACTCTTAACTAGATTTTTAACTTGAGAAGTAGCAAAACACCTCGAGGATTGGCATTTTAATGTCTTTACCAATATTTTTAACTTCAACAATGGTATTAAAAAAATTCCTTAAGGATTGGCTTTCCGTGCCCTTACCCAATTTTAACTTAATGTTCAAAATGCCTTGAGGATGGGTATTTAGTTGTCTTACCTTGACTTATACCAAGGAAAGTGGGCAAAATGCCCTAAGAAAACGAATTCAAGTGCCCTTGCCCAGATTTTTTACTAGAAAAGTGTGCGAAATGCCTTAAGATTAGCAATTTGATACCATAACCCAATTTATAACTTAAATAGCAGGCAAAATGTCTCAAGGATTAGCTTTTTTATCTCCTTACCCTAAATTTTCACTTGGAAATTGGGTAAAATGCATCAAGGATAGGCATCATGGAGACCTCACCTAGATATTTAACTTGGAAAGTAGGAAGAATGACTCAAGGATAAGAATTTAGGTTCCCTCACCCAGATTTTTAAACTTGAGAAGTGGAAAAAATGCCTCGAGGATTGCCACGTTGGTGACCTTACCATGGTTTTTGACTCGCAAAGTGGGCAAAATGCCTCAAGCATAGGCATTTAAGTGCCTTTAAATATTTGATGTAGTGTCATAATTCCTCAAAGATGGGCATTTATTTTCCCATACCGAGATCTTTAACAAGAAAAGTGGCAAAATGCCTCGAGGACGTCATACATTTAGGGGCCTTGACCTGGATTTTAACTAGAAATGTGGGTGAAACACCTGAAGGATAGGCATTTACGTGACCATACCAAGATTTTTATCTTGGACAGTGGGCAAAATGGCTCAAGGATAGGGATTTAGGTGCCCTAACCCAGATTTTTAACTTGGAAGGTGGACAAAATGCCTCAAGGATTGCCATTTAGGTGTCCTCACATTGATTTTTATCTTGGAAAGTAAGTGAAATGCCTCAAGGATAGGCATTCAAGTGCTCCAACCCAGATTTTTTAACATGAAAAATGGACAAAATTCCTCAAGGATTGACATTTTGGTCCCTTGCCTAGATTTTCAACTAGGCAATAGGGCAAAATGCCTCCTAAATAGGCATTTAGATGGCTTTACCCAGATTTTTCCCTTTAAAAGTGGGTTAAATGCCTCCAGGGTTCAGCATCTAGGTTCCATTTCCCAAATTTTTATCTTAAGGATGACATTTAGTTTCCCTTACTCACATTTCCAACTTGAAAAGTAGGCAAAACACCTCAAGGATTGGCATTTTGGAGCCCTCACCCTGATTTTTAACTAGAGAATGGGGGCAAAATGCATCCAAGATTGGAATTTTTAAGCGCCTTACTAAAATTTTTAACCTGAAAAGTGTGCAAAATTCCTAAAGGATAGGAATTTAGGTGACCTTACCTAGATTTTTATGTTGAATAGTCGGTAAAATGCCTTAATGATAGGCATTTAGGTGAACTTAGGTTTTTAAATTAGAAAATGAGCAAATTGGATTAAAGATAGGCATTTAAGTGCTCTTACCTTAATTTTTAAATTGGAAAGTGGGACAAATGCCTCAGGGAATGGAATTTTGATGCCCTTACCTAGATTTTCAACTTGAAAAATAGGAACAACGCCTCCAGTATTGGCATTTCAGTAGCCTTAACCAGTTTTAACTTAAACAGTGGGCAAAAGCCTCAAAGATAGGCATTTCGGCACCAACTGAGATTTTTAACTTGAAATGGAAAAATGACTCCAAAAATGGCATGGGATAGGGAGGGAAGGATAGGAGGCATGGTTATGAATGACGATATCGACTGCCATAGCGGCCCCGTGGAAAAATAATACAATATAGCAACACGTATTGGAATTGGGACTGTATCAGCCTGTATCGATTAGAGTTTTTTTTTTTGGAAACAATATATATATATATATATATATATATATATATATATATATATATATATATATATAAAAATAGGAAAAAAATGAGATATTCATGAATCTATCAAACTATTCTTTGATGACAATGTTGTTTGTCGATTTGACTTATTGAAGGTCAACTAAATGGGCCCTAATTGAACACAAATTAAACATGATTTGGTGAACAATGGCCCATTATATTATATATATATATATATATATATCAGAAAAATAGGAAAAAAAATGAGATATTCATGAATCTATCAAACTATTCTTTGATGACAATGTTGTTTGTCGATTTGACTTATTGAAGGTCAACTAAATGGGCCCTAATTGAACACAAATTAAACATGATTTGGTGAACAATGGCCCATTATATTGCAAATACAACAAAAAGAAGATGAAAATATAAAAATGAGAATGCAGGTTTACTCTTCTTTCCGATTTTTCCCATAATTGTCCACTTCGCTTCGATTTGTCGAATCCCATTCAAATAATTTGTTTTGATCCCAAAATAGGTCTAGATCTAGCTTAAAATGAGTTTGTAAGATTCTTCCATGGTTTAAATAAAAAGAAGAAGAGGAGAAAGAGGGAATTTTTGAAAAAAAAAAATCAAATTTGGGATTTTATAGGCATATTAGCCTATATCGGTCGTATCGGCACCAATACAAATTGTATCGGTCAATACGGACCGACACGGTCCAACCGATTCCGATACAACCAATACAGCCCTGTATCACGTATCGTATCTAGCCGATATGAACACGATATGTCGTATCTAGCCGATATGAACACGATATGCCTGTATCGGACAATACGATACTAATTTTCAGAACCATGATAGGAGGGGAGGGGGACTAAAAGTAGGAGAGGGAATGAGAGAGTCAGAAGTGAGGGAGTGAGTAGGGTGGGAGGAAGGCTTCACTCTTAAAGTTGAGGAAGTCGAGGGATGGCAAGGACGCGGTAAGAGTGGGTACCAATAAAAGGATCTAGGGTGGGGTCGGGGGTCAGGAAGAAGGGAAGAGGGGTGAGGTAACTCACCTTGAAGAACAAACATCTAGAGATTATGAGATTTGGACCAAGGTGGAGGAGTGGAGAAGGTTTGTTGTCATGAGAAGAGTCAGACAGAAGGCTAGACCCCTGTCGGAGCTCCTAGCTCTTTTGTGGGAAACTTCCCGAAGGATTGGAACCATCCGAACTCCTCTCGGTTGTTCAGTTGGCAGCGTGGTTAAGGAAGTCGCCATTCCAGGAAGTTGGGGATCTCCAATGATCAATGGATTTGCCTATGTCCACATGGAGATAGTGGATGGAATGGTTTGTGCGATGGCAATGCTAAACGAAAAGCTTCCAAGGGAGAAAGATCTAAGTGCAAAAAGCCCAATATGGACCTGAGGAGGTGAACGTGCATAGATGGGAAAGATGAGGGGACACGAAGGGAGGGATTGATCGAAGGGTAGTTCAAAGCAAGGAGTTGAGAGGGGTTGGGTTCCAAAGGAGGTTGTAAAGAGGGAGTGGAAGAGGACTTCTCTCTAAAGCCACTTGGAGCCAATGAAGTGTGGATTTCTCTTCGTCTTGAAGTGAAGTCGGAGACTTTGATCTTTGGGGTGGAGGAGGCATGGTTCATACCTTTCTGCTTTGGGGTTTGCCCTTAGAGCCATGGTTCAAAGAGGCATTTCAGGCAGTTAACTCCTGCCTGGGTGAGGTTGTCACCATCGATCCCAACATTGAAAGAGAAGACGAGTTTGTGCGGCCAGAATTTGAGTTCAAAGTAGGCTTGTGAGGTTGCCAAGGTTAGTTCTCATCATGGTTGGAGAGCAAAGATTACATATAAGGTGTTTGTATTTGTTACGATACGGCCGTAAAGGCTGAAAACTATACGTAATAGTCGTGACCATTATGCAATACTGGGGTGAAATAGGGTAGTTGGTTTTTTAGGAGCATATCGGGCCGTTATGGGGTATAACGACCGTTAAGCTCGTAATGGTCGAAAAATGGCGGCCATTTTTTTACTATAATTTTTTGGATTAAAATTGAAGATTAAAGCGATTTGGGCAAATAAAGCTCTAAGAACCATTTTTAAAAAAAGTGGTATTTATGCTTCTTTTTTTTTTCTTTTTTTTCCGATTTCCAATTCTAATGCTTGATTATGATGTGTAAATATTAGAGACACAACCATGTTCATAAATACACCAGACAACTAGATACAACACTCTCACCAAAGAGTGGACTGTTACGTTACCATAAACATGTTCAAAATAAAAAATGAATATATATTTAGAATATTTATATTATTCTACATTTTCTAAATATTTTTCCATAATTTTTCAAGCAAATAATAATAATCACCGTCATATGGGTCATAATGGGCTTTATGTCCTAGTATTGGCTGTTATGGTTGATACCCATATCGGTAACAATGGTGACCGTTACGGCCACCATTACCGATATAGAATACCTTAACTGCATATTCAGGTGGAAAGAAGAAATGGGGTTTGCCAAGCAAATGGGGGAGGTCTAAAAGAGGAGAGTAGGTAGAGGGGCACCAACAAAGGGAGGAGCAATAGCGGGGGGGGGGGTGACGTGTGAGTTGATTGGCTATCAAGGGAATGACGGTGAGGCGACGTCTCTCGTTGTGACACGTGGAGAGAGTGTCGTCCTCTCTGATAGACACGAAGGTAGGTAGAGTCTATGGTGGTTCTTAGATGTCAACTATTGTTGACCTGTTGGGGCATGTAGTGATGACGTGTGTCTAAGAGGGAGCTTGGATCGGGCACGAGCATCGGCCAGTTTGAATCACATGGACAGATGAAGATGTCTTTTGGATGCCAGGTGTGGAATCTGGGTTTGAACACTCGACTCGTGTCATCCAAGGTTACCGTCTTGGAGATGAGGCCGATGGTTCAGAGGGGAAGGGCGGCGAGGTGGCGTCTCTCGTTATGACCCATGGAGAGAATGTCGTTCTCTCTGACATGGCGGTAGGTGGGATCAGTGACAGTACTCAAATGTCAGCTGCTACTAACCTACTAGGGCATATAGTGGTGACGTGTGTCCAAGAGGGAGCATGGTTCGGGCATGATCTACAAGTGGCTCGAATCACATGGAGAAACATGGTTGTTGTTTAGGTAATGAGGATGGACTTTAAGGAGTGACCAATGCGTGTCACTGAAGGTTGTTGGTTCGGAGGTCAATTGCATCAATTATTGCTTTGCGATTCGCCAACTAGAGAGAGAAGCATGGGATCAATTACACATATCCAAGGCTTTCTCCTTGCACCCGTGGAGGACACTGAATGAGCAAATTCGTTTAAGCTCATCAATCATGTTCCGGTGGGGCTCCTCCTAACACGTGCCGATTCACAACCTCTTCAAGAGACTAATGGGTTTCTCTCCCTCGTATTGCAATTGCAAGGGGGGTGTCCAGGTCTTTGTGTCTTGATGAGGGTAGTCAGGTTCAGAAGCTTTCCTCTTGTCCGATAATTTTCAACCAAGGGAAAGCTTCTATCTATGGTGGGGAGGTGGCTCTTCTTTAATAAGATAGTCTAATATTGTTGTGGAAGATCGAGCTCTGGTGCTGATCCCCCAAGTTTTGGATTTTGAAGGTGATTGTGAATCCTTGGCCGTATTCTATACCTATCAAAAAAGGAGCTGGCATGGGTTAGATGTTCCCAAACAATTTGGTTTTCACATGTAGGTTCCCTTACCTAGAGTTTAACTTTAAAAGTGTGCAAAATGCCCCAAGGATAGGCATTTAGGTGCCCTTACCTTGATTTTAACTTGAAAATGTGGCAAAATGCCTCAATGATAGGCATTGTGGTGTTGTTGCCTACCTTTTCAAATTAGAAAGTGGACAAAATGCCTCAAGCATAGGCATTTTGGTGTTCTTACCTAGATTTTAACTTAGAAAGAGAGCAAAATCCCTTCAGGAAGGCTTTTAGGTGACCATATCAACGTTTTTAATAGAAAAAGTGAGCAAAATGCCACAAGTATTTGCAATTTTGTGCCTTTATCTAGATTTTTAAACATGAAAAGTGTGAAAAATGCGTCAACGATAGGCACTTAGGTGCCCAGACCTACATTTCAATCCTGGAAAGTTGGCAAATTGCCTCAACGATTGGCATTTTGGTGACTATACCCAAATTTATAAATTAAAAGGTAAATGCCTCTCAAGGATTGGCATTTAGTGCCACTACACTGAATTTTAATTTGGACAGTGCAAATTTCCATAGAGATAGGCCTTACGGTGCTCATACCTAGACTTTTAAGATAAAAAGTAGGCAAAATGCCTCAATGATAAGCATTTTGGTTCATTTGCCTAAAATCTTAACTTGAAAGTGGGCAGCAATTTTCGTCTTAATGGTTTAGTCAAAGCTTGGGCTCTTTTTATCTTGCCATCCCATTTTACTCAGAATGCCTGGTCGAGCCTGCAAGAAACCTCATTAGTTTTTTTTTTTTTTTTCTTTTTCTTTTCTGTTTGTAATACTCATACCAATGTTTTAAATATCGACGATATCAGCCGATATATATCCCACAATATATCTTGTATCCCACATGTGCGATACGAAATGCACAGGTAGTGCCAATATATCCCACATATCGGATCCAATGAGCATTTTCAATTTTCGATCCATGTTTTTGTTATAAATCACGTTAAACCAGTGTCAAATGGTTAGGAATTTATGACTCTTCATGTTTTCCATGAAAAATTATGGATTTTGAACTTCAATTTTGAGATTTGGGGGAGATGTGTCAAGTTGCAGAAATTTGAGAAAAAAACAAAATTTCTCAATTTCTCACAAATCAGTTGTAATCTTTGTATCCAAACACAAAATTAAACATGTAACCTGATCTAGTGATTCTTCTTTTTCTTTTGAATGTATTGCTTGTGTTTCCATACATGTCTTCTTACATTTATAAATTATATGAATAGACTTTGAATATACTTCCACCAGTTCAGTTGGAAAGCACATATATTAGGACCCCATACAAAGGAAACCTCTATTATGTGCACTTTTGTTTTTTTTGGAATGTTTTGATTTTTAAGTGTGTATTGATGTCTTTTTCAACAATCCCTAAAGTTTCATTGAAACATTCGACCAATTTCCCAATGTTCCCATGTTCCCCAACAACATCGATACATTACGCGATACAACCAATATATCCCATGCGATAACCGATATTTATCCGTATCCCAAGGGTGCGATACATTACGTGATAACGATATTTAACATATTGACTCAGACCAATGAGGAACTTCATTTAGAGATTAAAAAAGCTTAGTTCAGTGCAGTGTTTGAAATATCGATACTATCGGCTGATATTATCGTTATCGCACCACTGCGAGACGATACACTCGCGATAACCCCCGGAAGATACCAAAAAATCCCAAATACCAGATATCAGCTGATATATCATTGATATTGCACGATATTTCAACAAAAAAAACTTGAATTAGAAAAAAAAAATCGGAGCATACCTAGCTGTAGTGGTGATCGGAGGTGGGCCATTCAACAGGTAAGTAGGATTTTCTTGCCATTTTCTTCAACTTCCCTCTTTCTCGGAGATTCCGGCGAGGAATCAGGCCGGATCGACAAACACTTCCTTCCGGAACGAGATTTGAGGGGTTGCGTGCGTGAAAGACGGATCGGACTGCGTGAATGGGGGTAAAAATGGAGACGGAAAGTGAAAGAGGGGCGCGGATTGGGGAGGGAAAGTGAAAGAGGGAAATCGGATTGCGTACTGAGTTACTCTGCACGCTCTTATCGTACCGAGTAAACTCTATAGGGCCTATTGTCATCCCTACACGCAGCCCATAGTTCATCCACGCCGTCCATCCGTTTTTCCAGATCATTTTAGGGGTTGAGCCCAAAAATAAAGTATATCAAAATCTCAAGTAGACCATACCAAAGGAAATAGTGGAAGTATTGATTTCCACCGTTGAAATATTTATAAGGCCCCCAATGATGTTTATTTGTCATCCAAAATTGTTCATAATATCACAAAGACATGGATGAATGGAAAAGACAAATATCATCTTGATCTAAAACTTCTGTGGGCCCCCACGAACTTTTCAACGGTAGACTTCAATTCAAACTGTTTCAGGTGGTGTGGTCCACTTGAGCTTTGGATATGATTAATTTTTCGTTTAAATCCCTGAAATTATATGATAAAACGGATGGACGGATTTGATAAAATTCATGAATGACAGTGCGCCCCACAGAGTTTACTCAGTACACAGTGCGCAATCCATCTTTAATGTACGCTTTTATCGTACATTACTCAGTGGTGTGTTACTCAGTACGCTCTTATCATACATTACTCAATGGTGCGTTACTTAGTACGCTCTTATCGTACATTACTCAGTGGTGCGTTACTCAGTATGCTCTTATCGTACTCAGTAAACTCACTTGGGAACACCTTTAATGTATGTGGTCCATCCGCACCGTCCATCCGCTTTCCCATCTAATTTAAGGATTGATCCCAAATTTTAGAAAAATATAAGATCATATCGCAGGAAACAGTGGTGATACTGATTTCCACCATTGAAACCTTTCTCCACTGTTTTCTATGGTGGGGTCCACTTGAGCTCTGGATCTGACCCATTTTTTAGCTCATGCTATAAAATGATCTCTTCAAATGTATGGACGGTGTAGATAGGAAAAATACATCATGTTGGGACCCACGTAACTTGGTGACATCTTATGACCCGTCAGGGACGCGGATTGCGTACGGAGTAACTCAGCACACTAAGCGTTCTGAGTAAACTCTGTGGGGTCCATCATGATTTACATATGTTATCTACTCCGTCCATCCATTTTAAACGATAATTTGAGGGCTCTAGCCCAAAAATGAAGTATGTCCAAATCTCGACTGGACCTCACCATGGGAAACAGTGTGAATTGAAATTCTACTGTCGAAAATTTCTTAGGGCCACAGAAGTTTTGGATCAATCTGTTATTTGTTTTTTCCCTTCATCCATGTCTGTGGGATATTATGAAATGGTTGGATGACAAATAAACATCACTGTAGGCCCTACCAAGATTTCAACGGTGGAAGTCATTATTCCACTGTTTACTGTGGTGTGGCACACTTGAGCTTTGGGCATTCTTCAATTTTCTATTCAACCACTAAAATGAGCTGGAAAAACGGATGGACGATGTGGATAACCCACACACATTCATGGTATGCCGAACTGAGTTTACTCAGTACGATAAAAGCGTACTGAGTAACTCAATACGCAATCCGAATTCGCCCGTCAGTGACGGGAGTTCATATGCGTACTCAGTACGCTCTTATCTTACTGAGTAAACTCTGTTGGGCCTACCGTGATTACACGTGGTTTATCCACGTCGTCCATCCGTTTTTACTGATCATTTTAGGTGTTGAGCCCAAAATTGAACCATATCCACAACACATTACAGGAAACAGTGTTGAATGAACGTTGACCATTAAAAACATTTTGGGAGCCATAAAAGCTTTGGATCAACTTGATATTTATTTTTTCCCTTCATCCGGGTCTTTAGGACCCAATCAATAGATTGAATGTCAAATAAACAGTACACTGGGCCTTAGGAGGATTTTAATGGTGGATATCCAATCATTATTGTTTCATTTGGTGTGGTCCACCTGCGATTTAATGGTGGATATCCAATCATTATGTGCATTTTTTTTTTTTGAGATGTTATGATTTAAAAGTGTGTATTAAGGGCCTTTTTAACAATCCCCAAAGTTTCATTAAAAAATTCAACCATTTTCCCAATGTTTCCCAAAAAGTGCGATAAACTATGCGATATAAACGATATATCCCGTGCGATAACCGATACGTATCTGTATCCCAAGGGTGCGATACATTGTGCTATACCAATATTACGAACACTGGTTCGGAGTGAGGAAACAATGATTTATCACCCATGCCAAATTGACAAGGAGGCGTCTGCTAATTATGTGTGTGTGAGCTTTCCTTGTGTATCTCCATGTCCCACTCCCCCAGGAAAAGCACTCCCACACAGCTCTAAAGAGAATGTCATACATGAATAAATAATTCACCGATTCCGCATCTTGCATCCACATAATGCATACATTAAGAATGATCGTATTCCTTTTTCAATAGATGATCCACCTACCAGCAAAGCAAATGCAATAACTCGGGGCAGGCCTCCACATGACCAAAATGATGGGTAGAATTCAAAAGCACACAAATGGAAAGGAAAAAAAAAAAAAGAAAGAAAAGAAAAAGGAGGCGTCTTTTTGTGATGTCTAGATGAGATATTGAAACCAAACCAAGAGAACTAGAATACACATTTATTTTGAAACAATATCATTTTCTACTGGCCTTCGATAAGTGCAAAACCAAGAAGTAGAAAAACCATATATATGTGTGTGTGTGTGTGTGTGTGTAGGGTCAGTTAAGATGTACTGTTAAATTCCAACGAGCATCTGTTTCCAAAATGTTGTTGGAATGAAATGAGCAGGAGAATTTTTCATCTTATACATGTTTTCAGGCCCATTTTCCAATTAGTAGAACTTAGTGCACGCTGCCATCTACATTTTTCATAACAGACTGACATGGTAACTCTACCCCAAATTGCAGATGAGAGGAAACATTTACCATCATTTGCATTTTTGGGTACGTCCAAACAGATCTTTATACTCCTGCTAGTACAGATTTAGGCTCAACACTAGGCTAATACAAAGTCCAAATGGCTAGATGATGATACTTGATAAAATGAAAAAAAAAAAAAAAAGAAGCAATACCTCACACAATTTAAATATTTGGTCACAAATATTACCTTCTGAAGGAATAAGAAATTTCTCCCAACAAGGATTTAAGTTTGTGCCCACAAATGTCCTGAGTGACACTTAGATCTTAGAATAACTATTGTCCAAAGGAAAGAGCATTGCACTCCAAAAAAATAAAAAATAAAAAAGAGAGCCAACATTTCAAGATAAATAAGACTTTATCAATACAGTACTAGGTTGAGCAAATTGGCAACAAGCAACACAACTTAGCATCTTATAACAACAAAAGACTGAGTGATACTTAGATCTTAGAATAACTATTATCCAAAGGAAAGAGCATTGTACTAAATAAAAATAAATAAATAAATAACAGCCAACATGTCAAGATAAATAAGACTTATTAATACAGTACTAGCTTGAGCGAATTGGCAACAGGCAACACAACTTATTATCTTATAACAACAAAAGAGAAAACATAAAACTGGTCAAAAGAAGTATAGTTATGAGCAGTGTTACAAAGTGGTTTGGGTATAATTCAGAAAACCAATTATAAATCAGAAAAAAAAAAAAAAAAAAACAAATGTTCTTTTGTTTATTTGGGTTAGTTGCTTATCTTCATTCTCCGTTCTTAGTTTCTTCTTTCCTGTCTTCTTGCCTATGATATTTTGTTAGGGCGTGATCAAATTGGTATCATCGTGAGAGCTTCATGTCCTACAACTTAAAAAGTTTGATAGGATGGCAGAGTATAATGATGGTGAAAAAGGGCTATGATTATTCCGAATGTCTGCTGCATGTGTATGCAAGATGGTGAATCTGTGGATCACTTATTCCTGCACTATCCATTCTTAAAGCCGATCTGGGTGGACATCTTGGGCTGTTTCCATATTTGGTGGTCAATGCCGAACTCAGTGGATTCTTGCTTATTAACATGGCACGGGGTGAGGCTCTCAAATCTCAAGAAGGCGCTTTGGAGGATGTCTTTACTGGCAATCTGGTGGGTGGTTTGGGAGGAGAGTAATGCTAGGCATTTTAACAACACTATAAAGCCGGCAGATAGTGTATCCGTCAAGAGTTCAATTGTTGGTTTCTGAATGGAACGTGTCCTTTTCCACTACCAAGGGCTGTAATTTGGATTTCTTAGTTGGTTAGCCGGATCGCTGCCTTGGTGATCTTCTCTCTGCTTTTCCTTTTTGTTGTTCCCTCTTTTTGAGCTGCATGCTAAATAAAATCTGTAATCTTTCAAATAAAAATAATGATCCACACTCATGCATTCAGCAAGGGTATATGCAGCGTGCATGTAACTCTTCCAAACATTCAAGTCAAGGGCCTTAATGAAGATAAAATGAGGTTGATTAGACGATCCTGTCCTCTGATTAATGCAAATTTGTTTCTTGAATCTGCGCCATTGACTTTATGTTTTAATTGCCAATTGAAGACCACCATCGGAAAGCTATGATATTTCCCACAGTGATTATTTAAGCCATGACCGATTTTCAGCAGGGCCTGATTTAATGGTTTGGATACTCACATGTATGCCAGTGGCACTTGTAGATGTGAATAGTTACCGTCTCGAGCACGGCACACTAGCCTAATCATGTCTGCAGCATGTGTTCATCTAGTCAACATTATTATGGGGGTCTGCCCACTATCTCCCATGCCATTGACCACATAGTACTATTCCTCCCCCCCCCCCCCACACACACACACACACACACTTTGGATTTTGTTGTTTCATTTATTGATGATTGGAGTCACAATGATGCATTTCTATTAAATCTTATGGGGCTTATCAAATGTTTAGACTGTTTTATACATGGTAATTCAGTTCAATTGTGTGAACACACGCATTCATGCATGCACACACACAAAGTGGGGCCACACAGCTCGACCTCATGCGAAGCTCCCATGAGGTCGACCTCATAGTACCATTTCCCTAGCACAGAGAATGTGCATCCAACAAAACTTAGATAACAGATTAGAGACAGTTCGAGCAGCAGCAGGCTACTCAAGAAGGTGATAATATATTTAAGATTTAAGAAGAGAACCTCTAAGATGTGACATTAGATCAAATAAACAGAATCTAATGATTAACAAATGGCACAGAGAAATTTATTTGCAGTGCAAACATTTGCTGTGTGCCCCACCATGATGTGTTGACAACATCCACTCTGACCATCATGCACACCCTCTCATGTTTAGCCATGGGTCCAAAAATCAGGTCAATCCATGACTCAGGTGGGCCTCACGAGCAGGAACAGTTGGGAGGGGATTCCCACCCTTGATTCTCGTCAAGGGCCACCATGTTGTGTATATGTAATCCAATCGATTGATATAAAAACATCTGCCCCAGATAATGGCAAACATAAAAAAATAATAATAATAAATCAGGCCATTCTGAAACTTAGGTATGGCCTAGCGAGAATCAAGGGTGGCCATCCCCTCCCAATTGTTCTTGCTCATGTTGCCCGCCTGACTCATGGATTCACCTGATTTTTTGGCCTATGACTAAACATGGGAGAGGGCACGCATGATGATCAAAGTGGATGTCAATATGTTGTCAAAATTCTTACCATATCACAAATCTTAATAGGGCTTGAATCGTATCAAATTGCATATCATATAGCAAATCGTAAGATCTTTCCTGATTTTCTTCAAAAAAAGTTTTTTTTTAAAAAAATACAAATAAATTTGAAAAAAATTACAAACTCATCAATCATCCATGTCCCATCAATGTGCACCTACCAAGAAAAGTAACACATGTCATGATATTGGAAATTGCAAACTTGTAAAAGGTATGCATACCGTGATAATGTTAAATGATTCTTGTCTTTCCTTTAGATAGATAGTCTTTTGCGAGCAATGGTGCAAGAGACCATCTGTGCGCACCGATTGGGTCAAATAGGGTGGGCCCCACCGTGATGAGTTGTTAAAATCTAGCTTGACCATCAGATGTGCCGCATCATATTAGGGCTAAGGCCCAATACCCACAATGATGTGTTGATGTCATCTAATGTTCCAAATATCATTGGTATTATTAATAATATTATCGGTATCACCAAGTGGCTGATACATATACTGGGGTTTTAGAATGCAGAGGAGCTTTAGCCAATTTCAAAATAATAGTCTTCTAGCACCTTCGACTGACACAAATCTCGCGCCCAAGGCAAGTTATCAAGGAGTGCACCAGACAAGCAAACAAATGTATCTCCCATGAGGAAGAGCTCGGGTTGGATAAAGCAGATAACACTTCCTCATTATGAACTCAATGAGAGCACCTAAAGTATAGGCAATATTTAATCTAGAGATGCCAAGGAAGAGAGTTTGATGGCCTTTATCTCTCGGCACATGCACGCCCATTGCCGAGATAATTCCTCATATGGCTCTTGAGGAGGGAGGAAAGCAAAGGAGGCCAATTCTAAATTCATTAACTTTAGTGCAAGCTATAGTCTGGCATTTTTGAAGCACAGGGGCCTCACACTGATATACGATGTAGGGAAATCCCAAGCCATCTGATATTTCAAGCCTACACAGGCAAAAAGAGCATTTAGTATCATCCATGATATTTAATCTGAAAAGCATATCCTTAGTTTTGAGGCGCCCAAAAAAACCATTCGAACAATGATGGAGTGCCTAGGACTGTAGCCCTTGAACCAAACCAAGTCAACCAAAGGGGGAATCAAGAGCTACACAATGACAAGCCTTAAGCCTTAAGGGCCAATGTAGAGTTACGAGAGCCATTGGGGCATAACGTTCTAACTATCTCATCATCAATGGGAACTATAAGTTGACGTTTAATTCCTTCAAAAATCCAAGGGCTCCCTGCATCGTATATTAGTGTGAAGCCCCCTATGCTTCATAAACACCATCAAAGATATTTGGGACTCCATTGGTCTCTAAGTTGCGCTGAAATTAATGAATCTAGAATCGGCCTCCTTTGCTTTTCTCCCTCAAGATCATCTAGGGAATTATCTTGGCAATAGGCATGCATGGGCCCAACGATAAAAGCCTTCAAACCCTATTCTTTGGCATCTCTAGATTAAATATTGCCTACATTTCAGGTGTTCTTGTTGAAGTTCATAATGAAGAATTGTTGTCTATTTTATCCAACCCAAGCGCTTCCTCATGGGAGACGCGTTTGTTTGCTCACTTGTTGCACTACTTTAGCTCGCCTTAGGTGCCAGATTGGTATTATTAGAGAGCATCGAAAGACTATTATTCTGAAATTGACTAATGCTCCCCCACATGATGCCAATCATATTATCCCTGCTAGTGAGTTAGCTTATCTCATTTAATTTTTCTTTTTCTTTTCCTTCCCTCCTTGGCCTGGGGTGTGGGCTTCCCTCCTTGGCCCAGGGTTTGGCTCCTCTTTTGCTCCTTTTCTTTTCCTTTTCTTACCTGGCCCAAGGTGTGAGCACTTGTGCATTTCTTCTTTGCTTTTTCTTTCTTTCTTTTTTAAGAGCTTCGTCCCTTCCTTTTTAATTTGCATTCCTTTCGGGCCTTGCCCTGGGTTAGTAATAAGAGACTCATTTCTTGCTTGCTTTTTAAAAAAAAATACTTCCCTTGGTGATAATGTCATCCATATTACTAAAATATCGTTCATGTATTGTTGATAATATTTAGTTGCATCGGCAATATTGTCGATACTATCACTGATATGGTGGATACTGTTAAATGGTTTAAAAAATTAGTGTTTTACATAGCGCGTAGCGTATAGCATAACGTTTGGTCCTCTATAGTGTGTAGCGTAAGCTACATAGCATATAGAGTAAGCCACACGATACTTAATATTTTAATTAAAATAATACAAATATGATAAAATTTACAAAATGCATAATTCTTATTTTTTTACTGCAAATCTAGATCATCAACCACATATTTCCATGGAAAATCTCCGTCTCTTTGCCTTCAGACATCTCTAAGTGTGACCTCTTTTTATTTATTTATTGAAACATCACAAATTCACAATATGGACCACAATTTGGATAGTCTTGATTGATCTAACTGCTTTATCCACGATATGAACCACAATCTAGATGGTCCAAATTGATCTAATGTAGTGCCACGTGTGATGGGGATGAGTCACTACCATTTTAAAATAGGTGTTGAACTAGCATAGAAGAAAAACATTTAAAAGAGAGAGAGAGAGAGAGAGAGAGAGAGAGAGAGAGAAGATTTCAGGTAGCATATGCTACATTATACGCTACGTTACCTATAGTGTAAGCTACATGCTCCGTAGCTTATGCTACCTGCATACGCTACATTGCGATCGCTACTGAAAACACTGTTAAAAATTATGAAAAATAAATTAAAATTTTGTTTATGTTTCTAAAATTATTTATGTTGTTTCATAATTTTGTATTCATGTATGTGTGGATTGAGCTTTACACAAGTCGAACCGAGTTGAGCTTGGCACAAGTCGGCTTGGCTCGGCCAATAGCTAACCTCAGCTCGAACACGGCTCAGCTTGGTTAGCAGCTCGGGCCAGTTCAAGCTAAGTTTGAGCCTGTGTGACATTTTCTTAAACACAGAGCGCATCTTCAATTTTTCACAGAATGCAAAACAGCAACAACAATATACGGGTATTTCATCAAACACTCAGTAGGCAACATCACAATCACGATTTAAGGGCAGTTTTATAATGTGAAGTTTTTTTTTTTTTTTTTTTGTAGTGATTTGTTTCGTATCTATTCCTTCCTCGCCACTAGCCGATCCCGTGGAGAATGTATGCAGCCGAAACAACACTTCATTGAATCATTTCATCAAACACTTGGTGAGCAGCATCAATATCAAAATAACCAAGTCACCAAGCCGATTCAATCCAAGTCGATTCGAGTTGAGGTTCGATCAGAGTCGAGTCGAGCTCGGGCAAGCTCAAACTCGGCTCGAAATTTTTTCGAGATCAAAAAATTAGCTCGACTCAACTCGAACCAAGTCGAATCGAGAAGTCGAGTCGAGTCGAGCAACTACAACTCTATGTGTGGATGGGTGCATTGATGATGGATGTGTTATCCGTCTATGGATCTATCATGTATGCAATGTATGTATGGATGGATGGTTGGAAAATAGATGGATAGGTAAATGGATGGATGCATGGATGTATCATGTATGTATGGATGGATGAATTGGATTTATCATTTATGAATATATTGGGTATAGAGATGACGAATTCAAGCCGCCTTGTGACTCCGCGTGAGGTTTGAGGGAAAGGTATGTAGTATCAGTCTCTTTAGTTTGTGGATATATGGTTTATGTTTTATTACATGCGTTGTATGATATATTGATATTTGAATGATATAAACACATTTTTGTTATAATTGTACTACTGTTTTTTGAAAAGAAAAAAAAAAGGTTTAGGCCCCTGCAAAATGGATGTTAATCAACGATATCGATACATGTTTCCCTCAACATTATTTTTTTCATATATGGATGTTAATCAACGATATCGATACATGTTTCCATATCCCCAGTCATCAATACATGTAATGATACCAATACTCTGAACATTGATGGCAGCCACTTTGACCATCGGATGCATCACTTCATGTTAGGCCTAAGGCCCCAAAACAAGCTGTTTCAACATTAGGTGGCCACAACACAAGGAACATTGAACAAGGGAACACCCACCCTTAATTTGTACGGGGCCCACCTGCTATGCAAAATGCCTCAATTTTTTGCATGCCCCTTCATCCAGGGCAGATGAAGGGGCTAAATTGTCCAGATTCCACATACACAACAAGGTGGTCTCGTACAAAATCAAGGGTGGGTTGTCCCCCTCCCAACCATTGCATTGGTGTAGCCCACCCTAATCACTGATAGGCTTAATGGACCCTCGATGTGACATGAGGTGACACATCTAAAGGTCTAAGTGGATGTCCACAACACATCATAATGGGACCTACCTGATTTTGGTCACATGATGCTCCCCTGAACTACAGTTCACAATGGAGCATCTCTCTCTCAGTCGAGCAAAGGGTAGGAGCCACCTAGAGCTGGGCATTGAGTCAAGTCGGACCAAGTTAGGGTTGACTCGACTCGATCCGGTTTTGAAATAGGCCTAACCTGAACTCAATCCAACTCGATACCGAGTCCAGCATGCTTGACTCGATCCGAGTCCGGTCTGGCCTGGACAAATCCGGACCGAGTCCTATCCGGTCAGAAGTACCGAGTCGAGTCGAGTTGGCACCGAGTCGGATTGAGAGATGAGGGAGGGAGAGACCGAGAGAGTGGAGAGGAGAAAGAGGAGGGGGAGGAGGAGGAGGAGGGTGATGGTGATGGGTGGTTTTCGGGCAGGAAGATGAGATGAGGATGAGAGGAGAGAGAGAGAGAGAGAGAGAGAGAGAGAGAGAGAGATTTTGGGATCAGGTCGGGGTAGGGTGCGGCGGGTAGGGTTAGAGAGTCGAGTTTCGGATCGAGTCAAGTCTAACCAGATCGAGTTTCAGGTCGAGTTACCAGGTACCTCGAACTCGACTCGGTTTGAGTTCGGATTGGGCGAAGCCTACACGGTTTGAACCGACTCACCCATTCAGTTCAAGTCGAGTCGGATCGGAACAAGTTGGATGAGTCGAGTTAGCCGGATCGAGTCGTCCGGTGACCACCTCTAGAGCCACCCCACCAAGAGCCCACATCCTAGGCCAAGAAACCCCAAACCCACCATCAAGTTGAATCTAAATCACTTAACTCTTTAGAGTTAGGATCGATGGCCTCATTAGTACAATTCATCAGCAAACATATAAGCTTCATAACCGTTCCAATTAAAAAAGTCTTCGTAATGTTTAAGAGGATAAGCTTCAAATTTAATCACATAGAGGTCCACCCATAAGCTATGGCATAATAGTGCTTGCACACGGTGTTTTAAATATCGACGATATCGGCCGATATATCCCACGATATATCTTGTATCCCACCTGTGCGATACGAAACACACAGGTAGTGCGATATATCCCACATGTTCGATCTAGTGAGCATTTTCGAATTTCAATTATTTTATTTTCTGTAAATCATTTTAAATTAGTGTCAAATTGTTACAAATTCATGATTTTTCATGTTTTGCATGAAAAATCATGGATTAGGAGCTTCAATTTCGAGATTTGGAGGAGATGGGCCAAGTTGCAGAAAATTGAAAAAAAAAAATCAAAATTTCCTAAATTCTCACAAATCATTTGCAATGTTTGTGTCCAAACATAAAATCAAACATGTATGTTAACCTAATCTAGTGATTCTTCTTTTGCTTTTGAATGTATTTCTTGTGTTTCCACACGTCTTCTTACATTTATAAATTATATTAATAGACATTGAATATACTTACATCAATTCAGTTAGACAATGCATAGATTAGGACCCCATACAAAGAAAACATATTATGTGTACTTGGTTTTTTGTAATGTTTTGATTTACAAGTGTGTATTGATGTCTTTTTTAACAATCACTAAAGTTTCACTGAAAAATTCGACCAATTTCCCAATGTTTCCTCATTTTTCCAACAATAGCGATACATTACACGATACAACCGATATATCCCATGCGATAACCGATACATATCGGTATCCGAAGAATGCGATACATAACGCGATACCGATATTTCGAACACTGCTTGCACATGGGACCTTCACGGAACTAAGGAATGGCAATAGTATAAAAGCTTGCCTCAAATTCGTCTTGATTTGGATCGAGAAGCCTTCAACAATAAGGAAAATATCTTGAAGGACTACAAGTAGACCATGAATGTGGAAATTGACTTCAGAATTTAGATTCAAAATCTTCACCAAAAGAGTGGGGCCATTGTTGTTCCAAAGGATGAAAAACATCCTTGGACCATTAGCATGTTCAATTATGGCAGGCATGACTGATTGCAGGATGGCATATTGTCATTCCAACCAACAAAAGTAATGAATTGCTTCATGCCACTAGCCCCATAACATATATTATATTATTGTTATGAATAAATCCTATTAGTAAAATGTAATTAGAACTATTATTATATTATTAATATATTTCACTATGGCATACAATCAAGTTCTAGCAAACACATACTTGAAAAGGATAGCTGAAAATTTAATAACTTTCAAAAGTGGATCATATACAAGCCAAATAGATTTCTTTCTACTTGGGAAAACAGGACGATAATGACAATAATATGTACGGATTGCAAGGTTATACCAGGAGAGAGTCAAATTGCGCAATGTAGATAATGGTTATGGATGTTTACTTGAAGAGATGGAAGAAAGGGAATGAAATTAATAGGTGTCCAAAAACTAGGTGGTGGAACTTAAAAGGAGTGAAAATAATGTTATTGAATGTCAAGGAAGTAAATGTTGTGTGGAATGAGATGACCAAGTGCATTAGGAAATTACAAGAGATGTTTTAGGAGTATCTAGAGGAAAAAGCCAAGGAAACTTAGTGGTGGAACGATGATCTACAAAAATCTATTCACAAGAAACGTTCATGTTTCAAAGCTTGGCAAAGGACTAGAAATGCTAAAAGTTTTCAACAAAATAAAATTCTCTAAAACGATTTCTATAAAGTAGTAGGTGATTCTAAACGTAAGGTTTATGATGATCTTTACAATGGATTGAGGATTGAGCAAAGACCAAGGCATGGGACAAATGTATCAAAACATCAGTTTAATCTCATGCCTAGAAGGCCTACCACTAAAGTTATTTTCCTACTTAGACAACTGATGGAGAAATGTAGGGAGAGGAAGAAGGATCTTCACATGTTCTTTATTGAGAAAGCATACAATAGGGTTCCTAGAGAGTTAATTTGGTGGGTGTTGGGAGAAAGGAACATGATTAAGGCTATGAAGAAGGGAGTGGTAACAAATGTGAGGACCACTGGTAGAGAGACAACTGATTTCCCAATTACTATAGGCATGCACTAGGGGTCGACATTGAGCCCGTACCTTTTCACATTATGTATGGATCAGTTAACGAGGCATTTGAAGAAGAGATTCTATGATGTGTGTTGTTTGCAAATGACATAGTTTTAATTGACAAGACAATGAAAGGCATAAACACAAAGCTACATTTACAAAGGAATGCTTTAAAATCTAAAGGATCTAAAATTAATCGGACCATGTTGAGTATTTTTTTTCACTCCTATCATTACTAAAATTGCACCCCATATACTCATCATAGGATATGGAGTATACTATGTTGACAAAGAAGTTTCCCAAAATGACCACTTCCAATACCTTGGGTCAGTAATTCATGAGAGTGGAGAGGTTAAGAAGGATGTTGCCCATAGAATTCAAGTTGGGTGGAAGAAATGGAGATGTGCCTCTAGAGCTTTACGTGATCGTCGCGTACCACTCAAGCTAAAGGGGAAATTTTATATGGTAGCTATAAAACTAACCATGCTTTATGGTACAGAATGTTGGACAATTAAGCAACAACATGTTCATAAGGTGATTTTAGTTGAAATAAGGATGTCGATGAGTAGCAAGACAAGGAAGGATAGAATTAGTTATTTATGCATTCGAGGTAACTTACGAGTAGCACCGGTTGGTAATAAGATGAAGAAAGTAGACTTGGATGGTTTGGTCCTGTGCAACAGAGACCAAGAACTGCGTCAGTTAAGAGTGAGTTAGTACAAGTTGAAGGCTCTAAAAGGGCAGGGAAGACCCAAAAGGACGTGGATGGAGATGTAAGAAAATACACCTATGGTCTAATTGAAGGCCTGGCCCTTGATAGAGTAGAATGGAGAAACATGATTCATGTAGCTGATGGTGGATGGTGGATGGTGGTGCAGGGATCAAGGACCTCAAAAAAATGAATTGGGCACTCCTAGGTAAGTGGATATGGAGGTTAGGATCCGAAAGCGGCTCTCTTTGGAACAAGCTTATTAAAAGTAAATATGGCCGTTCAGATGGTGAATGGTGGACCAAAGACTCATCCATTTATAGGGCCTCCGCCCTATGGAAGGGAATCGTCTCTATGCACAGGGAGGTGATAAAAGGTGTTGGATATGTGATCAAAAAAGGGAATAAAATCAGATTCTGGGAAGACTTATGGATAGGGGACACTCCCTTGAAAGATGAATTTCGAAACATCCATCTCCTGGCTCCCAACCAAGCAGCTATGGTGGATTCTTTCTTTTCTATCCAAGGTGGGAAAACAGTTTGGAATGTGGCCTGCAGAAGAAACCTTCAAGACTAGGAAATCAGTGAATACGTTGTTCTTCTGGATCGCATTTTCAGAGTAGCGCCAGATCTGTCAAGTGAAGATAAATTAATCTGGAGGCCAGAAAAAACTAGCTCTTTCTCGGTAAAATCGCTATTTAATCAGATGGTAAACAGTCCTCCTCCCTCATCTATTCCTCTGATCAGCCAAATTTGGAAATATCCTATCCCCCCCAAGTACGTTTCTTTTGGGTGGCAGGTTGGAAAGAAGAAAATTTTTACAGTCGATAATCTCAGAAAAAGGGGTATGATTCTTGCGAATGTTTGCCTTTGTTGCATGGAGCAAGAAGAAACGGTGGACCATCTGCTCATTCACTGCCCTTTTATCAAACACATCTGGTCAGAATTTCTCTCTCGGTTCGGAATCAGCTGGTGCTTCTCAGATTCGGTGGATTTTCTGTTAAAAGCTTGGCATGGGGTCAGTCTTGGTAAACAGAGAACGAGGATTTGGAGAATGGCTATCATCGCTATTTGGTGGTGCGTCTGGGAAGAAAGGAACGAGAGATGCTTTCGAGACATGGCTCACTCAGCTGTGAGTGTAGCTAGCAAGGCCAAGCGCATTATGATCGAATGGGCCACTCATGTAGACAGTCTTAAGGATTGTAATTTCCTTTTCCTCGGAGTTTAGATGGGCTTGCTTCCTCAACGTCCCCTCTTCTCCTTTTTGTTTTTGTTTCCCTTTTAATAAAATTCTGTGAACTTTCCAAAAAAAAAAAAATGATTCATGTAGCTGACCCCAATTAATTGGGATAAGGCTATAATGATGATGATGATGATAGCTTCTACTTGGCCTTGTGATATTTATATCTACTTGTGTAATCCTTGTGCTTTCATCAAAGCAACTGATCCACATTTTGCACAATTGAATATATGGCTGGACATAATCAACAATGCTGATCTGGCCCATTAAATTTGGAATGGATGTAAATCAAACAGGCATGATCAGAGATAAACCTGTAATCTGTCAAACCAAGGTGAAGACATACAGAGGACTCTTGCTTGGAACCACCAACATCATGCACGATATGTCCTCCATACTGTAAAGAGCAATAAAACAATCATATAATAGAATTATTAATCCAAACAAAGTTATCACAATTCACAACAAAGAGCAGCAAAAAACTACCAGAACTAGAGAAAATTTTATATCCAAATGACTTGAATACCAAAAAAGAAAAAGAAAAGTATTAGGCAGAAAAGTATGAGAGATTTAGGTTTCTTTTTTCTTTTTCCTGTTTTTATCTGAATTATCATGGAGAGATTTAGCCTCCTATAGTTTGGGGAAAATTACTCTCTTGGCGGCAAACAAATTAGAAAAAATTCCAACGAACATTTTTTTTGACATGATAGGGGTGAGAAGTGTTGGTATTTTTTGATAAAATGGGATGACGTCAAAAGCCAACGGAAGGTAGATTAGGAATCAGTAGGATTAGCAATATGAATTGTGCTCCTCTCCATGTGGTGGAGGTTTGGCTGTGAAAATGAGGGCAAGGTATTCCGTAATAGCAACGGTGGCCATAACGGCCACCATTGTTACCTTTACAATACTGATTGTAATGGTTGTTACGGCTCCTGTAATGACCGTTACGGTCTTTTTTTTTATTGAAAAAAAAAATCCAAAGAAACTGTATCGGCCCCATAATGGACCGTTATAGGGCCGTTACGGCCTTTATGGGGGGCATAACAGGCCATTACGACGGTTGTAACGGCCTTTACAAGTCATTTTTTCCATAACGGCAATTACAACCCCGTAACGTGTAATGGTTGCCACCGTTACCTTTACGTAATGGCTTTTACTGCCCCGTAACAGCCTTTACAACACACCATGAATGAGGCCATTTTTTGGGAAATTGTTGGTAACAAACAATGTTGTCAAAATCGTTATCATATCACAAATCGTAATACAAGTTGAATTGTATCAAATCACAAATCATATCATAAATCGTAAGATTTTTTATGATATTCTTAAAAATATGAAAAATATAAATAAATAAATAAATAATTTAAAAAAAAAAAAAAAAAAAAACTCAACAATCATCCTTTTGCCATCAATATGCACCAAGTAATACCATGTCATGATTGTGTTAAAGGATTCTTATCTTTTAAGTCTTTCGAGAAACTTTCATCAAAAACATACAAGGATCCTTTAATAGTTTCTGTTCTTGTTAACTTTCTTAAATGTAAAATCATGCTGGAAAAAGCGGCATTTGATTATGTAAACCGACGAAAAAAGATATTTTGATTTCTAACCATCAGTCCACAATACATATAAGTCAACATGATCGTAACCATCCATGAAAACATTCCAGATAAGTCATACATCAATTTGGTGTTTTGAGCAGTTAAGAAATAACAAATCATTAAAAGAAAAAGGAAAAAAAAAAAAAAAAAAGCTTTACGATTTAATGTTAAAGGGTCTCATTCAATCTCTTATAAAAAAACAAAATAAAATAATTTACCTTTTCTAAACAATTCTTTTTTATTTTTGAAGGTTTTTTTTTTTCCAAATGATTCTTAAAGCCCCCACCAATTCAAAAATGAAAGCCAAGTGAAGCTTAAAATAGAAGAGAATAAGTATAGTTTGAATTCATAAATTGGGATTTGAATCGCAAATCGCAGGATTCAAATCATAAAATCGCAAAGTTCATATAGAAAGGGACTCAAAGACAGGATTCAAATCGCTTTGCTTAAGATTCAACTTAAATCGTAAATCATAAGATTTTAACAACACTAGTAACAAATATAGTGTAGAAGGGAAGAGCTTGGGATATGGGGAGAGGAGATAAAAGCTTGGGGATTCAGTGGTTCGAAGAATATTACAAAGTGTAGGGGACATTCTTCAACGATAAACATAAATTTTTTAGCTTCGAATTCTAAATCCCATCCATCAGTCATTTTTCCTTTATATTCTTGTGTGAATCATAAAGCATTTAAGCTAGTGCTCTTCATTCTATTTTATATGTTTACAAAATATTGTGGAAATGGACATTTTAAAAATGGAATTTAAAAAAATAATAATAATCTTTCAAATAATTTGACTTCATATCATGTACAATGCATCCTTAAATTATTTGGCCACAAAAAACGTTTCCTTGATATTTAATGACCAAAATATATCAAGGGTTCTATGGTTTAAATAAAATTTCAATGTCTCATTTTGTAATCCTATTACCTTCTTTATTTAGATAATATATGCCTCTAAAACATTTAACCTAATCAATTTTGATCTTGATATATCTGTCTCCCAAATAACTAGATAGGTCAACAAAGATTCCACAGCCTAGTGAGTGAGGGTGTCCATCATTCTTATTTATGTGTATGATTATCCTCTTTGTCGTCCATTTGTTGCAATTATCTATTTCTTTACCTATAATGTGATTTTCATTGCATATTTCAGAAATAAATAAAGGAATCTGATAACCAGATTAGTTGTGAGCCCATACTTCCAAAAGGTTGAAAAAGATGGCACTGTTTAGGCAAAACAAAGTTCCATTCCATCAAGCATCATTATGTTAGATACACTACCTACGTGTTTTCTTGAGTTCATTGTTCTTGTATTTTTACATTCCACACACAAGAAATTCTTTGAACTTCTGCAACTATGTTAGAACTTTGGTGTAGAATATAAATAGCGGTATGTCCATGGAAAAGCTTGTGTATGCGCTGCAACAGTTTATACACTAGAATGTACACATTGTAAATGATAACTACTAAGAGGTGGGAGTCCTTATGATGCAAGAAAAATCCATGCCCACGCTTGGATCCCAATTGATTACACATGTAGACCCTACATGGCCACTGTTTGGGATCCACATGGTCACACATGTGGAGAGAGCTCTTCTTTACTTTTCTTTTTTCTTTTTTCTTTTTTTTTTTAAAAATGTTTTAACATAAAGGGAAAAATGCCCTCACTTGAGAACTAATAGCGAAAGATATGTAAGTATGGAAATTTTAGTCAAATCACATCGCACTAGGGCTCTTTCATTTTCTCTACATAAATATTTTTCATCAGACGTATAACCCCACAGTGGTTGATTATTATTATTATTATTTTCTTCTCTTCTTTGTGAAGAATACTCTAATGTGTTGCACTTTTCTTGAAGGCAAGTGTTGACTTTGATCTTTAATCTACTTTGCATCTCAAGTTGTGTTTAAGTGGTTCTAGAGTAAGTTCCTCCATTAGAACTTGAGGCATCTCCTTTAATCTTCTCTCGTTCCTCTTCCCTTCTTTCCCTTTTTCTGTTTTCTTTCTTACCTCCCTATCACTCCCATTCACATCTTAAAAACCATTCCTAAACCTCAAAAACCTATCCCTCCAATTCCCAACTCAAATCCAGCCCCAAAACCCTAACAGCCCCTTCCCCTATATCCAATAAAACCCTAACCATAACCAGTGTTCGAATTATCCCCGACATTATCTTTATCTCCAGGTCAGCGATACCGATAACACTGGTAGCGATACCGATAACATTGGCTATTCTCGTAGTTTGGTGGTCAGTTTGGGAAGAAAGAAATGGAAGATGCTTCAGGGATATCTCAAATCATGTTCTTGTTGTTTCCACTAAAGCTAAGCGTTTAATTTTAGAATGGGCTGTTCATGTAGATTTTCTGAAGGGTTATGACCTTCTTTTTCTTAGAGCTTAGTCTCGTCTACTCTCTCAGCAGACCTGCTATTCTCTTCCCTGTTTTTCTTCTTTTAGTTTAATATTATTTGCATGATCTTTCAAAAAAAAAAATAAAATTTGCCAACGTATCAATATCGCTAATGTAATCACCAATATTTTCAACCAAGGTGTCCCAAATCGGTTACGTATCGGCCATAACGGTAATGGTCGGGCTTGTTACGCGATACGGGGGCGTAACGGGCGATCCCCCAATTTTGATACCATAACGGCCGTTACTGACCCGTAACGGTCGAGTAACGGTCATATGTTTTTTGCTTTTTTAAGCTCTGTTTTTTCATTTTTTTTGAAACCACTTGCTTCCAAACTCTCACTCAATCCTTTTACTACTATTTTCGACCAATCTTGGCTTGATATTTGAGATAAAAACACATTATATTACAGATTTTCTTGAATCGAAGCTCAGTAGGCCATTTTCCAGAAATTCGTCAAAAATAGGTATTTATACTTTTTTTTTTGTATGTTTTGTTGTTTTAATCATAGAATATGATGTGTTAATCATAGTAGAACATGTTAATGTGCATTTTACAGATTTGTGATGTCATTTTATATTTTTTTTTCTATTTACACACTAATTTTGGCTCTTTTTTTTGAAATTCGAAAAATCATTTTTTAATGAATGATTTGTTGTTTTAATCATGGAATATGCTGTGTTAATCATAGTAGAACATGTTAATGTGCATTTTACAAATTTGTGATGTTATTTTATATTTTTTTCTATTTACGCACTAATTTTGACCTTTTTTTAATTCAAAAAATCATTTTTTAATGAATGGTTTGCTGTTTTAATCATAGAATATGATGTATTAATCATAGTAGAACATGTTAATGTGCATTTTACAGATTTGTGGTGTCATTTTTAATTTTTTTTTCTATTTTTTTTTATTTACGCATTAATTTCGGCCCTTTTTTTTTAATTCGAAAAATCATTTTTTAATGAATGGTTTGCTGATTTAATCATAGAATTTGACGTGTTAATTATAGTAGAACATGTTAATGTGCATTTTATAGATTTGTGGTGTCATTTTATAATTTTTTTTCTATTTTCGAATTAGTGACTTTATGTTTTTATTTGCTTATATTGGACAGGTTTTGGAGCTTCTTAGGGTTTAGTTAGAACATAAAATCATCTTTATTGACATAGGTCATACACTCATACTCATATCTAATCTATATCTAATTATCTAGTATCTACCTAAACCTAAAGAAATATCAGGGTCTGGCCAACAACAAGTGAGGATATTGGATGGCAACATTGTGAGAGGGTTGGTGGTACTAGGCACCAAATGAGGTGCAAGTATTGTAATAGAGTAGTGACTGGTGGAATTACCCGTCTCAAACAACATTTGGCACATCGAAAGAGTCAAGTTGCGGCATGTACTAGAGTACCGAAAGAGATAATGCTTTTAATACAAGCTAGTCTGGATGAGTCGAAGGGTAAACGTGCTGCTGTACAAAAGAAGAAAGATGATGTTTTAGATGCAGCTCGACAGGAGGTGTTTAGTCCTGAATATATGGGCGTTCATGATGAAAATATTATTGATTCTGACGAAGATTCAGATCGGGAATTAACCATATCTAGGAGAGAGAACTTACGTCTAGCTCGTGAAGAGGACGAACGTCGCCGCATGTTTGGCATACATGGGTCAGTGCGTGATACAGGAGGGGCAGTGGGAGTGCAACTGCAGGTGGGGGTGGGGGGGTAGGTTTGGTGGGTTATGACATGTGTTTGGAAGCCGACAATAGACATCTTCACGTAATGCCCCTATACATTTGGATGAAGAAGTAAATGAGCCTAGGAGACCTTCTATTGATCTAATCCTGTTTAGGAAAGAATCAACTAAATAAAAGAAGATAAAACAAATATGGAATAAAATTTCCGTTGAGAAATTAGGTAGAGCAACATCAAAGTTATTTATACATGCCAACATACCTCCTAACGCGGCCAATTCTCTATATTGGCTCGTGGTAATTGATGCAGCAGCAGAAGCAGGTGAAGGAATAAAAGCTCCACAGCTAAGGAGATTAGAGAGAAATGGACAGATGCAGAGTATGCGGATGTGAAAGCATACGTGGCTACCTTTAAACCTATATGGCAAGCCAAAGGATGCACGATCATATGTGATGGTTGGACTGGCCCAACCAGACGCAGCATGATCAACTTCATTGTGTATTGCCACTTAGGAACTATATACCACAAGTCAATTGATGCCTCAGAGGTAACAAAAGATTCTAATTATATTACTGGACTAAGGATAAGGTTGTGGAAGAGATTGGAGAGGAGAATGTAGTGCAAATTGTGACAGATAATGAAGCATCATATAAGCTTGCAAGACATATATTCATGAATAAGAGAACATCTTTTTTGGTCACCATGTGCTGCCCATTATATTGATCTTATATTGAAAGATATTGAAAAGAAGAAGAATGTTAAGGAAATGGTCGAAAGGGGAAGAGAAGTGACGATGTTTATTTATAACTATAATCAAGTAGTCACAATAATGAGAAAGTTCACGAAAGGACGGGAGTTGTTGAGGCCTGCGGCGACTAGATTCGCAACAAACTTTATAGCATTAGAGAGTTTATTCCAGCATAGGAGAGAGTTGAGTGAGATGTTCGCTTCCCTAGAATGGTTGAACACAAAACATGGGAAGAAGATATCAGGGACACCGGTTGAAGTTGCGAACACCATACGGGACAACAAATATTGGAAGAGGGTCAAGTCAATCCTAAAGGTAATGGAACCACTAATGAGGGTACTCCGTCTTGTTGAAACCAACAAAGCACCTACCATTGGCAAGGTGTCCGGTATCGATTACGTATCGGCCGTATCGGCCGATACATAACGGAAACGGTAATGGCGATACGATATCTGGTCGTATCGGCGATTACGTTTTTGCACCAGATCGGCCGATCTGACCCGAGATCTGCCGTATCGGTCGGCCAAACGGTCAATGCGATCCGATAACGACTATATTTTTTTGTCTTTTTAATGACTTTTTGCGTTTTTTTCAAAATTCTTGCTTCCAAACTCTGTTTTCATACCTTCCAATAGTAATTTGACCAACCTTAGGTGGTTATTTGGGACAAAAAACACGTTATATCACGGATTTGGTTGAATCAAAGCTTGGTGGGCCATTTTCAGAAATTATCAAAAATAGGTATTTATTTTTTTAAATATGTTTTACTGTTTTAATCATGCCATATGATGTGTTAATCATAGTAGAACATGATAATGTGCATTTTACAGATTTGGGGTGTCATTTAATATTTTTTTATATTTTTTTTTCTATTTACGCATGAATTTTGACCCTTTTTTTTAAAATTCCAAAAATCAATTTTTAAGGGTTGTTTTGCTGTTTTAATCATGTCATATGATGTGTTAATCATAGTAGAACATATTAATGTGCATTTTACAGATTTGGGGTGCCATTTTATATTTTTTTTATATTTTTTTCTATTTACGCATTTATTTTGGCCGTTTTTTTGAAAATTCGAAAAATCATTTTTTAATGATTCTTTTGCTGTTTTAATGATGCCATATGATGTGTTAATCATAGTAGAACATGTTAATGTACATTTTACAAATTTGGAGTGCCATTTTATATTTTTTTATATTTTTTTTCTATTTACGCATGAATTTTGGCCGTTTTTTTGAAAATTCGAAAAATCATTTTTTAATAATTCTTTTGTTGTTTTAATGATGCCATATGATGTGTTAATCATAGTAGAATATGTTAATGTACATTTTACAGATTTGGAGTGCCATTTTATATTTTTTTATATTTTTTTCTATTTACGCATGAATTTTGACATTTTTTTTTTAAATTCGAAAAATCAATTTTTAAGGGTTGTTTTGCTATTTTAATCATGCCATATGATGTGTTAATCATAGTAGAACATGTTAATGCGCATTTTACAGAATTGGGGTGCCATTTCATATTTTTTTATATTTTTTTTCTATTTACGCATGAATTTTGACCATTTTTTTAAAAATTTGAAAAATCAATTTTTAAGGGTTGTTTTGCTGTTTTAATCATGTCATATGATGTGTTAATCATAGTAGAACATATTAATGTGCATTTTACAGATTTGGAGTGCCATTTTATATTTTTTTATATTTTTTTTCTATTTACGCATGAATTTTGACCATTTTTTTTAAAGATATTTTCATATTACATTCATTCTAATATATCTATCATTGATAGTAGACAGTTAGAAAATTAAAAATATGAATTTTGTAGTCAAATTTAGGTTATCTGGTTCATAAATTCATCAGACAGTCCGATACAACTCACCAAAGAGTGGACCGTTACACCACCACAACCATGTTCCAATTTATAAATGAATGCATATTTGGAATGCTTAGAATATTTCGGATTTAATCCATATTTTTTCATATTTTTTTGGCAAAAAAAAAAATTTTTTCTTGCTATTACCAGATGCCCGTTACGCCCAGATCAGTATCGGTTTTGGAGGTCACCGTTACGCCAACCGATACCGATACGGGACACCTTGACCATTGGCTTCCTATACAATGCCATGGATAAGGCAAAGTTGGCAATTCAACATGATTGTAGAAGCTGAGAGTCTTATTGGAGGATGATCGACAGGAGATGGACAAGACAACTCCATCACGATCTTCATGCAGTAGATTACTACCTAAATCCTAGGTATAGATATGCCCAATATTTGTTGCGGATGATGAAGTTCGTGTCGGGTTAAAAAAATGTGATAAAGATATTAGAGTCTGACTTAGATCTGCAAATAAAGGCGATGAATGAATTAGATACATTCGGAAATCGCCTTGGTAGCTTTGAAGATGCTCTTGCACAACATGCAGTATCTAGGTTACAACCGGCCAAATGGTGAATTAATTTTGGAGAGAGTACGAAGGCTCTCCAAAAAATTGCATTAAAAGTTTTGAGCCAGACAACATCTTCCTCTAGCTGCGAAAGGAATTGGAGTTGTTTTGCGCTTATTCATTCCAAGAATAGGAATAGATTGCAGACTAAAACATTAGATAGACTTGTCTTCATGCACTACAATATAAAACTAAGAATGCGACGACATCATAGAAGCATTACAGCTGCCGATGACGGAGACTACTGTCCAATAAACTTGGACAATATTTATGATGAGGATGACCCACTTCTACCTTGGTTGGAAACAAGGGAAAAGCAAATTGAAGAGGATAATGAAGAAATGGAAATTGATGACCCGGAAATACGCAAAGCGCAACAAGAGAGTCGTGTAGATGTGTTGGACCCAGTAAGAGGGGCAGTGTTTATGCCAAGTATGGGTACGGCTCAAGATCAACAAAAGAGTACGAGCAGTAGTAGCGTGACCGTGTCGGATGATAGTGACAATGACCCCCCTGCCCCTGGTGTTGGCACTTCTGGTGTTGCTCAGCGCCCTATACAGCCATCTACAGATCGCGATGCCGATGAACATCAACGAGGTAGTACACGAGGTCGAACTTATGAGTGTACCGAGTTACGATACAACCAACAGGAGGAGGGTACATCTAGTGGTGCACCGGGTCCGGGAGGTCCGGAACATCAGCAGGCTCATGGTCTTGGTTATTATGATGGATATTCTTATGGTCAATTGGATTATGGTTATGGTAGTTATACTGAGCCTGTTCCATCACATTCATGTTGGAGTAGTCCTCCCGATCAATATCCATATGATTATAGGTATCCAGATCCAAATCCAAGTTACTCATCACAGCAGATGCACTCTCAATCTCAAGATTCTCAACAGCCTGAGTATAGGCACCAGTATGGCTATTCGACGGGCACTGGTGAATATCCTTACTCGGGGTCAGAGTCGTTGCCTAGTCAGGATCGGTCATCCTCTGGTTTCGTTGATCTAGTATTTCCTTCTGGCACTAGATATTACGGATATGCAGCACCTACACCAATTGGACAGCCTCAACCTGATGATGACGATGACGATGATGTGGAGGTCGAGCAACTACAAAAAAGCATATTTTCATTTTGGTGGCGACTTGTGATTGTGAGTATATAATTGTATTAAGGTAAGTATTTGCAGCAGACAGCTCACAGCAGTATTATTGCAAGAAGCCAAGCACACACTTGACACTGCCGAACTAGTATTTAAAATAGCTCCCCTGACAACCAATCAAGTAATCCTTAATCAAGTTGCAGGGGAGTATATCAGACACTACTATTTATTTTTTTGTAATATTCTTGACTTAAGGATGACAAGTCATAGATAGGAATCACAATCACGTGCACAGGTATGTTTGAGAAATTCCTCAAAAATAATTGCAAACACCTAATGTAAGATATTTTCATATTACATTCATTCTAATATATCTATCATTGATCGTAGATAGTTAGAAAATTAAATATATGAATTTTGTAGTCAAATTCAAGTTATCTGGTTCATAAATTCATCAGACAGTCCGATACAACTTCTCACCAAAGAGTGGACCGTTACACCACCATAAATATGTTCCAATTTATAAATCAATGCATATTTGGAATGCTTAGAATATTCCGGATTTAATCCATATTTTTTTGGCAAAAAAAAATAAATTTGCGCCGTTACGGGTCGTTACGCCCCTGTATTACCGTTACACCCCCGTATTCATATCGGTTTCGGAGGACACCGTTATGCCAACCGATACTGATACGAGATACCTTGTTTTCAACTATGTAAATTCTTGGAGTCGCTTGTATTGTCAATGCATCAATATCGCCAATGTATCGCCAATATTTTTTATTATGTTAATACTAGGTATATCATAAGTGTATCGACAATATTTCAATAATATCGCCAATGTATTGATATCATCAAAATTGTGGTTATTAGAAAAAAAAATTATTCTAATATCTTTTATGGGCACATGGTTGTATGTAGTGTTTAATTTGTCATTGATAATGGTGATAATATCTTGATATTATTGATATTGCAACATGCACGATATTAAGAACACAATCTTTCATTTCTTTTCCAATTGTTGATGATTTATTGGTGAAATATCATGTGTTGTTTGATATTTTGCAATATCGATGGATGTTTGGATGGAGGGTCGGATGGTTAAATAGGTTGGATGGGATCGTTGGACTGATTTCTTACAACAGCACATGCTTTTAAGGCCCCATTAAATGAAAACTTGTTATGTATGCATTCTTTGCAACTTTTTTATTTCTAAATATGCAAATATGTACATTTTAACTTCTCCTAAAGTTTCGCTGAAAATTCCACCATTTTTCCCATGTTTCT
The DNA here is from genome assembly GCA_030180095.1 of Magnolia changhungtana. Classification (NCBI taxonomy): domain Eukaryota; kingdom Viridiplantae; phylum Streptophyta; class Magnoliopsida; order Magnoliales; family Magnoliaceae; genus Magnolia; species Magnolia changhungtana. The sequence continues at coordinate 399,004 of JASAUF010000203.1, read as the reverse complement.
TCGCATTTCCGGTTATCAACGATATTATCGGCGATTTCGATATTGTTTTCACTGTAAACTCTGTACGCTGAAACTTGTAGCGATACCGATACTAAACACCCCCCAAATATATATATATATATATATATATATAATATATATATATATATATATATATATATAGCTGCTGTTTCCTTACATCCAAATAATAGCCCTCATGTTCATGTCCACATCTATTTTTAAGATCTAGCACCCTAACACTAAATTCAGCCCATCCCACCCTATTTAACCACAGTTGTACACCCCTGATCCACAGATTCATCCCATTTAATCCAAATAGGTTGTCGGATCTATCTCGGATTAAAGATCAGTGTCAATACATTATGCAGACAGCAAATCCAATGATCTGTAGTCAAATCAACGGTCTAATCTGTCCGAGATTGAAGATCAGTGTCATACGATGCCCATATAGTGGATCCAGTGACCCCTGCTCAAATCAACAGTTAGATCTCCCCCAGATTGAAGATCAATGTCCAAATATTGTCCATAGGGCAGATCAATTGATCCACGATCAAATTAATGGCAGATTTGTCCCAGATTGAAGATCAACATTCAGATGTTGTCCATGTAGCGGATACATTGACTCAAGGTCGAATCAATGGTCAGATCTGCCCCAAAATTTAGATTAGCAGTTTTCTTGAATGATCTTCAAGAAGACTGACAATCAAAGACCCACCAACAGACAGATTCACGATCTATGTTCAAGTCTATCAGTGCATGTGCACTAGAAGAGGGACTATCTACAATTGTGATACAACAAACGAAAACCTGAATGATATGCCAGGGCCTTCACAAATTACAACAAAGGATGCATATGATAATCAAACAAATTACTGACATGAGCAAGAATTTCACAGCTCAATTGAATACTCTAGTGGGCTAGCTGGCCACTATAGATGGAAGCAGCTGGGATAACACTGCTGCTCCTCAAGCGTTTAGGGGGTGTTTAGATCATAAGTTACTTAAGCTACTTATGCCTTAAGTAGCTTATCTTGATTTCTACTTATTAAACCAAAGTGATTAAGTAACTTTAAATAAAAAAGCTACTTATAATTGATTATAAACCAAACTTACTTATCTCAAATAAGTTACTTGTCTACTGCTGTAAGTAGAAAAAGTAACTTATTTGGTGGTATCCAAACGGGCCCTTAACGACTGCTTAGAAGGTGTCCTGGAGTCTCAGAACGTCTCTCTCAGTTTACCTGAAAGAAACAAGATACCTTTGAAGTTGCATGGGAGCTACAAAAAAGACTTCAACAATTTACCTAACTTAAGAGGGCCCAAGCTGCCATTCCCTGTCAAGAAGAGTATCTACTTGAAGGATGTAATGATCACACCGAGAACCCAACCAAGCAAGTAAAGATCGAGATCCCAGATTACAATGGTAAGCTAAATCCTAAGATTTTCAATGATTGGCTGAAATCAATGGAAAGATATTAGTATTACTGTTGGTACAAGATGGCCACGACTGTTAAGCTGCATTTGACAATTCTGGAACTCAGGGCACAGTCCAGGACTGATAGTACGGAGTTGAAGGAGACCTGCAATGATGTGGCCTACCTCCCATGGGAAAATGAGAGCAAATGAAGGCGAGACTCAAGAAAAGATTTCTGCCTCTGGAATACGAGACGATTTCATTGAAGGGAATCCTCTATCTGCGTCAAATCTAACCATTGAGGAGCATAGTCATTATGAGCTAATGGCCCAATGCCGACTATTTAAGATGCCGTGCAACGGTTGAACACTCTTGCAACGAGCTATAGTTAGGCATCCAACGTGAGTTGGTGATTATTCAATTGAATAGTGTAGACATACTGAATGGCAAGGAAAGTGCATAAGCATAACAAATGCATGATAACTAGAGGTAGTATTTTCCCAGAAGGGAAATATCCAACATACCACCCCACTGTAACTCTACCCCTCGCATTGTTGCACCACATGTAGAAAAATCTCAACAATTGCCTCCGATCAGCAATGAGGACAGCTATAAGGCTATATGCACAACTAGCCCAAAGACCACTCATGAAATGAGAGAGGCCTCAAAGAGAGATCATGGGAATTTTTCATGCTACAAGCTTGGGGGTCAAGTAGATCTTGCAGTCGTGTGTCTGCCTTCAATCAGCAATGAGGACAGCTATATGCTATACACACTACTGGCCCTAAAACCACTCATGAAACAAGAGAGACCTCAAAGAGAGATCATAGGGATTTTGCTTACTAAAAGTGTGGTGTTAAAGCAGATCTTGCAGTTGTTCATCCTACGAAGAACCTCAAATATTGTGATGAACCTCTCAAAGAAGACAAGTCAGGAGATGAAAGACGAACAGATGAAGTCATTAAGGAAGCGAAGATGGGAGTAAAAGACAGTTGAAAATTAGGGCATCTCTCCCTTGGATTACTGAGCAGATAGCGACAGTAACGAAGGAGAAGACAACTAGGAACTGCTTGTGCGCAGGTGTTTTGCAGACAAGAGGTACATGTGAAGGAAAGCCCATTAAATTCACCATCACAATGGCAGCACCATTAACATTGTTTCCCAGAAAATAGTTGGTTGCAGCTGCGAATGGAAAAGTATTGACGGCTTATCAGTTAATGTGGATAAGAGGCAAGATAATGTGGGTGATCCATTGATGCCTGGTCACTTTTTCATTAGGAAATATTACACTTTGACAGCATGGCGTGAGATCGTCCCAATGAGAGCCAACCTTGGATGCATAACTGGTGTGTGAAGTACTGTGGGTTCACCAAACCAACAACCTTGTGCATAATGGAAAGGAGATCATTCTCCACCCAATGAAGGATGATCCTCCACAAAAGGATGGTGGGATGAAAATTGCTACCGAGACAACCATGGATTTCATAGAGAGTGGCATGATGGCACAGAACCAGCTGGTAGAACCTGTGAAAGAACCAAGATAAGAACATCAAGCAGAAATGAAAGGATAACCATTTCGTGTTTGATCCCTTTGCATCTCAAGCTGTGTCACCTTAAGGACATAAGAGAATCCAATCATGCAAATCTCATCAAATAAGTTCTTATATTACAAGAAAACTAGCATTCTATCTAAATCATCTTCAATGTTATCTTAGATATCTCCTTACAGCTATCTTCCCTGGGTTATCTCAAATATTACCATAACGATGAAGCACTAATGGCATCATGACCATAGCAGTCAAAATTGAGTTCAATGCTATTTCAGTCACATGGAAACTAAAAGCAATTAATCAGCACAATCAACAAATAAAGATTCCAGGAAGCTCATAAGCTTACATAAGCTAATACCAAAACACTTGAGCATAAAGACAAAATAGATGGAAGTTTGCATGTTAATATGGACTACATACCCTAAACTTTTTCCCATTATATAATGATGGGTTTTCTTGAATTTGCTGATTCCAAATCTACAAAATGAGATGAAAGACATATATGAGATCAAAGAAGGATTGAAATAAATAGAATACAAAGAAATAAAATAAAACCTAGATCTCCTAAGGGTGAGGTGTGCCAATAGCATTGGTAGTCATCGATTTGAATACTCAAAATGAAATAGATGTATGATGTAGAAATTTGGATTAGAATTTCCAATAATCACAACTAATACCTATTATGCTGGAAAGGGAAGAAAGAGATTCAATTAATGAAGAAGATCTTTCTGAATTTCTGTCTTAGTAGGCATTTCTACTTCAATGTTCAGTGCAACTCTTCCAAAAGTACTTCTCTACCAAGAAAGAAACTAACCAAACTTTTTTCTATTTTTATGGTCACACTTTTCTTTATTTTTCCTATAATGGGAAAAGATTAGTATTGAGATCGCCGGCAACTTTTGGCACGTATTCCTCCAAGCTGCTAGGAGTTAAGCTTATAGAATTAAAAAAGAGATTCAACATCAGCCGAAAGGCCTATGGCCTTCTAAGTGGCCATTACATGCACGTTTTGGCACATTGATGCCCTCTTCAGGTATAAGCTGCTAAATATGGCTGTGTTTCAATGCACATGTGAAGTAAATTGTGGACAATAGAAATTCCTTTAACATAGAGGAAAGGGGCATAGAAGATCTCGGGGAGAAGATGGATGATAGAAGAAGGGGAAGGGAGAAAGAAGAAACTAGGGAAAATGAGCATGTTAGTCGTGAAACTAACACTCTGATTTTATTAATAAAAGAAAGCTAATGTGGTATCCAACATGACAACATAAGCTGACTACTAAAAAGCAGAAAAAAGAAATAGCACATGCATGAATATAGATATACAAGTTAATGAGGCATTTACGGGTAGAGATCCTATGGTGTATGTTGTCTACAGATGACATAGTTTTGATTGAAGAAACAAGGGAAGGGGTAGATGCAAAGCTAGAACTATGGAGGGATGCTTTGGAACCATACTAATGCAATTTTAGCAACAATAGAAGTGGAATGGAGGAATTAGTTGAGATGGTTGACTAACTAGCAACAGCAAGTTCTCAAGCTGTTTGGAGTAGTGTGGATCATGCTAGCAAAGAAATAGCAAAACTTTCAATGATAAATTGGAGTCGATGAATATGATGTTTCATAGAGCCAAGGGGCATATGCTAGATTGGGTGCCAGGCATTCCATTATTTAAGGGATGTAATATAGAAGAGATAGGGGCTTGCCTTCTACAGGTTAAATGGTTGGGAGCTTGCCTTTTATACGTTTAAACGGTTAGGAGCTTTCCTTCTATAGGTTTAAATGGTTAGGGGCTTGCCTTCTATAGGTTTAAATGGTTAAGAAGATCAAGTGCAAATCTCATTATAGCAGATGTCTATATGGTTTGTAAGCAGTTTTGTCTTTTAATTAATCACAGACCTGATGACCTATGTTCTAGCTGAAGTTATGGACCTTGATAGAGTGGAATGGAGGAATGGGGTAGCTATGCCGTCCCAATTAGTTGGGATAAGGCTTAGATGATGATCCCCTATAACATCCCCTATAACGAAAATGTCATCAACTTAGACAATTACAATGATTATATCAGCATTCCGCTTAAAGAATAGTGTATGATCAACTTTGATGTGAGACTGCCCAAATTTCAATATTGCCTTGCTAAAGCATCCAAATCAAGCACAAGGTGATTACTGTAGGCCATAAATATTCTTGCTTAGTTTGCATACTATAATGTACCAGTGTTTTAAGTATCGACGATATCAGCGGATATGTCCCACGATATATCTTGTATCCCACTTGTGCAATACGAAACGCACAAGTAGTGCCAATATATCCCACTTATTCGATCCAGTGAGCATTTTCGATTTTCGATCCATGTTTTTGTTGTAAATCATGTTAAACTAGTATCAAATGGTTACAAGTCTATGATTCTTCATATTTTCCATGAAAAATCATGTATTTGGAACTTCGATTTCGAGATTTATGGGAGATGGGTCAAGTTGCAGAAAATTGAGAAAATCGAAATTTCTCAATTTCTCACAAATCAGTTACAATCTTTGTATCCAATCACAAAATTAAACATGTATGTAACCTGATCTAGTGATTCTTCTTTTGCTTTTGAATGTATTGCTTGTGTTTCCATACATGTCTTCTTACGTTTATAAATTATATGAATAGATTTTGAATATACTTGCATCAGTTCAGTTGGAAAGCGCATATATTAGGACCCCATACAAAGGAAACTCCTATTACGTGCATTTTTTTATTTTTATTTTTTTGTAATGTTTTGATTTATGAGTATGTATTGATGTCTTTTTCAACAATCCCTAAAGTTTCATTGAAAAATTCGACTAATTTCTCAATATTCCCATATTTCGCAACAACAGCAATACAACCGATGTATCCCAGGCGATAACCAATATGTATCCATATCCCGGGGGTGCGATACATTACACGATAACGATATTTAAAACATTGACTAGTACCAATAGAGGGTATAAAACCTAGCAACGGAGGCATGTATACTTCTTCCCATAGGTACCATAACGAAGGCGGTATTAACATCCAACTGATGCAAGGACCAAGAGAGATTTGCAGCATGGGATAGTAACATACACACCGAATTCAATTGGGCAAATGAAGCAAAAGTTTCATGAAAATCAACTCCATGAGTCTAAGTAAAACCGTTAACTACTCAATGGGTTTCATATAGCTCAATTTCTTCATTGGTTTTGTACTTCACTGTTAAGAACCACTTATATCCAACAACTTATTTTCCAAGAGGCAACTGTATGAACTCTCATGTTGTATTCTTTTTGAGGGCACTCATTTCGTCCATCATAGCTTCTCTCCACTCAGGATGTGAAGGAGCATAACTAACTCTACAAGGCACATAAACAAATGAAAAGGCATGGTATGAAGGTGAAAGGGTGTTCTACGAGACGAGCAGTACATACACATTCCCTTAGAATGCAATGGGAATGTCATTATGTTCACAGACTGGAATAGTTGAAACCCTACCTAAGTCTGACACATCCAGTTGTGGATTGTTGTTGATGGGCAACATTTTAACTTTTATCCTTTAGTACATACAATACCCAGAAAATAGCACTTGTAAGTTGTATCCTTCTTGGAACTTTAATAACCTAAGAAGATGCAATTGATGGCTTTAGCATCAAATTTATCATGATCAGTGCTCAGAACATGAATGAAACACACACACCCAAATACCTTTGGATCTCGAAAAAGATCTGATCTGGACCGCGTCGGAAGTCAAGGTCTTGTCAAGCTGCAACTTAAGATTAGACCGCCTTCCACTAAGCTTAGACAACCATCTATTATGTCCCATGATCAGCTATAGTAGAAGAGAACAACATCGAAAAAAAAAAACACAAGTACTCGAAGATTCCGTGCCTCCATAAAAGCACAAAAACTTAATAAAACGTAGATGGGAGCTTACTTTGAGGAGATGTCCTGTTTTTTTAAAAAATCTTTGGTTATAACCTAAGTATACTTTGAACGAGGAGTCTATTTCGGTAAAAGCTATATAAGGACCTTAAACCCTCTCTCATGGCAGCCATACGAATTTGGATTTGAGAGAGAGAAAAGAGAGAGATGTGGGAGATGTGGGAGGAACTCCTGTTCTGATTCCCTTCCGCTATTCGGGCTCCACCCCGATTCTTATCGCTTTCTGGCGATTCCTGGCGTCGTTTCTATCCAACCTCTTAGGGTTGTATAGGTTGTAGGTTATGAAATAGCTAACTGTTTAGTTCTCTGGTTGCCTCCCGTATTGTTCATGGCTACACAAAAGGTGTTTAGGTGTATAAATCCATGCTATCAAACAGACCACATGTACAAAGTGCTGTTAAAATTATAGAATTTGGAATTTCACATACTCTAGGTATTCGTATAAAATACCATACGTCAAAATGTGTTTGACATGTTTATTTGTCGTATGGATATATGACGTATGGATAAAATACTTATTTGGCGAAAGGATTAAGCCTAAATACATGTTTTACTAATATATACTATGTATGTAAAATACTGTATTGTAAGGTGAGTGCCAGTATACATGTATATTTTGGAAATGTGTTTGCCATGATTATTTGTCGTATGATTATATAATATATGGATAAATTACTTATTTAGCGAAAGGAATCGTTAATACATGTTTGCTCATATACACTATGTATGTTGAAAATGCGTATTTTAGGATACGTATGAATATTGGGAGATGTATTTATCATGATTATTTGTTGTAGTAATATATTATACATGGATAAAATACTCACTTGGCTAAAGGATAGCCCTAATACATGTTTTGCTAACATTATGTTGTAATAGTGTATTCTAAGTGTTTGTGAAAATGATTGAATGAGTATAGAATTCTCATTCGTGCTGCGCCATGACTAATTGTCATGGATTCGTGATTGTTGTAGTGGCGATACCCCTTTGACGAAAGGATTTGCCCTAAATCACGCCACGGCCAATATACACCATATATGCTAAAATGTGTGGCCCAAGTGTTTGTGGAAATGAAATGAATATGGAACTTGGATTCACATTGCCATGACTATCCGTCTGTATTGTTATGATTGGGGCAACTCCCTAGTGAAAGGATTTGGCCTAATGCCGACATATGTCATGTATGTTGATGTATGTTTGTTTAAGTGTTTCAAATGTCAATGAGTAGTAGTTAGCAAATGCAATGTATAAGGGTGTCGAGATATGATTCTCAACCTCTTTTAACTATGTGTATGATCTCCTTGGATAGTTGTGTGATTAGGAATTGAACATGTACAAATTCATGCTCAGCTTCATAACATGCTCAATCTATGATTTTAACTATGTAATGCATATGTTTAAATTTATATTTAATTATATGATCCGTGGGTGATGGGGGAGTGGAGCAACGAATCGTGCACCACAAACGGATACTACTCACCATGAGTTGAATCTTGATTCACTACTGCTTTATCTATCTGCACTTGATTGTGTTTGGGGCTATGATTATAGTCCAGACCATCGGTACTGAAATGAATTCGTGGCTGCGATTCATTTGCCACGTGAGATGTGTTCGACGAACTCGAGTCGTACTTCTAATTAGTGGTTGGCCACCATGTAGTTCAACTTGCAATGTGGCAGCTAGCCGAGCTCGTCAAGTAACCCGATCTGTCTAATGTATGTTCACCATGTTTGGTCGCTTCTTGCTTGAACCTGGGTACCAAACTTACCGGTGAAATCCCATCCATGGTACCTCGATCAAGACTCATGAGCCGGACATGGTGGTATGGGTCCATTTTATATGCCTCCCGTAGTGACCATTGAGCAACCCAAACTCGTGAGCCGAATACGGTGGTATGGGACACCAATTCGATGTCAATACTTACGAGAGCCGAGTGGTGAACCTGTATTCGTGTGACGTGACGAGTCCTCTGTAGTATCTTCGAGTATACTCCAGTGTGATTGGCGAGTCTTTCACAAACAACTAGAGTATGAGTTGAGCCGAGTACGGTGAGACTCATTCGAGTCCGTGAATGAGCCGAGTACGGTGAGACTCAACTCAGCCGTCGGCAATGAGCCGCATACGGTGAGATCTCCGACGGGTGAAGCCCTTTGTGATGCCTTCGCTAAAACCATAATATCGTATGAGATTAACTAAAACATCAATAATGGATTATGTTTGGGAATGATACAAGGAGGTACCTTAGTTTCCCAATACTGGCTTTTTGAAATGAACTAATAATTACTCGGTAATCATGCTCATTAAAACAGTAGATGTGGAGCACGAGGGATGGACGCATTCACGAACGTAAGATGATGTCGCATGAGGGTGGTTTAGCGAATCCATCATGGCATCGCATTCATACTGCATTAATAAGAGTATTTAGAATTGTTGATTGTATTGCTTTATCATTACTGCTTGACTAAATTGATAACATGTTAACCTATGCTTTATTGTTCCACTGAGTTGATCACTCACTCCCACGATACGGGACGGTGTTCCGAACACCCACCAGACTTTGTCTGATTGCGGATGGCGACGCTACTTCGAGGCGAGCCGACTTATGATGACGAGAATGCTTCCTCATATATGCTATTTTACGCGGTTTCGTGAGAGCCGTGCCTTGATTGTCGGGGCTACTGAGGATGTTGACTAGATCACACTACACAACTTGGTATAATTTAAAATCATACTTGTAATTATTTAACCTGAACTTTATCACACTCTGGAGACCCACCACAGCGTATATTTTATCTATCTATCACAGTCTTCCGCTTGCAAATTTAACTGTCTCTGGAGTATGATATGCTGTTTTGGCTTAATCTCACTCATGTTCATTGCACTAATACCGATCACATTCAATCATCATTCATTTTGTTGCATAAGTGATGCGTTGGAACTCGGGAGTTGAGTTTATGCTCGACCCCCGATTTTCAGGGCGTTACAAAGTTGTATCCTTCTTGGAACTTTAATAACCTAAGAAGATGCAATTGATGGCTTTAGCATCAAATTTATCATGATCAGTGCTCAGAACATGAATGAAACACACACACCCAAATACCTTTGGATAGAAAAAAGAGGCTTGTCAAGCTGCAACTCTTAAATTGGAGCTGTTCCACTAAGACCTAGAAGACATTCTATTATCTCAGCTATAGTGAGAAGAGAACAACATCGAAAAAAAAAAAAAAAGAAGGAAGATTTGCCTCCATAAGAAGCACATGGGATACTTTGAGGAGATGCCTGCTTTTTTTACCCTTTTTAGAAGGTGGAAAAAGTTTCATAGCCTTCACCCCCACTGTACATGTGGATACAAGCAGTGCTTCCTAAACCATCCATCTTCTGGGCCTCATTGTTCATGGCCATTGTTCAAAATCCATGCCTATCAAACAGACCACACTGTTTTTGCAAGCCATCAAATTTGATGGCTAGAATAATCTGATGGGTGATGTTTCTGAGCCGTTGACTGTCCATAGCTGAGCCCAGCAAAACTGCCATATTAGAGCAAGGTTATCCACCTAGTGGACCTCTCTTGAGGGGCCTAAGCCTAAAACATTAAAGTTTTGCAAAGTTGTAAACAGTTCCAGTTGCCTAAGGATTGCATACAATTAAAAAAATAAAAACCAACATACATGATCTTCTCATTAGATGCCATTTTCCATTCATCGATGACATGCAACATCGTAACCCAACCCATCTCCGGTGTACCTGCAGTCACATCTACTACAATTATCTGATTTATCAACTAGCTGGAGCTCACCATGGATGAGTAAATTCTTGCAATCCTCAACGAGACTCTAGATCAGACAGGGATGTAATTCATTACCCAATACATGCAATTGGCAGGTTGTGAGGTGAATTGGATCCCATCCATCAAGTGGGTCCATTTTATATGTGGCCCTTTGTTGAAAATATACCAAATGGATGAAAGTGCCCTGGTTTGTCAAGTTACGTGAGCGTTGAGTCAGATTGTCTACAGAGCCTGATAGGAAGATCAATTCAAGCGTCTGCCTCAACCGGATGTGTGCAAACTCGTCACGGGTAAACCTAAAGCCTCACATCATATAACCCAAAACACCAAGTGAATAAAACTCTTAAAAACAAGTTAGAAATCATAGGGTTTTAAGATGAGAAAACTTTTTTCAAAATAGGAAAATCTCTAAGTTTTTCTCGCCTTGTCGATTTTATCGGAACACCCTCGATATGATCGACTTGCTCTGTCGATGTCCTCGATACCTTAACGATATTATCGATGTGGGGACCAAAAGTGTCCAGCAACTAAATATTCATCTGGACGGATTTATCGATGTATCGATACACCTATCGATATCATCGATATAAGAACTAAAAATGTCCAGCAACTTCACAACATATCTGGACGAATTATCGATGTATCGATACACCTATCAATATCATCGATATACAAATCTCGAGTCCATCGAAAATGGCTCGATAAGATCGACACGCAGATTTCCGGCGCCCCTATTTTTTAATGAAAATCTCAAATTCCTTCGATATATCGATGCTCTTCCGATATGATCTGAAATCAAATATCGAAAACATCGGAAGTCCATCGATGATATCGATCGTGGGAGCGCATTTCTTACAGCAGATATTTCAGGTTGTTCTTAACTATGATCGGGGGCCCTTCGATATAATCAATATTCAAATATCGATGATATCGGCACCAGGTCGATTGCATCGAACAAGGTCATAAACCGTCCAACAAGCTTAAAGACAAATCCGCTGGATTTATCGATACCTCGACTCTGATCTCGATATCATCGACATTCAAATTCCGATGATCTCGATGGTTCCCCGATCATTCATGAAATCCTGAAATATTTCAAAGTCAAGTCTCTCTCATTTTTCAAGTGTCGATGGATCGAACCTGTCATCGATGGAATCGGAGTTCGAAATCCAATGACATCGACAATAGTTTCGATTCATCGACCAATTGGCAAAAGTTTCAAAAGCGTATGACATTGAGTCCGAGTCATCGAAAGGCACTTCCATCGATGCTTATCGAGTATACGCTCGATGTTATCGAACCTGCTCGATGATATCGAACTCTGTCATAAATGTGACCGTTTTATATCCGTTGGAACTTTTTGCCTATATATAGAGGACTTGTCTTTTGTTGCTGTGAGAGAAAGTAGAGAGAGCTTTTGTGTGTTTCAACTTATATCTTATATCCAAAGCCCTTTCTCTCAAGGGAGTTCATCCTCCAATCCACCCTCATCATTGACATTCAATAGAGTAGATTGGGGAATGAACTTCCGCATTCAAGGATCCTCCAGCTACTACCTTAATGGCAAATCATTAAGCTGGGATGCCTTGAATGCATAAGATTGGAATCGCTCTATCTTCCTGATAGGAAAATATTTTGAGAGTAGGATTCCATCTTCACCTTGACCCAACCCGAAGCCGAGTATTGGTACATCATTTTGTGTTGCGGATCAAGGAAGCAAAAGATTCTTCGTCAACAAGGAGGAGGAGATCTTCGGCATTGTGCTAAACGGGACTCATCAGCTTATTTATAAGTATCCAGAGTCCAAGAGGACACTTGTGATCATTCTTTTTGTAGGATTGGGTCTTAAGTGGTTCTCACCCTTCGAAGTCCTCGAGGAGGCCTCCGGCAGGAGTGTACGTGATGGGTGCGTTGTGTGGACCCTTACTCTGTGGAGAAAATAAACATCTGGTTAGGAGTGAACCAGTAAAACTCTGGGTTTGAGGTGAACCGCGTAAAACCTTAGGTTTGAGGTGAACCAGATAAAACCTTAGGGTTTGAGGTCAACCATGTAGAAACCTCCAGTAGGGTCTTATGGAAGATCCTTAGCCAGTGTGCCTAAAAGTGGGTGCGTTATGTTGACCCTTGCTCGTGAGAGCATAAACAGTCAGCCTCAGTGTAGGTTGTAAAGGTTGAAGGTGAACCTGATTTAAAACCTTAGGTTAGAGGTGAACCATTGTGAAACCTCCTTAGTGAAATCCGGTACACTCAAGGGTTGAGTGCGGTTACCGGGAGTGGAGTAGACTCATCATCGAACCACTATAAAAATGACTGTGTTTGAGATCGTTATTCATATGATTGTGTGATTTTCTTTAATACTTCCATATCTGAACATTTGATCACACCACACACACCTACACAGTCATATCCATCATTAGCTAGCTTGCATACTGCTTATCTCTAAAATAGTTTGTGATTGGATCCTTTACCAGGCTTGGAAGCCAGTAAAGTTACATTTGAGTAATCCTGATAATTGCATGATCACAGGATTAGTGAAGTAGGATTTTTAAATAAAACATAAAAACTTTAAAAAGTCCTATTCACCCCCCTCTAGGACATATTGGCATATTCCTTCTTCAACTAGTGCAGTCTTTACCGCCATTTCAATGGATGCCACCATCCATTGGATGCCACTGTACATATAAAGAGCATCATTGGACCTTTAGCTCCAGGCCATTCATGGCTATTTAATCACGAAAACTTCAATTATAGAGAGAAATTCATTAAAATGTCCTTAAATCAATTTATTTAAATATTTAAAATGTTTTTAAATTAAGAAAATGTATGTTAAAGTTATCATACATCATAGTATCTGAACATTTCTCTTTTTGAAATAATAATTAAATAGTTAAAACAATATTATTGTGGTTTTCTATCAGTATTAGGAAATTTTAATGAATTTTTCTTTATAATTAAAAGTTCTCTAATTAAATATTTAGTTTGTAATATTTTCAATTTATTTTATATTTTAAATGGTTTAAAATCCTAGTTCCTCTTAATAGTTGTAAATTTATTCATTATACATTATTTTAATTATTTAATTTAAAGTATTGTACAATATTTTAAATATTTTGAAAGAGAACCTCTCTAGGATGAAACAATATTTAAAATATTTAAGAATAACATTTCCTTTTAATAAAACAATAATTTATTAATTTTGTATTATTGTGGTACTTAATTAAAGAGTAATGCTCACACGCATCTAGTTGTACATCCAACTAGTTGGCATGGCATGTGGGGGCCACCGTAGTGTTTGTATGGCATCTTGTCCATTCAACAAGGTTGTCCCTCCATAAAAATAAGATACCCCAAAAATCTGGACGATCCAACCATGAAAATGGGATGCTCCACATGAATGTGAAGTTTTAAGGTGTTGTTTCATGGTTTTCTATGGTGTACCTCACCTAATAGTTGGATAAACCTGATTTTTGGGGCATCCAATTTTCATGATGGGATAATCTTAATGGAGGGGAAAGATGTTGTACAAACACCATGGTGGGCCCACACGCCAACTAGTTGAACATAAAACCAGTTGCATGTGAGCATTACTCTCAATTAAATATATAAGTAAAAAATAAATAACTTTACTTGGGTGAGTTTCACTAAAAACTACTTTATATAAAGTATTTATGTTTAATTAATAATTTTAAAATTATTTACTTTTACAATTAAATTTGTAACAACTTCATGTTTCATGCGCATTTGCCCGTGCTTGGTTGACGAGTAGAATATTAAAGGTGCGTGCAGATGCACTAACAAATTGAATTACAATAAATAGCCTAATAATGTGGAAATATTAAAATTGTAGAATCCTTCCTTAGCAATCGTATTGATGGTCTGGTATCCAAAATGCAATTGCATTACTTTCAAGCTAGAAGAAAATGAAAGGCAAGTGCAATTTGAGGGCCACTTCCTCATTTTTGAATTAAACATAACTAATTCTGCCATAGCCTCGTGATTAAACTGAATTTTTGCAATTCATTTCACTTGTTCAACACATACTATCATCAGAAGAGTAAAAACAAAGAACAACAAGGATATTACCCACCTGCAATATGGATTCTTCCAAGGTAGTATCAGGATGGGGAATCCTATCGAAAGATGCATCGAAATTTATGGACACCTTCATTTAACACACAAATGATAAATAAATAAAACTTGAACTCGCTTAACCAAATTAATGAGGTTTCTCTCTCTCAATTAAGAAAATCAAGCCATGTAAGAGAAGATGACCGAATAGCATCATCTTGAGATGAAGAGTAAGGGGTCGTTTGGATGGTGGTAAATGGGGCAAGTAGTAAATGATTTACTAGCAAATCATTTACTACTTGTGTTTGGATGCTCCAATTTGCTTGTAAATGATTTACTAGCAAAGTCCCATTCTCATTTACCAGCAAAAAGGTGAGTTTTCATTTACTAGTAAATGAGGAGATGGCAACGGCTCTATTTTTTTAAATGAAAGCCTATAAAGCAGATTTCATTTACCATTTACAGGCTATCCAAACACTATAAACAATTTACCAGTAAATCATTTACAACTTAAAGCCAAACTGACAAGCTGTAAATCATTTACATCCTTTAAGTGATTTACTAGTAAACCATTTACCACCATCCAAACGACACCTAATGATCTAGTTTCTAGGGGGTCTGCTTTTGGTAAAATAGACCACACCTATTGGGTGCCATCATGGATGGGTTATCCAGCAAAACTTCCACCAGTGGCCAATCTTAGCCATATAATCGGTGGACTTCACTTGCATGTGAATCAATGCCTTTTCTACATGTTTTCAGAGGTTTTGCCAGTGTTGCTTGCCCATCTCTAGCATATTAGTTGTAAAGGTTGGAGTGCACTCATCTTGGATGGTTGGAAGCTTTGATCTGACGGGCCACCAAATGAACGGTTCATAGCCAAAAAAACACGGTGATTCGACAATCCTCTGATTTAATGTAGCTTTTTTTTTGTAGGATTCATTTAATGTAGCTTGTTACTCTTTGTTTTGGTAAACTTTTTGTCTGTATGCACAACAATGACGCGATGGCTAAGATAGCTTGTTTGTCCATGGTTTTTGGGCTAAGGCCTGTGGATGTGGAGGCCCACCAGATCAACGTTTCCGATCACTCTAGAAAAATGCCATGTAAACAGTGGAATGCTAAAGAAGGGCAAGCAAGCAACACTAGCAGACATCATTTTCTAACGAATCCAGATCCCCTGCATGCCACAAATAGGAAATTCTTGCTTGTTGCAATCTGATTGGGCCACATCATCATCATCACACACTGCATTTAATGTAGCAGTGCTGACAATGTCAGTGATGACGTGGACCAATCACGGTGCAGGAAAACGTGCCAACAATTGGACAGCTAATATTTGAGATCATCAAGGAATGGCATGTCCATGATGGGCCAACCAAATGAATGGTTATCACTGGAAGGTGGGGCCCACCTGATTGTTTAACGATAGCTTCCTCCAATCAAGTGCCACTCGACGCAGCCAATGGGCCATCCACATGCATGCACACAGCAATTGAACATGCAACATGTACGCAGATCCAAACCGTTCCCGGGTCACAACCCAAAAACCACATTACAGATTTGTTCAAACCATCTGATGGGTGGCCAGAAAATGGACAATTAAAGTGAACTACAGCCACTGGGCCAAATTCGACAAGTAAATGACCATTAATAAGAGGTTAGTTAGGATCTGATCAATTTGATTACAGTTATAAGCCATGAAGAGTGAGACCCACAATTTGGACGGTTTGGATTGTGGTAAATACATGAAACGTGTACAATGCCAGTGCATGTGTACGAATGATCATACTCTGGCAGAGTATCGAATAACTCTTCAGATTATGATCATCAAAAATTAGATAAAACAGATTCAAGATTACGCCTAACCAATCATCTGAAACTTCTCTTCTTTTGTTTTTCAAAGCAATAATCTGAAATTTAAAATAAATAAATAAAGACGAAGGGGGAGGTGCTAACATGCGCCGGGGAGAGACCGAAGGGGCATGTGAGAAGCAGCCTGTAGGTAGGAGGAGGATCGACCTCAGTCGCGACAGAGGTATCTGATTTCTCCATTGAAGGGAGCTTCTTCCACTCGAACTTCGGTCTGTTGGGAAGAATGGGAAATGAGGTCCTTTTTTTTGTGAGTCGCGATTGACGATTCCCCCACCACCATACGTCGCACATGGAAAGATGATCAGTTGATTGGAGCCGTTTATCTACGAACTAACATGATCGGCCACAACCCAAAAATTCACGGTGGAGGATGGATGATGCTGACATTAGATTGGTGGCATTTGAACGGATGGTTATAATTGATTAAGGGAAATAATCAACGGTCTGCATTTACTCCATCGGTAGACCGATGAGTCGTATGTTCATTGTGATTTTTCAAGGCATTTTGAGTCAAATAGGTGGTGCTCGTGTTGGTAAAGGCGAGAGAGACCCAAACCCTCCCCTCTATTTTTCTAAAACTATTTCTAAGAAAAATTATAATCGTTTTTTAAATATAAATAATTTAACAAATTAATGTAAATACGATCCAAACCGTCCATCAAATAGGACCCCATTTGTTTGATTGGCAAACCAAAAATCAGGCTGATTCAAACCTCAGGTGAGCTTCTCCACATGGAACCGTTGGGATGGAAAAGCCCACCATTAAAATTCCAAATTGTGTGTGAGTCTAACGTGGTATGTAGCAAATCTATTCATCTGATGGGTTTCACTAGGATGAAGGGACTTCATGAAAATAAGGACACTAAAACTTTCAAAAATGCCACACGACGTGAATTTAGAGGATTTAGGCATGATTATATACAGTTCCTTATGGTATGGCCCACCTAAGTCTTTTTATTGGACTGATTTTTAGAATACATGGTGAAAATGTGGCATCTCAGCTGATGGACCGTCTGGCTCTAATGCATGGTCCTCCAAGGTATCACTTTGTTAGCAAAGGTCACGCCCGCCTGAATGACTATGAGTGGTCAAGGGAGCACAGTACATTTGAAAAGAAGAAAATGACCACTGTAGACAAACCCTTTTACCGAGCGGTTTCTATGAAAGAATACAAACCATAGTTACCAATTTAGACTATCACGTGCGGACAGCGACGTTGAGGACGAAACTACCGGAAACGGATTGGCTACTCCCCCTGACACCAGCCCCGGAGCTGGTGGTCGGTGCTCTGTGGGCCCCACCATGATGTATGTGTTTCATCCATTCCGTTCATCCATTTTTAAATATCATTTTATGTTTTTATTCAAAAAAAGGGAGGGATATAAATCTCAAGTAGATCACACCACAGGAAAAAAAAATAGTGATTGGATATCAATCATTTAAATCCTCCTAAGGCCCGATGTACTGTTTATTTGACATCCAATCCGTTGATTAGGTCATAAAAACCCAGATGAAGGGATAAAACAAAGATCAACTTGATCCAATACTTTTATGGCCCCCAGAAAGTTTTTAACGGTCGAAGTTCATTAAACACTGTTTCCTGTAATGTGGTCTACTTGAGACTGGGATATACCTCATTTTTTTTTCAATATTATAATTTGATCTAAAAAAATAGATGGACGGAATGGATGAAACACATACATCATGGTGGGCCCAAAGAGCACCGACCACCAGCTCCGGGGCTGGTGTCAGGGGGAGTAGCCAATCCGTTTCCGAAACTACCCCTCCTTTTCGCTGCGAAGACGTGCGCTGACGCTCCTCGAACTGAGAGTTGTACGAACGGCTTAAAAGGATTGGGGTCGGTGGTCTGTGGGCCCCACCATGATGTATGCTATTCATCCATGCCGTCCATATATTTTTCCATATCATTTTATGGTATACGACCAAAAATGAGGTATATGCAAATCTCGAGTGTACCACATTACAGGAAACAGTGTTGAATGAGCGTCGACCATTAAAAACTTTTTGAGGGCCCACTGTGATGTTCGTGAGAAATCCTCCCCGTCTAAGTTCATTCATAGGTCACAAAGACCTGGATGAAGAAGAAAAATAAATTTCATAATGATCCAAAACTTTTATAACCCCTAAAAGGGTTTCAATGGTAGACGTTCAATTCCTCATTGCCTTTTACAGTGTGGTCTACTTGATAGTTAGATCTATCTTATTTTTAGTCTCGGGCCTGAACACGAGCTCGCCAAATAGATGGACAGTTTGGATATAACGCATACCTCATAATAGGACCCACAAAAAGTGGTGGAATTACAACAGCAAAAAAAAAAAAAAAAAAAAAACGGTCGATATATCGACAGACAGTCGATATATCGAAAATGGTCCAGAACTGTCCAGTGAGTTTTCTTCAAAAATCTTATAATTTTCGATATATTGACTATCTGTCAATATATCGAAAAAAAAACTACTTACCTTTAACTTCTGATTATAACCGTAGTAGCCATATAAATGTAGTACGTGTCCATCTTTGAAATTTTTTAATTTTTTAATTTATTTTTTATTTTTTACATAAAAAAATTTATTCTACCTACAATTTTCTTTAATACATATTTATATAAATAAGTATATATAAGCATATAAAATTTTTTTCTCTCTTTTTTTTCATTTATTTCTTTAATCGTTTAACAAGAATATCTTCTAAACTAAAATTAGTTCTTGACGTCTGCATATATGATTTTGAGGTAAGAGAAGCTACTTTAGCCAACCAACCTAGTTATTTTCCAAGATTCCATCGTGTCGATGGTTGAAGCGAGCGAGGCAACGTAGAAATTGAAGCGAGCGCAACGTATAAAATGAGCGAGAGAACTTACGATTTGAGCTAGGCAACCCAGGAATTGAGCGAGGAAAGTAGAAATTGAGCGAAGCAACGTAGAAATTGAGCGAGGAAGCTAGAAATTGAGCGAGGCAACGTAGGAATTGAGCGAGGAAGCTAGAAATTGAGCGAGGGAAGGTAGAAATTGAGCGAGCAATGTAGGAATTGAGCGAGGAAGGTAGAAATTGAGCGAGGAATGTAGAAATTGAGCGAGGAAAGCTAGAAATTGAGCGAGGAATGTAGAAATTGAGCGAGGCAACCTAGAAATTGAGCGAGGAAGGTAGAAATTGACCAGGCAACCTAGAAATTGAGCGAGGAAAGTAGGAATTGAGCGAGGAAGGTAAATTGGTGAGGCAACTAGGAGTTGAGCGAGGAAGGTAGAAATTGAGCGAGGAACTTAGAAATTGAGCGAGGGAAGGTAGAAATTGAGCGAGGGAACCTAGAAATTGAGCGAGGCAACCTAGAAATTGAGCGAGGAAGGTAGAAATTGAGCGAGGCAACCTAGAAATTGAGCGAGGAAGGTAGAAATTGAGCGAGGAACCTGAAATTGAGCGAGGAAGGTAGAAATTGAGCGAGGCAACCTAGAAATTGAGCGAGGAAGGTAGAAATTGAGCGAGGCAAGCTCGAAATTGAGCGAGGAAGCTAGAAATTGAGCGAGGCAACGTAGGAATTGAGCGAGGAAGAAATTGAGCGAGGAAGCCGAGGAAAATGAATGCGAGGAACCTAGAAATTGAGCGAGGAAGCTCGAAATGAGCGAGGAAGGTAGAAATGAGCGAGGCAACCTAGAAATTGAGCGAGGAAGCGGAAATGAGCGAGGAACCTAGAAATTGAGCGAGGGAACCTAGAAATTGAGCGAGGGAAGGTAGAAATGAGCGAGAGAAGGTAGAAATTGAGCGAGCAAACCTAGAAATTGAGCGAGGAAGGTAGAAATTGAGCGAGGCAACCGTAGGAATTGAGGCGAGGAAGCTAGAAATTGAGCGAGGAAGGTAGAAATTGAGCGAGGCAACCTAGAAATTGAGCGAGGGAAGGTAGAAATTGAGCGAGGCAAGCTAGAAATTGAGCGAGGGAAGCTAGAAATTGAGCGAGGCAACGTAGAAATTGAGCGAGGCAACCTAGAAATTGAGCGAGGGAAGGTAGAAATTGAGCGAGGCAACGTAGGAATTGAGCGAGGGAAGTTAGAAATTGAGCGAGGGAAGCTAGAAATTGAGCGAGGCAACCTAGAAATTGAGCGAGGGAAGGTAGAATTGAGCGAGGCAACCTAGAAATTGAGAGAGGAAGCTCGAAATTGAGCGAGAAGTTTAGAAATTGAGCGAGGAACCTAGAAATTGAGCGAGGAAGGTAGAAATTGAGCGAGGCAACCTAGAAATTGAGCGAGGAAGGTAGAAATTGAGCGAGGCAAGCTGAAATTGAGCGAGCGAAGCTAGAAATTGAAAGCGAGGAAGGTAGAAATGAGCGAGGCAACCTAGAAATTGAGCGAGGAAGGTAGAAATGAGCGAGGCAACGTAGGAATTGAGCGAGG
Source organism: Magnolia changhungtana (assembly GCA_030180095.1). Classification (NCBI taxonomy): domain Eukaryota; kingdom Viridiplantae; phylum Streptophyta; class Magnoliopsida; order Magnoliales; family Magnoliaceae; genus Magnolia; species Magnolia changhungtana. Next base: position 377,965 of record JASAUF010000203.1, on the reverse strand, counting down.
AAGGTAGAAATTGAAGCGAGGCAACCGTAGAAATTGAGCGAGGAAGGTAGAATTGAGCGAGACAACGTAGAATTGGGTAGGAGGAAGCTGAAATTGAGCGAGCTAGAAATTGAGCGAGGAACGTAGGAATTGAGCGAGGAAGCTAGAAATTGAGCGAGGCAACGTAGGAATTGAGCGAGGAAGCTGAAATTGAGGTAAGGTAGAAATTAGTTTAGCGAGTAGAAATTGAGCCGAGGAAGCTAGAAAATTAAAAAGCCAGAAATTGAGCGAAAGCAAATGAGCGAGGGAAGCTAGAAATTGAAAGCGAGACAACGTAGGAATTGAATGCGAGGAAGCTAGAAATTGAGTGAGGGAAGCTAGAAATTGAGCGAGGCAACATAGAAATTGAGAGAGGAAGCCGAGAAAATTGAGCAGGGAAATTAGAAATTGAGCGCAAACGTAAGAATTGAGCGAGGATCGAAATTGAGCGAGGAAGAAAATGAGAAATTGAGCGGGCAACGTGAAATTGAAGCGAGCTGAAATTGAGCGAGGAAGGTAAAAATTCAAGAAAACCGAGAATTTGAGCTGAGGTAACCTAGAATTGAGCGAGTAAGTTAGAAATTTAATGAGGAAAATAGAATTTGACAAGGAACTTAGAAATCAACGAGGCAACATAGGATTTGAGCGAGGAAGCTAGAAATTGAGCGAGGTAACCTAGATTTGAGTGAGGCACGTAGGAATTGTGCGAGGAACCTATGTTGCCTCGCTCAATTCTAGCTTCCTCGCTCAATTCTCTAGATTCCTCGCTCAATTCCTACGTTGCCTCGCTCATTTCATTTTCCTCGCTCATTTCTCGCTTCCTCGCTCATTTCTAGCTTCAGCTCGATTTCTTTCCTCGCTCAATTTCTACGTTACCTCGGCTTCGATTTCTAGCTTCCTCAATTCTACGTTGCCTCATTTGAATTTCTAGCTTCCCGATCGCTCGATTCTACGTTCCTCAAAATTCGTCGTTCGCTTGACTCCTCAATTTCTATTTCTCGCTTCAAACTCAGCTCTAGCTCAAACCAATTCCTACGTTCTACGTTCCTCAATTTCTACATTCCCTACTCATTTCTACCTTCCTCAGTCAATTCCTACGTTGTCTCAACAATTTCTACCTTCCTCGCTCATTTCTAGGTTGCCTCGCTCATTCTAACTTCCGGCTCGCTTTTTTCGCTCACTTGCCTCGCTATTATTTCTACCTTCCTCGCTCAATTTCTGGGTTGCCTCGTCATTTCTACCTTCCCTAATCAAACTCATTTCCAACTTGCCTCGCTCATTTCTACCTTCCTCGCTCAATTTCTAGGTTGCCTTTTGCGCCAATTTCTACCTTCCTCGCTCAATTTCTGGTTGCCTCGCTCGACCAGTTTCTAGCTTCCTACTCGCTTTTTAGCTTCCTCACTCAACTCCTGTTACCTCGCCATTTCTAGCTTCCTCGCTCAATTTCTACATTTCCTCGCTCATTTCTACCTTCCTCTCAATTCTACGTTGCCTCACTCATTTCTACCTTCCTCGCTCAATTTCTAGGTTGCCTCGCTCGATTTCTGGGTTCCTAACTCATTTCTACCTTCCTCAATTTCTAGGTTGCCTCGCTCAATTTCTACCTTCCTCACTCAATTTCTGGTTCCTCTACATTTCGAGCTTCCTCACTCAATTTCTGGTTGCCTCGCTCAATTTCTACCTTCCTCGCACATTTCGAGCTTCCTCAATTTCTGGTTGCCTCGCTCAATTTCTACCTTCTCCTCAACTCGACTCAACCCTCGCTCATTTCGAGCTTCCTTGCTTTAATTTCTACATTCCTTGCTCATTTCTACTTCCCTCGCTCAATTCCTACGTTGCCTGCGCTCGATTTCTACCTTCCCTCGCTCAATTTCTAGGTTGCCTCGCTCAATTTCTACCGTCCCTCGCTCAATTTCGAGCTTGCCTCACTCAATTTCGAGCTTGCCTCGCTCAATTTCTACCTTCCCTCGCTCAATTTCTAGGTTGCCTCACTCAATTTCTACCTTCCCTCGCTCAAATTCTACCTTCCCTTGCTCAATTTTTACCTTCCCTAGCTCAATTTCTACCTTCCCTCGCTCAATTTCTAGGTTGCCTCGCTCAATTTCTACCTTCCCTCGCTCAATTTCGAGCTTCCCTCGCTCAATTTCTAGTTTCCCTCGCTCAATTTCTACCTTCCCTCGCTCAATTCCTACATTCCCTCGCTCAATTTCTACCTTCCCTCGCTCAATTCCTACATTGCCTCGGTCAATTTCTACCTTCCCTCGCTCAATTTCTAGGTTGCCTCGCTCAATTTCTGGTTCCTCGCTCAATTTCTACCTTCCTCGCTCAATTTCTACCTTCCTCGCTCAATTTCTGGGTTGCCTCGCTCGATTTCTACCTTCCTCGCTCAATTTCGAGCTTCCTCGCTCATTTCTGGTTGCCTCGCTCATTTCTACCTTCCTCGCTCGACTCTGGGTTGCCTTGCTCATTTCGAGCTTCCTCGCTCAATTTCTTCATTCCTCGCTCAATTTCTACCTTCCTCGCTCAATTCCTCGTGGCCTCGCTCAATTTCTACCTTCCTCGCTCATTTCTAGGTTGCCTCGCTCATTTCTACCTTCCCTTGCTCAATTTTGAGCTTGCCTCACTCAATTTCGAGCTTGCCTCGCTCAATTTCTACCTTCCCTCGCTCAATTTCTAGGTTGCCTCGCTCAATTTCTACCTTCCCTCGCTCAAATTCTACCTTCCCTCGCTCAATTTTTACCTTCCCTCGCTCAATTTCTACCTTCCCTCGCTCAATTTCTAGGTTCCCTCGCTCAATTTCGAGCTTCCCTCGCTCAATTTCGAGCTTCCCTCGCTCAATTTCTAGTTTCCCTCGCTCAATTTCTACCTTCCCTCGCTCAATTCCTACATTCCCTCGTTCAATTTCTACCTTCCCTCGCTCAATTCCTACATTGCCTCGCTCAATTTCTACCTTCCCACGCTCAATTTCTACCTTCCCACGCTCAATTTCTAGCCTCCCTCGCTCAATTTCTATCTTCCCTCGCTCAATTTCTACCTTCCCTCACTCAACTCCTAGGTTCCTCGCTCAATTTCGAGCTTCCCTCGCTCAATTTCTACCTTCCCTCGCTCAATTTCTAGGTTCCCTCGCTCAATTTCTACCTTCCCTCGCTCAATTCCTACGTTGCCTCGCTCAATTTCTACCTTCCCTCGCTCAATTTCTAGGTTGCCTCGCTCAATTTCTACCTTCCCTCGCTCAATTTCGAGCTTCCCTCGCTCAATTTCTAGGTTGCCTCGCTCAATTTCTACCTTCCCTCGCTCAATTTTTAGCTTCCCTCGCTCAATTTCTAGGTTGCCTCGCTCAATTTCTACCTTCCTCGCTCAATTCCTAGCTTCCTCGCTCAATTGCTGGCTTCCTCGCTCAATTTCTAGCTTCCTCGCTCAATTCCTACGTTGCCTCGCTCATTTCTAGCTTCCTCACTCGATTTCTAGCTTCCTCTCTCGATTCTGGGTTGCCTGGCTCAAATCGTAGGTTCCTCGCTCATTTTCTACGTTGCCTCGCTCAATTTCTAGCTTACCTCGCTCAATTTCTAAATTCCCTCATTTGAACTCCTACCTTGCCTCTCTCAATTTCTAGGTTCCTCGCTCAATTCCTACCTTGCCTCACTCGATTTTCAATTTGCCTACTCAATTTCATATTTGTCACTCAATTTGTAGTTTGTGTGCCAGCGCCCAAATTGACAAATAAGTGAATGAAATGTATTTTCAACCATCGACCTGATGGAATCTTGGAAAATAACTAGGTTGGTTGGCTAAAGTAGCTTCTCTTACCCCAAAATCATATGTGGTACGTCAAGTAACTAATTTTGGTTTAGAAGATATTCTTGTTAAATGATTAAAAAAATAAATGAAAAAAAGAGGGAAAAAAATTTTATATACTTATATATACCTATTTATATAAATATGTATTAAAGAAAATTGTAGGTAGAATAAATTTCTCCATGTAAAAAAATAAAAATAAAAATAAATAAATAAAAAATTTCATAGATCGCACAACTATAATTATAGCTACGGTTATAATCCGTAGCTAAAGGTAAAACACCTTTTTCGATATATCGACAGAGACGATCGATATATCGAAAAATTGTAAGATTTTTGAGGAAAACTCATTTGAAGTTCTGGACCATTTTCGATATATCGATTGCTAGTCGATATATCGACGTTAATTTTTTTTTTTTTTTTGTTGTAATCCCACCACTTTTTGTGGGTCCTATTATGAGGTATGTGTTATATCCAAACCGTCCATCTATTTAGCGAGCTCATATTCAGTGCTTGAGACTAAAAATAAGATAGATCTAACTATCAAGTAGACCACACTTAAAAGGCAATGGGGAATTGAACGTCTACCATTGAAACCCTTTTAGGGGTTATAGAAGTTTTAGATCATTATGAAATTTGTTTTTCTTCTTCATCCAGGTCTTTGTGACCTATGAATGAACTTAGACGGGAGGATTTCTCACGAACATCACAAGGGCCCTCAAAAAGTTTTTAATGGTCGACGCTCATTCAACACTTGTTTCTGTAATGTGGTACACTTGAGATTTGCATATGCCTCATTTTTGGTCGTATACCATAAAATGATATGGAAAAAATATATGGACGGCATGGATGAATAGCATACATCATGGTGGGGCCCACACCACCGACCCCAATCCTTTTAAGCCGTTCGTACAACTCTCGGTTCGAGGAGCGCGTCAAGCACGTCTTCGCGGCCGAAAAGGAGGGGTAGTTTCGTCCTCAACGTCGCTGTCCGCACGTGATAATCTAGATTGGTAACTAAGGTTTGTATTCTTTCATAGAATCCGCTGGGTAAAAGGGTTTGTCTACAGTGGTCATTTTCTCTTTGAAAAGAGTTGATGTTACTGCATCATTTAGATCTCTTGGTGAAAATGTCAGCAATATCCACTCATCTAATGGACCACACTATTTTTCTATTTATCAATGGATGCAAATTGTTTTTTATCATGTGGTCCACAAAATAATAATAATAATAAATAAAATAAAATAAAATTCTATGATTTAGCTAGAGATTTTTTTTGTTAATTGATTCTCATGGTGGTTCCAACCTATTGGAATATCTAGATATTGAATCCTAGATATTACATTCACTTTATACCTTCGATGCTATTTTCTAGATAGTTTGTACCTTGTGATCCAATGGGCACCTTCTCATTTGACAATGCAGATTGGCTGCTTGCCTATGTGGGATGTGGAGCTGCAGATTGCCTGCATAGGGCCCACTGTGATGTTTTTGAGAAACCCACTTCAATTATTTGTCTTGACTGCTCATTTTCGGGGTTGGGTTAAAAAATGAGGTATTGAAAAAAGATGATGAAAATCGAAACAAAATAAAATAAGAGAACAACTTCAAGCCAACCTCGAAGCACATATCAGATATGCTTTTCTTAAAGTATTATTCGGTCTCTTTGGTCTGCATAAGATTATTATCGAGTTGCGAGTGAACTGCTTACAGAATACAACAAGCTTTGATGGTTCTGTGTTTAGCGATCACAAAAATCCCATGAAGAAACTCTAGTATACAATATTACAATTCTAGCATACTATGTTTTTGTGAACAGAAAACTCATTTCAAGGGCTTATAGGGAGAAAATAGTATAGAATCTGAATGGATGATTTTTATTTCTAGAAAGAGCAATATAAGTTATGTTTAATCCTCATTTACTTTAAGTTTTATACAGAGTGAAGGGCCATGCGATTTTGCAAAAAGGTGTTTTTAAATAGTTATTTCTGTAACCGTTCAGAATGGTCACGTCTATTCATTTTGAATAAAGAGAAGCAACTCAACTCGGATCAGTCGAACTGTTGTAACAATTGTTTCAGACAGTTAATTGTCACAATGGCCGACTTCCATCAACAGATCATTGGAAGATCGATTTCTATTGACCGATTTACACAATAGTTGATTTCTATCAGTTGATTATTGCGACAACCAATTTCACAATGGACTTACTTGTTACGGCCGATTTTGCAACGGCTTAGCCTAGCCACACTGTAACTCGCACTGAGTCACAATGCTCCATAATAGGTCATGAAGGAGTGCCACTTGCGGCACAATGCATGCGTGCGAAGTGTAAATTGCACCACTAGAACCTCTAAAGCCTCACATTGACACTAGCACATCTACAACCTCATTGCCCATGTCATCTATGCACGAGCAAAAGCATATGCACGCAAGCTAGCTTACTTCTCTCTATAAAACCAAATAAGAACATTTGAGCACTCAAAACTTAAACCATCTAGCTTTTTTCTCTCCAAGTAATGTGGGACCAAAGTATTTCAAAGTTCACTTTTACAAACTAAGTTTTGAAGGAAAAAATGAAATTCAAACATTTTTTTAATAAAACTCAAGAAACTGTGCAAGTGCAAGCACTCTAAAAGAACATTTTTATTATATCAATTTAAGCATTTCCAAATTAGATAAAATCTGAACAATCTCCCACTTGGTTAAATAAAAATAATAAAAATACATGCTAGAAAAGAAATATTGTTCTTATACATACGGAAAGTTATCTATTGATTTGAATCGTTCCTTAATGTAAACATCTTAAAGTCCTATCAAAATTCCTAATTACATATGCTTTGAATCAATTATTTCTTACATATAATCACATTTGCATATTTGAGATTCCTAATTTTAAACTCACTTAGCACTATTAATGGTCATATGTTTATCTTGTTTCATGAATGATTTGAAGAGAAACTCTAACTCTAATGAGAGACGACACCACATCTACGCTCACATAGGTGAAGTCCTTCTAATGTCTCCATTATATTTTAGACACTTATCCTTAAGAGTAGACTTTATTAAGAGTTTTAATAATTCAACCTTGTATATGTAATGACCAGCATTGTCCATCTTAGATGAGGTTCTTATTAATTTTAGTGTTAAAACTTATCATATATTAGCGACTCATTTTTACCCAATGAATTCAACAATTATTCATTTCGTGTTACGTTAGGCTTCTATCACTTGTGAATATTTTAACCAAAGAGTTTCAACCTCATCTCTCTAAATTGTGTCTTTATTACTTCACTTATTAGAGATTTTATAAAAGGATCAGCCAAATTATTACCTGACTTCATATAAGTGATAACAATGAATTTATCTTGAATCAATTGCCTCACATAATCATGCATCAAACTAATGTGTTTGGATTTTCCATTATATGTATCACTATATGCTGATATGCTCGCCCATATGTGTAATGCCCTACTATTTTAGTGTGCATACATACACAGACATTCATGTACACTTGCATTCATCTCAACATACATGCATAGATATAACCATTCATCCACACATTCATATATAAACTCATTTATAATTTGTGTAATGCATTGTTATTAATACGTGTGATATATTTGTTAACCATAAATTTATGTAATTAGTAATTATATGTTTTGTGTGTCTAATAAATGTATATACATGCACACGTGCACTCTTATCACTTACACCAACATGATAACCCATTTATCTATAAATTAACTTGAAATTACCATTGAACATACATTAAACTTACCCGATCATTACTCATGACTCGTGTATCAAAACTATCTAATTAGGACCTTATATTTATGCTTTAAAAAATTCAAATAAAATTACTCACTTGTACACCTAATCAGTCCACTCTAATCTGTTTAATCTTAAGCTATATCTACCCTTAGTAAACTCGTAAAGTTAGAGATCAATCTACCTCTATTTAAGTCATAATTCTCACCATAGACTTACATTTCTAATAACCATTGAACCCATGATTCAGATCAGCCTTTTGAGCCATATGATAATGTACCTAAACCACCCAAAATAATAGAGAAGATAAACCAATCTCTCAATTCTTACCAACGCTTACAAAATTTCCAACTCCACTAATTCTATGACATTCATTCATTAATTTTCGTATATGCTCGTATACGCGGTCATTCATCAACCAACTGTAGAAATACCTAATTAGACTTAGAACTAGTAATATAATTGTCCATGTCACCATCAAATCATTCCACTATGGCGAACTTATCCTAGGATAATCTAAACGTACATAATACTCGTTCGTCCATGATTTTAAACTATTCACCCTATTTTTTACCCTTGTGTGATTATTTCCTACCATCAAATTTTAATTTTAATGGTTATAGGTATATCCATCGATCATCTAAGGATTTTCATGTTGTACACATTCCTACCCATACACCATTCTTAAAACACTACCTGTAGGTATCCGATTATGACAGAAATTTCACCATAGGTTACTTGATCCAATTAAACCACACGTTTATAACCTCTCCACCTAAGTCATGATATCCAACCATCCATTAGAATCTTCCATCTTATCCATTAGATGACCCACCTAATCGCCAAACAAAAATCATTAATGTGATCTTCACATCTTCCCCAACGAACCCACTGGATCACTTTTTAGATCGGGCTATGTTTAGGCCTGTTTTTAGAGCCCACAAGCTTCGCAGGAAGAATCATCTGGTTTAAACTTTTAAAAAGTGAAAGCATATCATACATGTATTTGTACCTTCCATCCACTCTATATACCGCAATCTAACAACCAATTTACAAAATCGACGTACATGTACTTCCCAATTCATCAATGAACCCCGTCCATTTCGTTTGCATTTATTAAAGCCTTAAATCATCCGTTTTAGGAACAAACTCTTATCATCATCCGTTAAATTAAAAAATATATATATTTAAAAAAAAAACTCATTTAGAACTGTTCATTTGTCTATCTGAACCATTCATTGTAAAGGCCACCCAAAAATATATGCATCCTATATAGTGTGCATCCACCCGATCCAAAAGTTTCCATGTATCACACGTGTGAACTAGTGTCAAACAACATTAAGTTGAGGTGTTAGAAATATAAAAAGCATTATCATAAAATGTTCTTTGAAAACCCAATGTTTCCTCATTCTTCTTTAAACGGTGGACACATAACACCGTTGTCGTGAAAACCATCTTTCTTCAACTAAATCTATTCGATCCACCTTTCCATTTGTTGAACCCGACATCTCATCCTTTCATCTATCTATTCAAACAATCCATCGACTTGAACTGTTCATTCATCTTAAACCAATCATCCACCAATTCTAGATTTTCACTCGCTAACCCGAATGATTGAACACATCAAAATATACATACTATAGTGAGAACCCAACCTAGAACAACAACTAGCTATTGAATTGGTAAACTCTATTGAAAATTCGGCATCTTCTCGCTTCTTGTCTTCCTCGCATGACACCCCTTCAAGTCACGATCACAGCGGGAGTTATTAACCTGTTGATCAAGGTCATTGATCAAGACCATACAACCACGAGATCCCTCATCATCTATGGTCCTTTCATGCCAAAACATGTCGCCAATATTTTCAACACTTCGGGTAGTGTCAGGCTACAGAAATGCAGTTGTCGCAATAGGAACCCTGACACATCGTCCATCTAAACCATTCGAAACATGGGACCCCTCAACCCCCATTCCAATCAAGGTGATAGAGAAAATCGACACTAACCCTCCGATCTTTTTTCCTTTCTCGTCATGCGATGGTGAGAGACCAAACTCCAGAACCCACTATCCAAAACCATTTAAACCTCGGAAAAACATTGACACTAAATACCCTTTAATCAATCCAAACCGTTCAGTGAAGATGGTTTAATTGTATTTATCTAGATTTGCAATTTGCCATTAGAATCGGTTGTTTTCCAAACCAAAAAAAAAAAATCAATTGTTTATTGTGAAATAATCATCAAAGAGCGTTTATTCATAGATTCAACATGTACATATATTGATCGTCTAATCATGTACCACAAGGACAACAACTCGAATCAAAAAATCTTCACCTATGTGTGGAGAACTGACACAGGGATGAACGTGATGAGGATAACTACTCCGAATCCACGGAGCTTCTCTGGACTCCTCACACAGACTTCTCGAATCCACGAGGAAAGAAAGAAAAAAATAGAAATAAATTCTAAGAAATTTGAAATTGATTAATTGATCACTAAAAATGAGTTCACAACCCTTTAAATAGGGGTACCAAGCAATGGGAAAGAAATCAGAATCAAACTACAACTAAAACTCCTAGAATCCGCGACTTACTATAAATAGTAAACTTACTATTTATAGACAGTCGTGATGTCTACTAGTGCGCAAGGTTTTTGGCCAAAAATAGTAAGTGTCCTATTTGGCTTCACCAAACCATTCCCCTAATTATTTTAAGCTCTTTTCACGTTGGACGCAACTCCTAAAGCCCGATGGATGAAGAGTTATAATCAAACTAAAATTTACTATTTATAGTAAAAACGAAATTAAAACAGGGAAACGACCGTCGATCCAGGGGTTTTTTGCAATTCTGGGCTGCGCAACCTGGCGTAGCGGGTTGGTTGTCTAAAGTAGCTCGTTCTACCCCAAAATCATATATTTTACGTCAAGTAACTCATTCCAGATTGCAAGATACGCTCGATCTAAGGTCCGACGGTCTGGATCACTTCTGTCATAGACTGAGCCTTTTCTGATCCATCTTGGCCATGAAACTACCCGCGACCCACTCTACATCAAGAACTCCATCTACAATTAAGTTGTGTGAGGTGCCTATGAGTCTAAGTGTAACACCCCAGATTTTTGCCAACCTGGAGTTAGACGTCCTTGGGTAATGGGTCGATCATAACACCTTGGTAACTTCTCATAACTCAATCCCAAAGCCAAAAATCCTTTTTTAATCCATTTCTTTCGAAATCTTACCTTTCACCATCCTATCCTTCAAATTTTTCTAAGCGCATTCATAATACACACTAATCCTAGGGTATAAATGATGAAGAATAATACCGAAACTAAAACTTACCATAAATAGTAAATAAATGGATAAAATGGATTTTTGACCCTTAACCTTTTGGAATCTAACAAAATAAATAGGTTAGTTGGATAGATTAGCATCTCCTATCCCAAAATCATATATTGCACGTCAAATAAACTTATTCTGGTTTGCAAATTGGAACCGAAAATGCCTCACACGGACACAAGGGCCAAACAACACAAATCGGGGGGACCTGAGGTGGGTCCCGCATGTATCCGACACCCCCCAGGGGGGGGCGGACATCGTCCCTGGGACGAGCCATCGCCCCGGGGTCCAGTAGATGGCGAGGGCTTTGCCCGATCGGCGAGGCCTCGCCAAATTGTGGGCTTGGCAAGGCCGTAGCGGGCCGGCGTCCCGTTTTCGGTAGAAAAATTCTGCAATATATGTCCAACTTTGAAAAATCATATCTCCCTCGTTATAACTTCGATTAAGGTGATTCAAAATTTAGATTGAAGCTTGGTAAGTCTAGTTTTATATAAAATAAGTGAAAAATATAATAAAAATTTTATTAAAGTTAAATATAGGTCGTTGTGATAACTGTCTGAAAATCATCAGTATGGACAGCTGCTTCGAGAATTTTTTGAATTTTTCTACAATACGAAACCTAATGAAATTTGGTAAAGATGAAGTAGACTTGGTGAAGAACTACTAAAAAAATAATTAAAATAATATAATAATTAAAAGTGCCAGAAAGGGGCGTAGAACTACCCTAGGACCAAATCTTTTAGAAATTGGACGGAATTAACTAAGTGTTAAACTAGATTAGCTGTGAAATTCGCTTGAACCACTTTAAATACGAACTAAAAGACCCAAAACTTGCAGAATCATCGACGCTACATTACCTTATAATCTAGGATCAATCTAATTACCCAGTTGCTCTCGAAAGCATTTCGAAACTTTGTATCGGACCTGGACTGTGCGTCGAAAGTCCGATGACCACGAAACTAAACGCTTATGACCGCCTTGCTGGGCTTGACAACCATCTCAGAAATCAAATCCAGATAGTATCCAGAAACGCACAACTTGAGCTCGGAGCGAAGTGTGTGAGAAACACGAATATCTTTAGAAATTGAACTCAGATTTAAGTGATTTGGGTCGTTCGCTTGCGGGTAAAGTATAAGGATTCAGACCGTCAGAATCTAACCCAAATACACCCTCGGATCAGGAGAAATTTTTCACACATGTCAGTACACTTGTGGCCCTGATCGAGTACCGATGACCGTTGAACTGAAACTGGTCCGCCACGGTCGATCTGTAAATCCAATCGGACCGAAAACTTAGCTCGACCTAGATCCAATGCCAGGGAGCTTAAGTCCGACTGCATGTAGAAAGGGGGCCTCCAAAAGTGCTCCGTTGAGCCGAAACAGATGGGTTTTGGCTATAACCTAAGTATACCTTGGCCTTGGGGCCATTTTCATCAGTTCTTGGCCTATATAAGAGCCTTAAACCCTCACTCTCTCATCCCATACGAATTTGGAAAACCCTAGGAGAGAGAAGATGTTACGCCCCAAACCCGGAAATCAGATTCACTGGAATCCCGATTGCCGAAAGCCTCCGTAGTACCCCATTCTCGGCTCCTAGCGTCCATACGCCAGATTCCGATCCTGGGATCCTACAAGGAGGATTTTTTTTCTTATAAACATTTAACTCGTAATAGGCATAACCATAAGATTACCCAATTCACAAAGGCAACATCATCATCACATATCCATTAATATAATCATTTGAGTACAATGCTAAAAAGGAAAATAGATAGTTCGAAAATCAAGCTTCAGAAGACCGCTACACGCTCCAAGCTCAACGCTACTGCAACCTAACATCACTTGCACGCATCTATTGTGCATAAGCTTATAGAAAGCTTAGAGGGTGGTATAAGTGTGTGCACAATGTAAGTGCCAAGTATTAATACAATCCCACCATCATACAATATCAGAAATACTGGTAATCCATAAGTCGTACAATATCAGAATAAGTAGAGATACTGACAAGATCATGAATTATCAGAGTAAGCAGAAATACTAACAAGAGCAGGACTTATCAGAGTAAACAGAAATACTGAAAAGATCATAAATCATATGATAACAGGGTAAGCAGAAATACGGATAAGTCCATGAGTCAATCAATATCAGAATATTCAATATATAACAACTATGCAAATGAGGAGTCATAAAGAGCCAAATATTAGATGCCGAGGATGCAATGCAATATGCAGTGCACATGGAATGACCAGCTGGAGTGTGAAGTCGGGATGATAGTACGTAGTATCACATGCTATGGGATTTATCACAAGGGACTTCTATCCAAACCAGTCCCATACCTAAATTTGGATAGTCAGACTCAATGTAGTAAACTCCTGATCTCAGGTTAGTCGCGCGCCCAACCGAAATCTTAACCATGCAAAGGTACACGTAACAAATAGTTGCGCACCACCAGCCCGAATGGATAGTGAATGAATGAATGAATGAGTATAAAACTCCTACTCAATAAGTCCACATATCAGTACGATTCATCTCTGGGATCATCACCGGGGTTTAGTACACTCCAAATGGCACTGCCGTTCTCCCAGCTGCACAGTTCAAGTGAGCGTAAGAAACCTCACTATCCGCCTGGCCAATAGTCTGTCAATACCTATCCGGCACGTCAATAGCGGACCCATTCCTTGAACTAGTCAGACTCAGCCTAGCAACACCCCCTACGCTCGGGTGGGTAAGGCCACACTCCCTCCCAACCGACCACGACACAGTGAGAGACGCGACCTCCTGGTATTCGGCACTCGGGCGCTCATGTATCCACTCGGTCTCGACATTGGGGCGTCTCCTGGCCATGGAGGTTTAGGGATTTTCACCCAGGGACATCTATGGCACCCGTATGCTAGAATCAAACATTTTCGGTGTCCCCTCTAGCCATCCAAAATATGCCTGTGGAGGCTACGACCCTGATGTCGCTAGGGCGTATAGAAATCACAATGCAAGATGCATGAATCATATAATATAAACATGCATCAATCCTGTGCATACCGTACACTCATGTGAAATAACCTCCACCTATCAGGGAGTCTCATAACAATAAGCTCAATGATATATGTAATGATCAACCACATCTCATAACAAACATGCAGATGATGTGTATGGGCATGTATCATGATGCTATGCTGTTAAATACTCATAATCAGTATAAATAACGGGCATCGACAATCAACCTGACAATGTGGACATTTAACCAACATTGCCCCCAAGGAACGACCCTCATAGATCTTAACATATAATGGACCCACGGCCTCACACAAAGGCCTAATATACAACACAATGGGCCTTACTCAAGGGCCACATATACACAACATGTGGACCCTGCTCATGGGCCTCGCAATGGGCCTTGCTCATAGGCCATGAATACATCACAATGGGCCTTACCCATGGGCCACGAATACATCATAATGGGCCTTATCCACGGGCCATGAATACATCACAATGGGCCTTGCCCGTGGGCCTCAATTACATGACATGTGGGCCCTACACATGGGTCTTGAATACATCAGATGGGCCATGCCCCATGGGCCTAATATATATCACAATGGGCCTTGCCCATAGGCCACGAATACGTCACAATGAGCCCCAACTACGGGTCGCATATGCATCATATAGGGCCTCAACAATCGAAATCGGTAATCTGTCACGAAAATCGGCCTTGATCACTAATCGGTTAATTGGCCACAACCAATCAGAATCGGTAATCGGCCACGTCTATCAGAATCAACAATCAGTCACGATAAATGGTCTCGATTGATAATCAATAATCGGTAATCGGTCATGATAATCAGCAAACCGGTCACGACAATCAGAATCGGCAAATCGGTATTGACCTCGACCTTCGATAATCGGAATCGGCCTATATTGACGGCCTCGACAAATCGACCTCAATAAGAATGGGCCTAACAAGGCCTAGGGGAAGGTCACAATGTGGACATTAAACCATCGTTGCCCAACAATGTGGCCATTTAACCAACATTGCTCCCAAAGAGTGGCCCACAAAGAGCCAAACATATGGTGGGCTCATAGCCTCACACTATGGCCCAATATACATCACCATGGGCCACAAATACATCGCGACGGCCTTGCCCACGGGCCTCAGATTCAAGTAGGTGGGCCCCATCATATGAGACTTAAATACAAGGCAGGTGGGCCCTGCACATGGTCCTCAATTATACATCATGATGAGCCTCATATCCAACAAGTGGGCCGCATCAGTGAGCTGCACTAATGGGCCTTATACACATTAAGTTGGGCCTCGATAACTGGGCTAGAAACATATCATAATGGGCCACGACATACGGGTTGGAAATACGTCACAATGGGCCTCGACCCATGGGCCAAAAATACATCTCAGTGGGCCTTACCCAATGGGCCATAAACACATCCTAATGGGCCTCAACCATGGGCCTTTAACATATCATAACGGGCCACAACCATGGGCCTCAAATGGCCATAACCATGGGCCTCAAATGGCCATAACCATGGGCCTCAATATACATCGCAATGGCCCACAACCCATGGGCCTCACATACATCATGTGGGCCACAATACACGGGCCTCAGATACATCCCAATGGGCCTCAACACCTAGACCAGGTATATGCCATATTGGGCCTCG
Source organism: Magnolia changhungtana (assembly GCA_030180095.1). NCBI lineage: Eukaryota > Viridiplantae > Streptophyta > Magnoliopsida > Magnoliales > Magnoliaceae > Magnolia > Magnolia changhungtana. Next base: position 362,388 of record JASAUF010000203.1, on the reverse strand, counting down.
AACATGGGCCATATATACATCGCATTGGCCTCGCCATCTGGGCCTTAAATACATACATCATGTGGGGGTCACATGAATGGACGGTGTGAATATTCAATATATGTGGGTCCCACTATGATATGGGTCTCCTAGGAAGGTGAAGGGTTTGTAGATCACGATGAGAGCTAGGATCACATCTAAAATCATTTCAATAGTTGTAGGTGCAACATGTGCATCACTGTACACAATCACTCTATGGGGGTACATGGCTCACTAATGGTAATCAGCATTGTCCAAAATTTGCCAATGTAAATTAACACCTTCCAGACATTGCCCAGCACCATCCAAACACTCTGAACGGTGTGGATACGAAATATACATCGAGGTAGGGTCCACAACACCGCCCAAACACTATTCGGCACCGTCCAAGCATGTCCAACACCATCCAAATCATCTGAACAGTGTGGATGAAACAAATACATCACTATGGTCCCCACGTGGGTCCCATAACATATACATGTATATATGTATTATAATATATATATATATATATATATATATATAGATATAATAATAATAATATAGTACTATCATTATATCTGACTAGCGCCCAGCCCTGGACGGGCAGCCTGGATATAAAATATATACATCATATGGGCTCAAAATACATCATATCGGGCCTTATCAAGTGGGGCCCAAATATATCAAATCGGCCTCATCAAATGAGCCCCTATAAATATCAAGGTGGGTCTCAACAACGGGCCACAAATACATCAAGGTGGGCCTCCTCAAATGGGCCTTATGTATATACCAAGGTGAGCCTCAACAGATGGCCACAAATAAATCAAGGTGGGCCTCATACATATTCCAAGGTGGGGTCCACTTGAACTATAGGTCTGTCTTATTCTTAGTCTCAAGCCCTAAAATGAGCTTTCAAAATGGTTGGACGGTTGGGATGCAACACATGCATCATGGTGGGCTCCACCGTCCAAACAATAGACTGTAGGTTAAAACACATGAACCATGGTGGGCTCCACCGTCCACCTGGACGGTGTAAATAAAACACATACATCATTGTGGGTCCCACGTGGGGCCCACCAAAATGTTTACTTAATATCCAATCTGTTGATAATGTTACACGGACCTGGATGAAAGGGAAAAGCCAATTTCATATTAATCCAAAACCTCTGTGACACCCAAAGGTGATTTCAACGGTAGGCCTTCAATCCAACACTACTTTTTGCTGTGTGGTCCACTGAGAGGCAGATCTGCCTATTTTATCTCAAGCCTCTAAATGAGCTCGCCACAAGATGGACGGTTTGGATGCAACCCACACATCAAAGGTGGGGTCCACTGACCGTTCAGCAGCCTAGCAAGGCTGGACGGCATGGATAAAACACATACATCTGGGTGGGATCCACCATCCACAGGAGTGGACGGTGTGCCTAGGACACATACATCACTGTGGGTCCCACGTGGGGCCCACCAAAATGTTTATATGCCATTCAATCTGTCCATAAGGTCACGCAGGCCTAGATGAAAAGTAAAAACAAATTTCATTTTGATCCAAAACTTATGTGGACCTAAAAAGGAGTTTCAATGGCAGATGGTTCAGCCCACTGTTTCCTGTAACGTGGGCCGTCTAAGTGTTATATACGGTTCATTTTTGGAGTGGCCCACTCTTTAGAGGGGACCCAACAAATGCACGGTGTGGATGATCAAGACACATCATGGTGGGGCCCACAGCCCTGGCCTTTTTCACCGTCACGCAGCAGGACACTGCTGCAGCGTCAGCAGCAGCAGCAACGTCAGCTACTTATATTTCTTTTCTTTTATTTAGAAAAATAGTTTTTGTGTGGTTTTTTTGCATGTGGGACCCGTATTAGATGAATCCGACCCAGCCGTTGGTCACTAGGGCTTAAGACAACCCCATCAAGCCCAATATTGGGTATATTTTAAAGTACAGGAATAGCAGGTAGATTTCAATGATAGAAAAATATAATCTGCTATGCTATGCCCCGCCAGATGATCGGATCGATGTTTTTTTTTGGCTCAACGCCTAAAATTCTCTAGGGAATGGGTTGAACGGCTTGGATTAAATGCATACATCAAGGTGGGGCCTACATGTGTGACGCACCTAAAGCTTCTAAACCAAGCTACTATTTTTGTTTTCATCCAGCAACGTCCAGACCTCGCTGGATGGTCTGGACAGCCAACGTCCAGCCAGTTCTGGGTTGGCCCATCTGGCCATGTTGGGGTCCACCATGTATTTGTATCTTTCCCATCATATGGACCCTTCAAATAAGAAATGGTAGCAAGGTGGGTTGGTCCCCATGTTCGGACGACCATGTGGTCCGTTGGATGGACGGTCTAAATATCGCCTACACTCATCATGTGGATCACGAAATAAAGGAAGGAGAGAGAAAGAGAGAAGCACCCACCTTAAGATCTCATCGTCCTTCTTCCGCCAACATGATCTAGAGCTCCAAGGGGACGATTTCAACGGTCGAGATGTTCTTAGGATGGTGGAGATAGGAGATAGAAAATGGGCCACACATGGCTTCTCATGGGGAGGCTTGGACGATTCTTGCTTGGAGAATGAGAGAGAGAGAGAAGGAATGAAAGAGAAGTAATGGGAGAGGGATGGGTGAAAGGTGATGGGTGTACTTGTTGTAAGGGAAAGTTGACTTTGGAGAGGGGTGGTTGTACTTGGGGATGGTTGTTGTACTTGGGGATGGTTGTTGTACTTGATTTGATTGATTGATTTAACGTTTCGTAGAGATTCTCTCGTAATTGCAAAGGACGACGTTTTTTCTCGAACTGAACGCGGGCCCACATCTCCTGGCCTGAGTATCACCTTGACGCACGGGACGTGGTGTAACGCCCTGAAAATCGGGGGTCGAGTATGAACTCAACTCCCGAGTTCCAACGCATCACTTATGCAACATACACAATGATGGTTAAATGTTGTCTAAGTTAGCGCAATAAACATGAATGAGATTATACCAAAACAGTAATTCATACTCATTCAATTGTATAAAGGCAAGCGGAAGATCGAAATTTTATATTCAAAATATGTAAAGTATCAAAATTTTGTGAACTTCGAGTATGAGTACTAACTGCAGTACCAATATACACGTATTGTTTCTAAGTCAAAAAAATCAAAATACAATCCTCAAAGAGGCCTGTAAATCCGCGATGCGTGGCCTAAGCATAGCCGTCAGTCTTGCATAAAGAGAACTCCCGATCCTCCTCGAAGTCGAGCTCAGGCTCTGAACAGAGCGCCATCTACACTGCGACAGTCGGTGGGTGTTGCAAACACCGTCATAACGTGGGAGTGAGTAGCTAACTCGGTGGAACATTAAAGCATAGGTTAACATGTTATCAAATCAATCAAGCAAGAATGATAACGCAAGATACAAATCAAACATTTCTAATTACTCTTGTTAAGTGCAAAATGATATGACATGATGTTGTATGCCCTTGCCAAACCACCCTCAAGCGACATCATCTTACGTTCGCGAATGCTAACTCCCTCAGTGCGCCACATCTACAAAGCACATGCGGTGCGATGATCCTCATGATTACCAAGTTTTTATTAATCCATTTCAAACAGCAATATTGGGAAACTAAGGTACCTCCCTTGTATAATTCTCAAACATGATCCATTCTAGGGTCGTCAATCCTAGCTAATCTCATACGATATTATGGTTTGAGAAGCGTAGTGAAGGCATCGCAAAGGGCTCGTCACCCGTCAGCGCGGATACGATCTCACCGTATGCGGCTCAATTCTTGGCCGTCAGCTCAAGTACATATCTCACCGTACTTGGCTCAATCACTAGCCGTCAGCTCGAGTACAGGTCTCACCGTACTCGGCTCAACTCATACTCTAGTTACTGTGAAAGACTCGTCGCCAATCACAGACACTTGGAGTATACTCGAAGATACTACGGAGGACTCGTCGCCCGTCGGCAAGACGAGCACAGGTCTTCACCGTACTCGGCTCTCGCCGTAGATCGAGAGAATATAGTGTCCCATACCACCATAATCGGCTCACGAGTTTGGTTGCGCAATGGTCACTACGGGAGGCACATGACCCCAAACAGAGGCGACGGCTCGACCACGGTGTCCCATACCACCATGCCGGCTCATGCGTCTTAGCGGATCGAGGTACCATGGTTAACGGATTGCCACTGGTAAGTTTGGTACCCTAGGTTCAAGCAGTAGCCACCAAACATGGTGAACATACATATATACATATCGGTTTGCTTGACGAGCCTGACTAGCTCGAGCGCACCACAAGTTGAGCGATATGGAGCGCAAAAGCACTCCGTGTGGCCAACCACTATCGCCAACCGAAGTACGACTCGGGTTCGCCGGACACGTCCATCGTGGCGATATGAATCTCGACCACAACAAGAAGTCTGGTACCGAATGTGTGGACTATAGGCATAGTCCCAAACTCAATCAGTTGTAGAGCATAAAGTAAAGCATGAGGTAAAGCATGTATTATAAAGCATGAAGTATAGCATGTTATAAGGCATGTTGTAAAGCATGTTGTAAAGCATGTTATAAAACACTAAACACATAGGGATACAAATACTTAGAGTTCATAGGTGAGTGGTTAGAGTGAACAACCACGTGGAGAGTGTCATATGTGACTCTAAGGTAGCGGAGAATCCCATCTCAGCACCTAACTAAGGTTCTAACACTTAAGCACTTACACTCACAAGTGATTTCACCAACACTTGGAATACACTACTTCAACATATATGACGTATGCTAGAGAAGTGTACACTAGGGTTATCCCTTTACTAAACTAGTATTTTATACATATACATCATATTCATACAGCAATTAAACATAGCAATCACATCAGCAAATCTTATACGTATAGGGTACTTCCACGTATACCCAATTTCGACATACACAGTGTTTACAAAGGAACATAGATTTCGGCGATTCCTTTCGCCAAGCTAGTATTTTAATCATGTATTATATAATCATACATTAAATACATATGTCAAACATTATTCCAAAATAAATACGTATACGGTATTTCTACAATACGTAATTTCAACATACGGCGCATTTACAAGTAAACATATATTTTGGCGATTCCTTTCGCCAAACTAGTATTTTATTCATATGTTATATAATTATACATTAAATAAACATGTCAAGTATTTATCCAAAAAAAATACGTATCTTGTATTTCTACGTATACCTAGAATATGTGAAATTCCATATTTCACACCGCTAATCAAAACAGGAAACGGAAAGCACTTTGTACATGTGCGATTGCAAGCGATCATGAATCTACCATTATCGACATTGAAAGCGTTGAAAACCTTAACTTATACACTTAAAGTCCTCACCTTTGCCTTTGGAAACGGAACAGAATCAGCAAGGGTGATGGATCTTCCGTCTACGGGCGATTTCTAGCCTAAAGAGCGGAATCGGTTAGTCGGTATACATCCTACCTCAATTCCACCTCAAATCAGACCTAGGGTTAGGTTTTCTTACCTTCAAATGAGGCGAAAAACACCGGGAAAACGCCGAGAATAAGGCGGTGTAGGCCGTGCAACAAGCCGAAGCAGGAGGAGGAAGATCGGCAACGATCTCCAAGTCTTTCTCTCTCTTTTCTCTCTCTTCCTCTAGGGTTTCTCCCAAAATTCGTATGGCTGGGAGAGGGGCTGCTCTAAGCTCCTTTTATAGCCTCAAACATTACGAGAATAGACTTAGGTTCATGGGGTACTGCTTATATAGGATATTCGCCGCTTTTCCACTCAAAGGGAAGTTCTGGTGGCCCTCTTTGAACCAAACGTCAGACTTAAGCTCACCATCAATGGATCCACGTGGGATTACGTTTTTGACTCATTCGGATACGCAGATCGCACATGGCGGTCCACTTTCAGTTCGACGGTCAGTGGGCCACGATCGAAATTCCAAGTACATGTAAATGTTCCTAAATTTTCTTAATCCGAGGGTGTAATTTGGTCCGATTCGACTGGTCGGTCGGGTTGCTTATCTTGACGCGTCAACGAACGATGCCGATCACTATTCCGTATATTTGTTTTGGCTTATGAATAGTGTTTTTCACACTACCTCGCTCCGATTCGAAACGAATGGCCGTGGAATATCGGATAAGGTGATTTTGAGATGATTGTTAAGCCCGGTGGGGCGGTCCTAGTTCCTTAGCTTCGGGTTAATCGGACTCCGATGTGCGATCTAGACCTAATACGAAGTTTCGTTTCATTCCCGAGAGCGACGGGAAATGAGTTTGGTTCTAAACTTTAGGGTAACCTAGCGTCACTTGTTCTGCAAGTTTTGGGTCTTGCATCGTATTTAAAGCGATCTAACAGATTTCATAGCTAATTGAGTTTAGTACTTAGTTAACTTTGTTAAATTTCTAAAGGATTTAATCCTACGTGATTTCTGGTCGAGGTGGTACTCGACCCAATGTACGGAAATTTTCAGGTCGTTACACGTGGCATCGGAATCGCGGTGACGGCGCAGTCGCACTGGTACAAGTATTGGGTCGAGCTGACTCAAATCTACAGGATAAGACTTAGGATCGCGGGCAAACGTCGATTATACGTTGCGGGTTGTCGGAATTTGTCGGAAAGGATCGCGGGAGTCGATGGAACAGTAGAGACTAGGATACGGGTCTTACAGAAGAAAGAAAGAGAAGGAAAGAGAGAGAGAGAGAGAGTTGGAGATTCATCTTGGGATTTGATCCCGCTACTCTACGCACTTGTTTACCACATCTGTATCGCAAATCCGGCATTTTCGACAACGTACTTGGGTAAAAAATCCTAACCCTAACCTATTTTAGGGTTTTCAACTAGTGTAATAGATGAATTAGCTAACCTATTTCCTATTATAGGTTATTGTGGTATCGTAGACAAAGACTTAGCATTTAAACTGATTTCGTTTCGCGTTTACCAGCGTAAGGTGCGGACTATAAATGTATCGGTTATAGTTTTCAAGGCCTTCAATGTCGGTTAATGATTTATAACTGACTTCGGTGCCATTTCACATGCAAAATGCGTCGTTTCCGTCGCTTTACAGATATATATGAAATATGTTGAGTATAGTGTAATTTAGGTATTTGTTGAAATGATTGAATACGTGCAGAATTAGGATTCGTGCTTGCCATGATTATCTGTCATGGATAGGTGATAGTTGCATTTGTAACAACTCCTTGGTGAAAGGATTCGCCCGAATACATGTTATGACCGATGTACGTCATGTATGTTGAACGGTGTAGTCTAAGTGTTTGTTGAAATGACTGAATGAATAAGAAATCATGATTTGTACCTATCGTGGCTATGGAATGCACGTACATGATGGTTGTGTACGTGACAACTCCTTGTTGAAAGGATTTGTCCAAGTATATGTTAAAAATCAACATATGTCATGTATGTTAATATGTGTAGTATAAGTGTTCGATAAAATGTCTGTATGAGTAAGTATTTGGTGAATTGTACTATCTATGGGCGTTGAGATAAGGTTCTCAACTACCTTAACTACGCGTATAAATCCTTCTATGTACCTTATATGATATTGTCTGATTACTTATGAAATGCATATGTGTGAATTCATGTTTATATTGTATTTCATAAAATGCTCGAATGGTTGTAGGATTTGAATTACTTACTGCTTGATTTTCTAACATGAATTCTTATTGGTATTGAGTGTGGTTAAGACTACGAAGTGTCTAGGCAATCGGTAACAGGTTCTGATTAGGTGGTTGAGATTGTTTTTCGCCACATAAGACATGTTCGAGGAATCCGAGTTGTACGCTAGTTGTCGACAGTGGTTAGGCTACGCGGAGTGCTCATGCACTTCATGTCGATCAATTCGACGTACGCTCATACCAGTTGAGCTCGTCAAGAAACCCAATTAACTCAATGTATGTTCATCATGTATGGACGATACTGCTTGAACCTAAGGTACCAAACTCACCAGTGGAAACTCCATTAACCTTGGTACCTCGATCCCTAAGACTCATGAGCCGGACATGGTGGTATGGGACACTGTGGTCGAGCTGTTGGCTTACGCTGGGGCGACGAGCCTCCCCGTAGTGACCAGTGAGCAACACTGCCTCGTGAGCCTAATACGGTGGTATGGGACACTGTATTCGAGCTGTCGACCTACACTGATAAGGTGACGAGCCCTTTGTAGTGACCTCAAGCATACTCTGAGCCTGCGTAGAGGCGACGAGCCTTTCCGTAGCAACTAAAATATAACTAGGCCTACACTGCATCGTGGTGACAAGCCCTTTGCAATGACTTAGAACCGCAACATCATATGGGATTTCCTAGGACTGATGACCCTAAAATGGATCATTATTTGGGAAATGATATAAGGGAGGTACCTTAGTTTCCCAATCCTGCTGTATGAAAAGGACTAATAAGAACTTAGTAACATGCTCATGCACCACATTGCATATATTATTTGGCGTTAGATAGAGCACTAAGTGACTGACATGCGCAACCATGAGATGAAGATCGCAGATGGAATGTAGGCGAGGGCATGCATCATTTATACATATCATTCTTGCATTAACCAGAGTACTTAGGAATGCTTGCTGTATTGCCTTATTATTACTGCTTGACTGAATTGATAACATGTTAACCTTTATTTTATAGTTCCACTGAGTTGATCACTCACTCCCACATTACGGGACGGTGTTGTACACACCAACCAGACCCCATCTTAGTTGCAGGTGGAGGCGATGCATACGAGGCAAATTCGAGGATGACGAGGAGGCATTCTCTTACATGCAGTTTTCAAGTGGATTCATGTGAGTCGTGTCCTGATCGACGGGGATTTCTGGGATGCTGACTAGATGACATTACACTTTTTTGTATATTTTGGAATTATACATGTAATTATATAACCTGGTAACATTATCACACTCTGGAGACTTACCACAGTTTATATATTTTATACGTCTTTAACAGTCTTTCACTTGCAATTTCACTTATCTCTGGAGTATGATATGTTGTTTTGGTATAATCCCATTCATGTTTCATGTACTAATACGGACAACATTTAATCATCATTTTCTATGTTGCATAAGTGATGCGTTGGAACTTGGGAGTTGGGCTCCTGCTCGACCCCCGATTTTCAGGGCATTACAAGATAGTATCAGAGCATGATTTGGATTAAACTGGACCTAGGTTATGGTAACACGACGCACTCTGACGCACTCTGACTTGACGGGGGCGATGGAATCTAGAAACCATATTAGAATCTTAAGTTTTGCCAACGGGCGAGATGGACTACTGTAGTTTAGCCGCTATGCGTCTGAGATCATGTGAATTGATTTCAATCACATTTAGACCAATAGTCGACAAGTTGGAGTTATACTTGACAATTTTGAACTCCTTACACCCCTCCACCCTTTCACACCCATATGTGCATAAAACCCATCTTTTCTGTCTCGTAACCTTCCAAACCCACAAACCCATCTCACCCTCCAAGCTTTTTCAACCCAATGGCTCTTTTTGAGCTAGTTACAACTATCTTCTCGATTCCTACACTCCTTTCCCTCATGGGAAGGAAGAGAGCGGCCCCGGATGAGGCCAGGCCTAGTCGTCCAAGCCGTTCTAAGAAGCATACAAGTGCCGAGACTAGTGCAAGCGCCGAGCGAAGGTCAAAATGGGATCTCGACTCTCGAATTCTGTTAGAACAGTCTCTACCGACGGGCGAGACCAAACACCATAGTTTAGTCCATAAACAATGACCATCAGTTGGGACATTTTGAGTTTTAGGACCTAGAGTTGGTACTCCTAGATTTCGAAAAATTTGGCAGTGAAGGAAATCCAATAAATTAATAACATGAACCCTAAGACCTCCTTAGCTGGTATGAGCATATGTGAAGTGCTCGAGCATAGTTAAATTCAAGTTCGGGCAACTCAATTCCAATCAGACAACTTTTGACCATAAGCAATAAAAATAATTTCTTATATTAGAAATGGTATAAAATCATCTAGTGTATGAGCGTAGAATTTGAAATAGTATGAAATCATCTAGCCCATAAGCTATTGAATTACCGCTACTCCTAAAATTAAGACTAGGCTACTGGTTACACTAAGGAATGTAAGAGACCGATTATGCTAAGATAATTGAATGATAGACTTAGTTAGTCAGCTTGATTAGGAATCCCCTTAATACTTATAGGCTTCTTTAGTAACTCTTAGGAAGCTTGTTGGGCGTAGAAACTATTCACACTCAGAGAAAACTTATATATCCCTTGGATTTAATGTTAGGTCAAATCAATACACCCCTTAGAATTGTCTTCCCAAAGACTTATTACAAACAGGAACACAGAGTAGAGAACTATATATAAGCGAGGTATTCGTGGTTTGAATTAAATTCTTAATCTTGGTAGTTACCAATGAACTCAATGCTCTGATCAAGTAGAAGATCGAGATTAACTAGGATTAAGAACTGATACGACAAATTTTCCGTTCTCCCGAGGCACAAGGTTTATGTATCCAGTTCAGACCCACTACACAACTTTCCTTCCGTGTTGGCCCAACCACATACAACCACAAGTTTATTACTTCGTCTTTGAGAAGTGTTAAGAATATATAGCCAATAGAGATTTCTCTTTTTAGGCCCAAGAAATTTCTCAAATGAGCAACAGACAGTTAGGAATTAGGTCCGAATCACAGACCATTTTGGCATACATATTATGCATATGAACTTAGAAGGATAGTCTGCCCGTTAACCTAATTTGTCCAAATTTCTTATGTACTAATAATGTATAGATTATCTTACAGTATTAAACTAGACATGATTAAAGAGGGTAAGTCTGGACCGTAACAAAACTCCTTGGTAGAATTAGGCATCTTGCCACAAACTCACACCCATCCCTGAAATCAACCGCAACACCCATCATTTTTAACTCCTTTCTATAACCATAGGTAGCGATGTCATAGTACACCTCATCAATGAAAGGAAGACCAATGTATTGAAAGATCATTTCCTATTTCGTGTCAAGGATAGGTCCTAAATTACACCTTGTTCTGACATACGGATCAAGACATAGATCTTGAGCCTTGAGAGTAGAAATAATGTTTAAGGGGGGTAGAACATTATGAGCCCAATCTAGTTAAGTCAGGCGATGCATCCATTGGATCAGAGTGGGCAGCGGAAGCGTGGTGGGCCCCTGCCCCACTGGCCTAGGATCGAAGGAAATTGATCCAGGTTATACGTAAGGTTAGGTCATTAAATAGGATCTGAATTTTATTTAAAATGTCAATAATGAAGTATTTAAAGGAAAGCAATTAGGGTTTAAGTGTTAAACAAATTCATATTATAGAATAGGCCTAACAATGGGTAAGAAACTGAATTACAATAGTCAAGGTTAGCTTATCTACAATTGTGCTCGTTGAATACGTACTTAATAGGAGCCTTAGCCAATTTTAGGGTGAAACAATTTTAAGGAGGGTAGACTAAAATGAGCCAGATTAGCATTGATAGTATACACCCTATCATGCATATATACTTGAAGTCAATAAAACTTAGGAAAAAGAAATAATAAAATCTTTACTCATTACCCTTAGCCAATTTTGGGGACGAAATTATTTTTAAGGGAGGTAGATTGTAACACCCTGGATTTTTGCCAACCTGGAGTTAGACGTCCTTGGGTAATGGGTCGATCATAACACCTTGGTAACTTCTCATAACTCAATCCCAAAGCCAAAAATCCCTTTTTAACCCATTTCCTTTGAAATCTCACCTTTCACCATCCTATCCTTCAAATTTTTCTAAGCGCATTCATAATACACACCAATCCTAGGGTATAAATGATGAAGAACAATAACGAAACTAAAACTTACCATAAATAGTAAATAAATGGATAAAATAGGTATTTAACCTTTACCTTTTGGAATCTAACAAAATAAATAAGTTAGTTGGATAGATTAGCGTCGAATACCCCAAAATCATATATTACACATCAAATAAACTCATTCTAGTTTATAAATTGGACCTGAAAATGCCTCACATGGACACGGGGGCCAAACGACACAAATCGGGGGGACAGGAGGTGGGTCCCGCATGTATCCGACACCTCGGGTAGGGGGGGGGGGGGCGGAGAGGGGAGGACATCATCCTTGGGGCGAGCCATTGCCCCGGGGTCTAGTGGATGACGAGGCCTCGCCAAATTGCGGGCTTGGCAGGGCCACAGCAGGCCGGCGGCCCGTTTTCGGCAGAAAAATTCTGCAATATACGTCCAACTTTAAAAAATTATATCTCCTTCATTATAACTCCGATTAATATGATTCAAAATTTAGATTGAAACTTGATAAGTTTAGTTTCATATAAAAATAAGTAAAAAATATAATAAAATTTTTATTAGAGTTAAATATAGGTTGTTGTTATAACTATCTGAAAATCATTAGTTTGGACACCTGCTGCTTCGAGAATTTTTAGAATTTTTCTACAACATGAAACCTAATGAAATTTGGTAGAGATGAAGTAGACTTGGTGATGAACTACTAAAAAAATAATTAAAATAATATAATAATTAAAAGTGCCAAAAAGGGGTGTAGAACTACCTTAAGACCAAATCTTTTAGAAATTAGACGGAATTAACTAAGTGTTAAACTAGATTAGCTGTGAAATTCGCTTGAACCACTTTAAATTTGAACTGAAAGATTTAAAACTTATAAAATCATCGATGCTACATTACCCTATAATCTAGGATCAATCTAATTACCCAGTTGCTCTCGGGAGCATTTCAAAACTTTGTATTGGACCTGGACCGCACGTCGAAAGTCCGATGACCACGAAACTAAACGCTTATGACCGCCTTACTGGGCTTGACAATCATCTCGAAAATCAAATCCAGATAGTATCCAGAAATGCACAACTTGAGGCCGGAGTGAAGTGTGTGAAAAACGCGAATATCTTTAGAAATTGAACTCAAATTTAAGTGATTTGGGTCGTTCGCTTGCGGGTCAAGTATAAGGATTCAGACCATCAGAATCTAACCTAAATACACCCTCAGATCAGGAGAAATTTCTCACACATGTCAGTACACTTGTGGCCCTGATCGAGTACCGGTGACCATTGAACTGAAAGTGGTCCGCCACGATCGATCTGTAAATTCGATTGGACCGAAAACTTAGCTCGACCTAGACTAATGCCAGGGAGCTTAAGTCCGACCGCACGTAGAAAGGGGGCCTCCAGAAGTGCTCCGTTGAGCCGAAACAGATGGGTTTTGGCTATAACCTAAGTATACCTTGGCCCTGGGGCCATTTTCATCAGTTCTTGGCCTATATAAGGGCCTTAAACCCTCACTCTCTCATCCCATACGAATTTGGGAAACCCTAGGAGAGAGAAGAGAGAAAAGAGAAGGAAAGAGAGAGAGAGAGTTGGAGATTCATCTTGGGATTTGATCCCGCTACTCAACGCACTTGTTTATCATGTCTTTATCGCAAATCCGGCGTTTCAGACAACGTACTTGGGTAAGAAATCCTATCCCTAACCTGTTTTAGGGTTTTCAACTAGTGTAATAGATGAATTAGCTAACCTATTTCCTGTTATAGGTTATTTTGGTGTCGTAGACAAAGACTTAGCATTTAAACTGATTTCGTTTTGCGTCTACCGGCGTAAGGTACGGACTATAAACGTATAGGTTATGGTTTTCAAGGCCTTCAATGTCGGTTAATGATTTATAACTGACTTCGGTGCCATTTCACATGCAAAATACATCGTTTCCGTCGCTTTACAGATATATATGAAATACGTTGAGTATAGTGTAATTTAGGTATTTGTTGAAATGATTGAATACGTGCAGAATTAGGATTCGTGCTTGCCATGATTATCTATCATGAATAGGTGATAATTGCATTTGTAACCACTCCTTGGTGAAAGGATTCGCCCAAATATATGTTATGACCGATGTACGTCATGTATATTGAATGGTGTAGTCTAAGTGTTTGTTGAAATGACTGAATGAATATGAAATCATGATTTGTGCCTACCGTGGCTATGGAATGCATGTACATGATGGTTGTGTACGTGACAACTCCTTGTTGGAAGGATTTGTCCAAGTATATGTTAAAAATCAACATATGTCATGTATGTTAATATGTGTAGTATAAGTGTTTGATAAAATGTCTGTATGAGTAAGTATTTGGTGAATTGTACTGTCTATGGGCGTTGAGATAAGGTTCTCAACTACCTTAACTACGCGTATAAATCCTTCTATGTACCTTATATTATATTGTCTAATTACTTATGAAATGCATATGTGTGAATTCATGTTTATATTGTATTTCATAAAATACTCGAATGGTTGTAGGATTTGAATTACTTACTGTTTGATTTTCTAACATGAATTCTTGTTGGTATTGAGTGTGGTTGAGACTATGAAGTGTCCAAGCAATCGTTAACAGGTTCTGATTAGGTGGTTGAGGTTATTTTTCGCCACATAAGACATGTTCGAGGAATCCGAGTCGTACGCTGGTTGTCAACAGTGGTTAGGCCACGCGGAGTTCTTATGCGCTTTATGTCGATCAATTCGACGTACGCTCGTACCAGTCGAGCTCGTCAAGAAACCCGATTAACCCAATGTATGTTCACCATGTATGGACGCTACTGCTTGAATCTAAGGTACCAAACTCACCAATGGAAACCCCGTTAACCTTAGTACCTCGATCCCTAAGACTCATGAGTCGGACATGGTGGTATGGGACACTGTGGTCGAGCTGTCGGCCTACGCTGGGGCAATGAGCCTCCCCGTAGTGACCAGTGAGCAACACCACCTCGTGAGCCGAATACGGTGGTATGGGATACTATATTCGAGCTGTCGGCCTACACTGATAAGGTGACGAGCCCTTTGTAGTGACCTCAAGCATACTCTGAGCCTGCGTAGAGGTGACGAGCCTTTCCGTAGCAACTAGAGTATAACTAGGCCTACACTGTATCGTGGTGACGAGCCCTTTGCAGTGACTTAGAACCGCAACATCGTATGGGATTTCCTAGGACTGACGACTCTAGAATGGATCATTGTTTGGGAAATGACATAAGGGAGGTACCTTTGTTTCTCAATCCTGCTGTATAAAAAGGACTAATAAGAACTTAGTAACACGCTCATACACCGCATTGCATGTGCCGTTTGGCGTTGGGTAGAGCACTGAGGAAGTGACTGACATGTGCAACCGTGAGATGAAGATCACAGATGGAGTGTAGGCGAGGGCATGCATCATTTATACATATCATTCTTGCATTAACCAGAGTACTTAGGAATGCTTGTTGTATTGCCTTATCATTATTGCTTGACTGAATTGATAACATGTTAACCTTTGCTTTATAGTTCCACTGAGTTGATCACTCACTCCCACGTTATGGGACGGTGTTGTACACACCAACCAGACCCTGTCTTAGTTGCAGGTGGAGGCGATGCCTACGAGGCGGAGCCAGACTTCGAGGATGACGAGGAGGCATTCTCTTACATATAGTTTTTAGGCGGGTTCATGTGAGCCGTGTCCTAATCGACGGGGATTTCTGGGATGCTGACTAGATGACAATACACTTTTTTGTATATTTTGGAATTGTACATGTAATTATATAACCTGATAACATTATCACACTCTGAGGACTTACCACAGTTTATATATTTTATACGTCTTTAACAGTCTTCTGCTTGCAATTTCACTTGTCTCTGGAGTATGATATGCTGTTTTGGTACAATCCCATTCATGTTTCATGTATTAATACGGACAACATTTAATCATCATTTTTTATGTTGCATAAGTGATGCATTGGAACTCGGGAGTTGGGCTCCTACTTGACCCCCGATTTTCATGGCGTTACACTAAGCTGGGACATTGCAGCGTGTGAGAAAATATCTCCTTTAACAACCGCGAGATTAGAACCGAAAGTGGAGTCGGTAACAAAGTATCATAAGAGGATTTAATTCATGAGAGAGAGAGTGTGCGAGAGAAGAAAATAAGAAGAGAGAAAAATCTTGAAGATTAATTAAGGTGGGGTGATCTTTCTCGAGTTAAAATTTTTAGATTTAGTAATTAATTATCAGTTTTAGAATTTATTTAATTTGTTTAATTTTGAATTCTATAATTAAATTTAGTTTTGTTATATTTAGATGTAAATCCAATTTAAATTATCAATTTTGGAGATTATTGGTTTAAAACTTATTTGTATTACAATTCAATTTAATATATGCAAATTAGAATCTTGATTTGGATTAACCTTGAAAATTTTAAATTTTAATCCAATATAATATCTGAAATTTTGGATTAATTAGTTTAAAATAAATTATCATTCGAATTGTAGAATTATCAAATTGATATTAATTGGTTAGTTTAAAATAACTTATTATTCCGAATTGTAGAATTATCAAATTGATATTAATTGGTTAGTTTAAAATAACTTATTATTCCAAATTGTAGAATTATCAAATTGATATTAATTGGTTAAATTTAGATTTAATTGTTATTTGAAAATAAATCATTAATTTTATATGGTAATTTAATTAAATTAATGAATTTTAAAATTTATTGTATTAAACTTTAAGTCAATTGTTATCTAAGTTACATCCCAAATTTTAAGAGCTAATTAAATTAAATAAATCAGATTTATTTCTAGGTCAATTTATGATTTTTTTGAAAAATAATGGAATTATTTCAATATTATTAAATTTAAGTGTTAATCTAACTTAAATTTTAAATTTGATAAATCATAATCTAAAATGCAAATTTTTATTAAGTTTAGATCGTAAATAAATGAAAATTCAAAATTTTTTTATTAAAATAAATTTAGATTTAATAAGTAATCTAAATTAATTAGGTTAAAAATTTTAATAAGAGGAATCATTAAAATCAAATCCATTAATTCTTATTCAAGTTCAAATCTTTGGTTTAGATTTAAATTTTAATAACTTAATTACTAAGTCCATATAAATATTCTCTATAATTATTAAATAGGAATTAAAACTTATTATAAAATAACCATTCTATATCCAAATATAATTGTATTAATTTAAAAATCAAATTTTCTAGACAGAAATGGAATTTCCAGTAATGTTTACAGAAAACAACATTGCCTTATAATAATTACATGGACTAAATTTTGACAGCATTGATTTTTTATACATTTGTGTAAAATTTGCATCATAGTGTGGAAATTTGATTATTTGGAATATTTATATTTTTTAAAGTTTTAAATTCATTTTTTATTTCAATTCTAACTTACTTATCTCAGAGAGTATTGAATCTTCAGGACATGCATGCATCTTTAATTGATTATAAAATGTGGAAAAAAAGAGAAGAAAAATAGCAAAGTATAAATAAGAAGAGTGATTGTATCTATTGGATGGAATACCTTAAAACTAGCAAGTAGGGTGATCATGTCTCTTGGATGGAAGACCCTAAAATCCATCAAATCTATAATACCTTAAAATTTTTTGTGATCACATATGCACATGAGTACTTATTCTCATGTACATCTCAATTTGAACTCATACTTTTCGGAGAATGACACTTAGACTTGCATACATCTACACGTGCTTAGACCTTCGAACACCTTGTGTAAGACCTAACCCGAGTTCATGTGTGTGCATGTGTCTGTGTAGGTATGCATTTCGTTTCTCTTGGTCCCACGGTCCTACCGGTCGAATCCCAGTGATCGGTGACCTGCGACCCTCGAATAGTGTTTGGGGTCATCCTTAAGTCCGGTCATGTAGACCTGACTCGGATCAAGCCAAAACTTGTGCCATCTTATCTGCATCGTTGTTGCGGTTCCGATGACGCTTCTTGTGCATCCATCCGACGTGTAGATCATAAGTTGTGTGCATTTCATTTTCTAGCCCTTGATCATGATCATGTGGCCCACCTAGGGGTAGTGTGCATGAATTTCTAGGTAGTCCCATCTTTTGGCACAAGTCACAACATACACTACCCAAATCTCATGTTCTACACTACCCATCTCCCAAACACCACCCACCCCCTAGCCTATAGCCTCCATTAGGCTTTCTTTTGCTAGCCTATCATTACTCCTCTATCCCAAGCACCATTTTTCAAGAGAAAAATCTGAAATTTGCTCTTCCCAAGCTATTTTACAATCATTCCTCTTCTACGACATCTCTCTTTCTCTTTTCTCTCCCTCTCATTTCTCCCTTCCCTTGCAAGAGGATGGAACGTCCCCACCTCTCTTCACTAATTCCAGCCACATTCTTCCTCTCTCTCTCTCTCTCTCTCTCTCTCTCTCTCTCTCTCTCTCTCTCTCTCCCCCCTAATCTCTCCATTAGAAGCTCATCTCACCCATCAATCCCCCTTCCTTGAAGCTAGAGGAGCTAGATCATAGATTTTGTGGAGAATCCAAGGTGGGTGCTCCCCATTTCATGTACATTCCTTCTTCATGGTGTAGATCCCTTCTTTTCACTCATTTGGGATGTGTAAGATCCACCAATCAATGGTGGAGATCCTACACAACCTCCTAGATGTGGCCAATGGGCCCATCTTGTGCAAGCATGTCCATGCATGGGGATTTCCTTGATGGACCCCTTTCATGGTGGATTTCTTCTAATTCTTTAGACATGATGGGTCATCTAGACCCTTACATCATGGTTGGGATGACATGCCAACCATTGATCTTAAATCTAGACCATACATGATGAAATCCATGTTGTACATTGTGTATGTATAGTATATGTGGTTGTGATTGTGTTGGGGAAGGCTCAATAGTGGCGGAGCCTTCTCCCTATGGCCTGATGTCCTTCCTCCTCGCTCTCTTTTCTTGTATTGCTGATGATGATATGTATGGTCCACTTAGTGGGCCTGGATTGTCCAGGGAGCCCAGCTAGGGTGGGACGCCCATACCCACCTACTTCATGGCTTGGGTGTCCCATTTGTCACCCTAACTGTTGCATGCAAGTGTAGAAATTTTGGGTTTAGATCTAGATATTTGTGGGGACCACTAGGGTGGACCATGGCACCTAATTGTTGGGGTAATCATTTTGTTTTATGGCTCATACAATTAATTTAATCCTAATGTATGTTGTTGTCCAGAATTTTTTGGACAGTTTTCTGGTGGTTTTTGGGCCTGAATTTGGGACTATTTGGGGGACTTTTAATGCCCATCAAATATATTTTTCTGATAGGTAGGGATCCCATCTAGATGTCTCCCAAATTTCAGCCTCATCCGACCTTGATTGAGGTCCCAAAGGTGTGACCCAAGTGAGGTGGACAGTCTGGATTTTCTGGACTGTTTCCAGCAACATGTTAGTTTGGAATTTCTTAAATATAAAATAAAATTTCCACGGTGGGCCACATCTGTGGACCCCACCTTATGGTACACATATGAGGGGACACAAAAACTATTTTTTCCAATTTTTTTGAGGCCATTAATCCACACCATTGGAAGCTCAGATCAGGGCCTATTCAAAATTTGCATTAAACAGATTTTCTGGATAGTTAGTTTTCTTTAAATTAAATAAAATACTTCTTCTATTCCAAAAATTATGAAATTTTACAGAAAGGTGGCCCACCCATGGTAGGACCCACCTACCAAGTTTCGGTGCTAACGGACCCCTGTGCATTTGGTGGCCAGGGCTAGACCGGCCCACCAGGGTGGGATGTCCAGCCATGGTTGGGCCGTCCACCCCCTTTGTGGGCCCATCTTGACGTATATTTTATCCCCATCGTCCATCCATTTATGGTCTACGTGGGATGTGGCCCACCTCCCTGAGAGTTGTTCATTTTTAGGACCTAATTTAATGTGTTTTTGGGCCAATTACCCAGGCCCATAGGACCCTTCACCTTGGGACGCCTAGGCCCATTGGACTGTTGCTGGACTTCCAGTCCAGTAGCATGGTCCACCTGATTTATGTGTGTGATCCATTACTCCCATCTTATGGGACCCATAGGGATATATGTGGGCCACCAGTGAACATAAACTTAAATTATATTATTTTTGCTGGACCCCAGCAAACCCAGAAATGGGTGGGCTGGAAATTCCAGTAATAGACCCATATTGGCTGCCCCTAATGGCATGATTTGGGGCAGCATGGCCCACCAGATTTAAGGATGAATTATGCACATAAGCTTGCCATTTTCTAAGGTGCATTTGGGCTTCATTTGTGCACACTTGGAGGCCCACCTCAATTAGAATTTATTTTGGATCTATGTTCATGGTTTTGGTTGGACTTTGTAGGCCTGTTTATCTTGGAATCTTCTAGTTAGGTCCCTTGACCTTTGAGCCTGTATCTCACTACTTATTGTGATGGATTTGTGGGCCATAATGTGCAAGTAGTTGGGCCCTTGGTTGCCCACCAAAATAACCTTGTACTTGGGCCAACTTGTGAGGCCCAACTCACTTGGAGAAAGCATAGAAATTGCCCATATGGTTAGATTACCGGGCTACCCACTAGGCCCACCACAATATATGGATTTGTGACCTTTATGGTTGGGCCCAAATCTTGCTTGAGGGCCCACCATATTGCTTATGTATTGGGCTTGGTGTAATATCTCGGAAAAATCCGCACAAAGACCCGAGTACCACCTCAGGCAGAAATCACACAGGACCAAATCCTTTAGAAATTAGACGAAATTAGCTAAGTGCTAAACTAGGTTATCTGTGAAATTAGCACTAATCACTTTAAATATAAACCGTAAGACTCAAAACTTGCAGAATCATTGACGCTACATTACCCTATAATCTAGGATCAATCTCATTACCCAGTTGCTCTCGGGAGCATCACGAAACTCCGTATCGGACCTGGACCGCACGTCGAAAGTCCGATTACTGCGAAACTAAAAGATTATGACCGCATTGCTGGGCTTGACAACCATCTCAGAAATCAAGTCCTGATTGTGTCCAGAAATACACAACTTGAGTCCGGAATATAGTGTGTGAGGAACGTGAATATCTTTAGAGATAAAATTCAAATTTAAGTAAACTGATACGTGTCGCTTGCGGGCCAAATATGAGGATTCAGACTGTCAGAATCTGACCTAAATACACCCTCGAATCAGGAGAAATTTCCCACATATGTCAGTGCACTTGTGGCCCTGATCGAATACCGGTGACCGTTGAACTGAAATTGGTCCGCCACAGTCGATCTGTAAACCCGATTGAAATGAAAACTCAGCCTAACCTAGATCCAATGTCAGGGACTTAAGTCCGACCGCACGTAGAATAGGGGGCTCCAAAAGTGCTCCGTTGGATCGGAACAACCGATTTTTGGACATAACTTAAGTATACCGTGGCCCTAGGGCCATTCCCATCAGTTATGTGCCTATATAAGGGCCTTAAACCCTCTCTCTCATATTCCATACGAATTTTAAAACCCTAAGAAAGAGAGGAGAGGAAAAGGAAAGGAAAGAAAGAGAAAGAGAGAGAGAGAGTTAGAGATTCATCCTGGGATTTGATCTTGTTGCTCCACGTGCTTAACCACTACGTTTCTATCGCTAATCTCGCATTTTCGACTTCGTATTTGGGTAAGGAATCCTAACCCTAACCTGTTTTGGAGATCCAAAGAGTAGGAATGATGAAATAGCTAACTTATTTCATTCTGAAGGTGACCGTCGTGCCGTTGACAAAGGCTAAGTGTTTAAAACGAATCCGTTACGCGTTTACCTGCTTAAGGTGTAGACTATATACGTTTAGGTTATGGTTTTCAAGGCTTTCAATGTCAGTTAATGATTTATAACTGACGTGGGTGCTGTTTCACATGCCAAATGCGAAGTTTATTTCACTTTATGTATATACATGAAATATGTTGATTATAGTGTATGTCAAGTGTTTGTTGAAATATTTGTATCGGTATGGAATTTGGATTTGTGCTTGCCATGATTATCGGTCGTGGATATATGCTTGTTATATATACGACAACTCTTTGGCGAAAGGATTTGCCCTAATGCGTATTATAACCAACATACGTTATGTATGTTGGAATGTGTAGACTAAGTGTTTGTAAAAATGTCTGAATGAACTAGTATTAAGTAAATTGTACTTTATGTGCTTATTGAGATATGATTCTCAACTACCTTAGGTGTATGATTTCCTCCATGTATTTTATATTTTAGAACCTGTTTAGGTATGGAATGCATATGTGTGGATTCATGTTTTAGTTGTATTCCATAAAACTCTCAAATAATTGTATGATTTGAATTATTGATCCATTACTGCTTTGATTATCTCATATGAATATTCGTTAAAATTGAATGTGGTTGGGGCTATTATATAGTCCAGGCAATTGGTAACAGGCCTTGACTTGGTGGCTGAAGTTGTTTCGTCACACAGGATGTGATCGACGAATCCGAGCCATACTTGGGTTGTCGACAGTGGTTAGGCCACACGAAGTGCTTACGCACTTCATGTCGATCAACTCAACGTGTGCTCGTACTAGTCGAGCTCGTCAAGTAACCCGATTGGCCCTATGTATGTTCACCATGTTTGGACGTTACTGCTTGAACCTAAGGTACCAAACTCACCAGTGGATATCCCATTTAACCTTGGTACCTCGATCCGTTAAGACTCATGAGCCGGACATGGTGGTATGGGACACCGTGGTCGAGTTGTCATCCTACGCTGAGGCGACGAGCCTCCCTGTAGTAACTAGTGAGCAACACAGCCTCGTGAGCCAAATATGGTGGTATGGGACACTGTATTCGAGCTGTCGGCCTACACTGATAAAGTGATGAGCCCTTTGCAGTGACCTCGAGCATATTCTGAGCCTGCGTTGAGGCGACAAGCCTTTCCATAGTAATTAGAGTATAAACTAGGCCTACACTGCATCAAGGTGACGAGCCCTTTGTAGTGACCTAGAACCGTAACATCATATGAGATTTACTAGGACTGACGACCCTAGAATGGATCATTGTTTGGGAAATGATATAAGGGCGGTACCTTAGTTTTCCAATCCTGTTATATGAAAAATGACTAATAAGAAGTTGGTAATCACGCTCATGCACCGCATTGCATGTGCCGTTTGACGTTGGGTAAAGCACTGAGGAAGTAACTGACATGCAAGACAGTTAGATGAAGATCGCAGAGGGAGTGCAGGCGAGGACATGCATCATTTATACATACCATTCCTGCATTAATCAGAGTACTTAGGGATATTTGATTGTATTGTTTTATCATTACTGCTTGACTGAATTGATAACATGCTAACCTTTACTTTATTGTTCGACTGAGTTGATCACTCACTCCCACGTTCTTGGATGGTGTTTTAAACACCAACCAGACTCTGTCTTAGTCGCAGAAGGAGACCCAACTGATGAGGCAGAGTCAGACTTCGCAGACGATGAGGATGTTTTATCATATATGTAGTATTCAGGCGGGTTTATATAGACCGTTTTGATCGACGGGGCTTCAGGGTTATACTTGTAGTGGACTATCACATTTTTTTGACATTTTGTATTTTGAATCAATATTTGTAATTATTGACCTGGTAACGCATACATACTTTGGGGACCTATACTGTTTTATAAAGTTATACATATTCGTTTCAGTCTTCCACTTGCGTATTACAATTGTCTCTGGCTTATGTTTTGCTGATTTGGCTTAATCTCATTCATGTTTTATGCATTAATACAGACAACATACAATCATCATTAAATATGTTGCATAAGTGATGTATTGAAACTCGGGAGTTGGGTTTCTACTCGACCCTAGATTTTCAGGGCGTTACACTTGGTGTATAGCCCACTAGGCCATGGATTGCCTTAGGCCTTAGGCCTTGTTTCATATTCGAGTAGTGACAGGCTATCTTTTGGGATCCAGTTGACGTTGGATGTCCTCCTTAGTGGCCCTAAGGTAGGCCCATGGGTTACTATGGGTGGTTTAAGGCCCACCATAGGCCCTTATTAGGACCGCTTATTCCTTTTGGCTTATATATGCTTTGTGGGCTACCCCAAAGTATTGGGCCCCCACTAGAGGTTTGTTCCTCAGGTTTAATTGTATAGGTACCTAGACTTGATTCCCTCATTGGGAAGGAGAAGTATGTTTTAAGTCATCATCATTGTATGGTACACTCTCATGACCCATATGCATCATTGAGTGATTGGATTGCATTATGTGTGGTCATTAAGCCGATATGATAGAGGGATAAAGTTCCCCTCTTGTACACATTGAGTGCTTGGAGCTAGTGCATGATTGGTATGCGTGACTCATGCATCTGGTATCGCATCTCATGGACATTCTCGCCCTTGCTTCATCAGGGCCTTGCCTCCACTGGTATATTCGTGGATGGCTGTATGTGGACACTGGAAATATATCATTTGAGCATTGGGGTGCATAGAAGATGCCTCAACCTTCAAGGTACCCAGAAGATGCCTCAACGCAGTGACCGAGTGGAAATCATGAGCGCCCGAGTGCCTTACACCGCTAGGCCGCATCTCTCACTGTCGTGTAGTCGGTTGAAATGGGATGTGGCCTTATCTGCTTCAGTGAGAGGGCATGACTAGGCTGAGTCTGACCAACTCGTGAATGGGTCCGCTACTGTCGAGCCTTACTGGTGATTGGCTGTCCACAGGCGGGTAGTGTGGTCTCTTACGCTCGTTGACTGTGCGATCTTGATAGCGGCAGTCATCCTGTAGTGCATCAGACCCCGGTGATATTCCTTACGATAGAACTGTATGGGATATGTGGTCTGGTTATAAGCATTGACATCACTTCGCATTACATTGGTGTCAGCTGTATAAGCCTTGTTGCATGCACAGCCTTGGTAAGGCTTGTGGCATTGGTATTGATCATGTTTCCTTTTTACATTCTCTATCTTCTTTTGAGCACCATTGTCATACACATTCACCACCCTCTAAGCTTTTTATAAGCTTATGCACGATTGATGCGTGCAAGAGATCTTAGGTCGGTGTCGTGGCAGCCGAGCTTGGATAGGAGTTGAACCAAGGACCCAGTGTCGCAGATCTTCCTTCCTTCTTCTCTTATCATCAGATGTATTTCATTTCGGCTATGTACTTGAAAAGCTCAAATTTATAGTGGATTTTGCGATGTATGCCTTTGTTATTTCTGAGATGTACTTGATGTAATCTTGGGTATGCTCTTATTGGAATGGTTATGTGATTATGAAAATCCTCCTTGTAGGATCCCAGGATCGGAATTTGCCTCAGGAGCCGAGAATGGGGTACTACGGAGGCTGTTGCGGTCAGAACCGGCTATCGGATTCACTGCGAGTCCGATTACCGAGTCTGGGGCATGACACCTTGTATCTGCCTTTGAAACCCATTGTATAAGCACATACTCGATCAGTCACTTAACCAATCTGTAAGATAGCTTCTTATCACTGAAGAAAGACATCTAATCGTTCACTTCGCTTTTGGACCACTCAATCATGATAAACTTCATGATCATCTCATGCACTTGTGTACATGTCTATCCGTAAATCTGACATGTTCATCTTATCTACCAACCATGTATAAGCTTATCTAACCATCAAGATTTCTATCTAATGACCCTATTCTTGAGTACATGTACATACACCCCTTTCATACATCATGAGTTTACATATCCTTTCACACTTGATCTATTATCAATCTAAAAACAATATTGGGATTACTCTTCATGTACTAATGAACCTCTCTAACCGTTCAATCTTGATCTGAACAATCATAAAATCACAAAATCGATAAAGGTATAATCTGAGCCATCTGCATCCGATCATTTGCCATTCTAAACTCTCCAACATGACCTTAATAATTTGATAAGCATTCCACATTATCAAAGTCGAATTCCAATGACCACAAACATACCATGATCACCTGAACCAATTAAATTGTACGATTAACCATATATCTTGTAAACTATGTGATCATGCATCAATTGATTCAACCGACCATCAACCTAAATCAATCCTTCCATGGTCGTGCTTCCTACAAATCCAACCAATATTCGGATGTCGAGGTTAATCATCACCATATTCACTAAACCAATCCTAACCGTTCATTCATCAAACCCATCATTTAATCATTCATCCATGAAACCCTTAGCCATCCATCCATGCACACACCCATTCAAATCAGCCATCCAACAAATCCATATATTACAGTGAACCTAGAGAGGTTTTCAAAGGTAGGCATCTCTCTCTATCACGCGGCCCACCTAAGCTTTGGATGGCCTCATTTTTTAGCCCATTTCCAAACATGATTTGACAAAATGAGTGGACAGAGTAGATTTCCCAAAATCATCTTCGTGAGGCCATTACCCCATTCATTTAAAAATAATAAAAATAAATAGATAACGTGTGTTACTAAGCAATGTACGCAGCATGTTTGCTGGAAAAGGGAAACCGAGTTTCCTCCCCCCTCCCGTTCCAATCTCCCCTCTCCAAATCGGAGACGGATTGGCTACTCCCCCTGACACCAGCCCCGTGGCTGGTGGTCAGTGCTCTGTGGCCCCACCATGATGTATGTGTTTCATCCCTTCCCTTCATCCATTTTTACATATCATTTTAGCGATTGATAAAAAAAAATTATAGGGATATAAATCTTAGGTGGATCACACCACAGGAAAACAATAATGATTGGATATCCACCATTAAAATCCTCCCGAGGCCTACTGTACTGTTTATTTGACATCCAATCTGTTGATTAGGTCATAAAGACCCAGATGAAGGGAAAAAATAAATATCAGCTTGATCCAAAACTATTATGCCCCAAAACGTTTTTAATGGTAAACTTTCATTCAACACTGTTTCTTGTAATGTGGTCCACTTGAGATTTAGATATACCTCATTTTTTCTTTTATACCATAAAATGATCTATAAAAATAGATGGACAGCATGGATGAAACACATACATCATGGTGGGGTCCCCTGCCAATGGCTGGTGGCAGGGGAGTAGCCAATCCGTTTCCCTCCAAATCATCCATCTGTAGGACCCACTTAAACGATCTAAACCGTCCAGCATCAGCCTCAGGGAGTTTTCTACGACTGACATCACCCTTTCCTATTTTCTTTTGTCTAGCCGGCCCGAGTCTTAGATCTGCTTCATTTTTTAACTCTCATCCCATTGTGATCTAGCAAAACAGATGAATGTATTGGATCCCTCTCAAAACTCACAGTGGACCCCACCTAACCCCCACAGGCCACCCACAAAAGGGTTTTACGCCCGCGATGCCAACGTTGCTTCTACTCAAAACTTCCCATCCTCTCTCTTTCCAAAAACCTATTACAACTAGATGCTAAATTCCAACCGTCCGTTTCTAATCCATGCTATCCAAAATCCATTAGAGCAATCCCAGAACCTACATTGTAACGTCTGCAACATGATTTCCACATACGATTTCTAATTTTTTTCATAAACGAACCACATCGGGTTAGAGCTTGCAAACGAAGAACCCATTGTATAAAAAACCTTTAACCTTCGAAAATCCATATCCACAAACATCATACATCTAATTCAGATTGTCCATGATGATCAAAATGAAGAAATATATTTCGGATCAAATTCTACCACTGGAGCCCTTGTTATGTTCTTTGATTTTGAAGCCAACACGGATCTTTGTATAAGCTGCGATTTCAAATCCAAATTGTGCATTGCATGACCCATCTGATCGGAATTCATTTACACTTATATAAATAAAAATCATATCTTGACCATGGGCAACCAATCAATGGCAAAGACAGTTTTGTGTGCAAATCGTTCCGTGCATTAACTTTTTGCAACGCTTGAAAAAGCCTTATACAAATATGACCTTCAGAACCTGTAGAAACATTAGAGACATCTCTCGAATCTCTCGATCTTTATAGTAGTATGTTCCTCACATCGTGAAGGGTTTTTATAACATTTTCTCTCGATCTTTACAGGGTTTTTATAACATTTTCTCTTGATCTTTACTGTAGTATGTTCCTCACAACATTAGAAAATGTTATAAAAACCCTTCACGATGTGAGGAAGATACTACTGTAAAGATTGAGAGATTCGAGAGAAGTGTCACGCCCCAGAACACGACCCAAAAAAAAAAAAAAATTTATTTTTGAAAACTCGGATCTGCAGGCTGGCTCGAAGCGCAACTGCCCTAACTCCCAACTCCTAACTCTCATGAAGTGCCAACGCCCTACCCTACTCCTAACACCCATATAAGTCAAATAGAAGGCCTTAGAGGGTAACATAGTGAAGAAAAACCCCCAAGATTATACACTGTAATGTTAGGGATTTAGACCTGCGGAATCACACAGATCTAGATCTAGGATAGCAATCCAATGACACCAAGCACATACAAGAGAACACAGATTTAACGTGGAAAACCCTTGCGGGAAAAAACCACGGCACAAAGCGACAGATCTCCACTATGAAAATAGAATTTACAAAGAGAGGACTTACCCGATTCGAACAACCTCGAATCTCACCCTTGCTACACCCTTTAGAAACCCTAAAAAACCTTTTAGAAACACCTTGGAACTACTTAGAAAGCCTTAGCATGCCCTAGAATGCACCTCAATTCCGGATACACCTCTTTAAATAAGAATAGAAAGAGGTAGAATCCAAATAGGAAACAAAATCCACAAAATCTGCGTTTCCGCAATCGCATATGCGGAACTTATCGATGTTATCAAACTACTCTCGATGACAGCCTCGATATCATCTAAAGGTCTCTCGATGATATCGGAACAGGACAAAAACTGTCTAGCAACCAGGGGTGAAAAATCCAACAATTATCGATGTCATCGAAGGTCTCTCGATGACAGCCTCGATATCATCGACAGACCAACAGACAGATTTAAGACATCTGTCGATATCGTCTAAAACCCTGTCGATATCATCGACAGACCACCAGACAAATTTAAGACATCTGTCCATAACAATCTCCACCATGTCTTCAATCTTCATCCGTGTAACTTCTCGTCTTCTTTTCTCTACATCACATCATAGCTTATCTTCACTACGTCAAAAGGCCAATTTGTGACGTATTTTGCAAAAATCTCTTGGTTTAACGACGGATTAAATCCGTCGCTAATGAAAAAAGTCCGTCGCTACGCTCGTCATTCTCGAATATCCGTAGGCGGAACGTCGCGGAGTTTAGCGACGGACCAAAATCCGTCACTAAAATCTGATTTACGACGTATTTACGATGGATTTTGGTCCGTCGTACTACGGCGACGGATAAAATCCGTCGCAATTTTTGATTTGGCAACCCTTACAGATTCCCGTCCGAAATACCCGGTGGCATGCTTTTCAGCTGCTTTTGCGACGGATCATGGTCCGTCGTAAAAGGTCTTTGCCGACGGATCATGGTCCGTCGTAAAAGGACTTTTGCGTTAACATAAATTTTTTTTAGACTACGGTGGAAATTTTAGTTTTTTAATAGTCTAATAATTGTTTTTTAATAGAATTTCAGTGGTTTAATTGTACATTTTGTATCGAAGATTATTTCTTAACAATTGATTGAATGAAAAAAGAAAATTTATTTTATTTTTATATCAAATGAGTGAAATTTTTATTTTTATTTTTTAATTTAAAACTAATATTTAAATGATTTGTAATATCACATGAAAATGAATATTGAGAAGTTTATAAAATTGAACAATGTTTGAGAAATAAATTAAATTTTGAAAAAATAAAAATCGTGATTTAATAAAAATCTATTTTGTGGGAAGAAAAAAGATTATTTAATAAAGTCGATAAATTTGAAAAAAAAAAGCACTTGATTTTGAGAAAAAATAATATCCTGAAAAAGAAAATTAAATATATTTTAAAAAATGTGAAAATTTTCACAATGTTGAAAAATGAAAATATTTTAAAAAAGAAAATGAGAGTTTGAAATTTGAAATAAAATAAAATAAAATTGTGAAGTTCAATAAAAATTGACAAGTTCGAATAAGATGCTTTAAAAAAAATGGAGAAGTGAAAAAGAATTGAAAATCTTAAAATAAAATGATATTAAAAAATCAATACTTTATCAAAAAACATACATTTTGAAACGAAAAATAAATAAGTTTAAAAATTTTGTGATTTCGAAAAATAATTGAAAATGTTCAAAATTCGAAATTAAAAGAAAAAGTTATTTATAAAAACACTAAGATTTTGAAAAAATATTTATAATTTCAAAAAAATTTGAAAAGTTGAAAACAACATGATGCTTTTGAAGAAAAAAAAATCGACATTTTGGAATTTTTGGGAAAAAATTTAAAAATTGTGAAAATTTAAAATATTTTGAAAAAAAAAATCCAGAATTTGTATGTTATTTTATTTTTTGAAATATTTTATCATAAAAATGATATTTTGTTAAAAGTTTTCAAATAAAAATTAAGAGAAAAAATATAGATTTTGAAAAAAATATTATTTTTAAATGGAAATTGAAATTTATCTGTGAAAAAAATATCTTTTAATAAATTATTAGGCACATACACTAATTGAACATTTAACCATTTTGGACAATTGAATTAGTCCAGATTGAAGAGTAAATAATTTCATCCATTATGTTCATCCATTTTTACCGATCATTTTAGGTCTTGATCGAAAAAATGATAGGGATATGAACCTAAGGTGGACCACATCATAGGAAAACAATATTAATTGGATATCCACCATTAAAATCCTCTTAAGGCCCATAGTACTGTTTATTTGACATCCAATCTGTTGATTAGATCATACATGCCCTGATAAAGGGTAAAAACAAAGATCAACAAGATCAGCAAGAAGGTCAAAAAACAGATACTTTGAGGTCTAAAGAATAAATTTTGTGATTTAATAAAAATCTATTTTGTGGGAAAGAAAAAAGAATATTGAATAAATTTGATAATTTTGAAAATAAAGAATTTGATTTCGAGAAAAAACAATATTATCCTGAAAAAGAAAATTAAAAAAATGTGAAAATTTTGACGAAGTTAAAAAATGAAAATATTTTGCAAAAAGAAAATGATAGTTTGTATTTTGAAAAATAAAATAAATGCTTTTTTTTTTTAATGGAGAAGTTAGAAAGAATTAAAATTTTTAAAATTAAATAATATTAAAGAATTGATACTTTAACAAGAAACAAACATTTTAAAATGAAAAATAAAGAAGTTAAAAATTTTGTGATTTTAAAAAATAATTAAAAATGTTAAAATTTTGAAATTAAAAGAAAAAGGTTATTATTAAAAACATTGAGATTTTGAAAAAATATATATATCATTTTTTTTATTTGAAAAGTTGAAAACAAAATGATGCTTTTGAAGAAAAAAAAAAATTCACATTTTGGAATTTTTGAGAAAAAAAATTAAAAGGTTAGGAAAACTTTTGAGATTTTGAAAATAAAAATTCAGAATTTGTATTGTAATTTTTTTTGAAATATTTTATAATAAAAATGAGCATCAACCGTTGAAAACATTTCGGGGGCCATAAAAGTTTTGGATCGAGATTATTTTTGATTTTCCCCTTCACCTAGGCCTGTATGACCTAATAAACAGATTGGATGTCAAATAAATAGTACAGTGGGCCTTAGGAGGTTTTTAATGATGGATATCCAATTACTATTATTTTCATGTGGTGTGGTCCACCTAAGATTTAGGTACCTCTCATTTTTGTAATAAATCTCTAAAATGATCTTTAAAAATGGATGAACATAATGGATGAAATACATACATAATGGTGGCGCCCACATAGCACCAACCACCCCAAGGTTGGTGTTAGGGGAGTGATGCGGAACATTAAAAACTTCTATTAACCACAAAAGTTTCAGATCAAGTTGTTATTTGTGTTTTCCTTAATTCATGTATTTTTTTTTAAACTTTTGAATAGGTTGGATTTCAAATAAACATTACGATGGGCCTTATGATATTTTCAACGGTGGGAATCACTCTCCCCACTGTTTTCTGTGGTGGGGTCCACTACAGATTTTTATCTGCCCCATTCTTTTGCTCATGACTTGAAATGATATCTCAAAATGGATGGACAGTGTGGATATAACAAATAAATTATAGTGGGGCCTACAGAACTTGGTGACGTAACTTAGAGTACGGTACCAGGGGAAGCGGATTGCGTAGTGAGTAAATCACTACACTTAGTGTATTGAGTAAACTCTGTGAGGTCCACCATGATTTATGTATTTGATCCACTCCGTTCATCCATTTTACCAGATAATTTTACTACCTGATCCCAAAATTAAAGCATATATAATTTTTAAATGGACCACACCACAGGAAACATTTGAATTGAATGTCTACTGTTGAAAACATCTTAGGGGCCACGGAAAATTTGGATCAAGCTTATATTTGTGTTTTCCCTTCATCCATGTCTTTATGATCTTATGAACATGTTGGATGATAAATAAACATCACTGTGGAGCTTAGAAAAGTTTCAACGGTGGAAATCTTTATTCTCAGAGTTTCCTGTGGTATGATCTATTTGATCTTTGGATATGCTTCAATTTTTGGCTCAACCCCTTAAATTAGATGGAAAAATGGATGGACGGCTTAGATAGACCACATACATTCAAGGTGGGCCCAATTGAATTTTGAGCGTACAATAAGAGCGTACTGAGTAACAGAGTACGCAATCCGATTTGGGGATTAGCTAGGGTGTCTGTCTCTGTCTCTCGCACCATCCCTCTCTCTGTCTCTGTCTCTCGCACCCTCCTCGTAGCCTCTCTCTCTCCTCTCTCTCTCTCTCTCTCTCTCTCTCTCTCTCTCTCTGCGTGGTATCCCTCTCCTCTCCCTCTCTCTCTGTCTCTCTCCCCTCTCTCACGATCTCTCCACCCTACCGCGCGTTGTCCGAACGCCCTACTCACGCACGTACGCCCTCTCTCTCTCTCTCTCTCCTCAAGAAAAGGTGAAGGCTAGCATTCACAACGTGAGTATCTCTCTCTCTCAATCTCTCCCAATCTCTCCCAATCTCAATACCGATTTAGGGATTTTACGATTTGGGGATTTAGCAATTTGTGGATTTTAGGGATTTGGGGATTTTAGGGCACATTACTTTACATTGTTGAGGTGGTGCATCCAAACAGCCCTAAATCACTAGCCCAAAATCCACTTGGTAAATGAAGCGTAGGCCGTAAAAATTCGTATGAGGTAATTTGAAATCTAGGAACCCGATAATTATAGGATCATTACCGCTTAATTGATGGAGATTACTTCTGTTAAACCCCCATTGTGTTTTACCCATCCATTAGATGGCCACCAATCTGATAGTGTGAGTCATCCATATAGTAATGATTTTTGGATAATGGCCCATCTAAAGTGTAGCCTATAATGGATAATATGGACAGTATATTTTTATTTTTACAATGATATGTGGCCCATCTACCGTTCCATCTATTGGACGGTCTAGATAGGCGTGCAAGTAAAGCCCTTTGCAATTAGTATAGAAGTGGTCTTTATGGAGAAATTATTTATCCTAATACTTTAAAATAATTTCTATTAGAAATGGAAGTATGGGGTTTTACAAATTTGATATATTTTTAATTAGAAAAGCTGCTATTTATGGTGTGTTCCACCTGATGCAGTTTGTTGCGTCCCATGTACTCTTGGTCTAATCCATGGACCTCTATCATAGGCCCACTAACCCAACCTTCATGGGTCCAGACCATTACAGCCGGATCGGCTCATTACATATATATATATATATATATATATATATATATATATATATATATATATATATATATATAGTGGAACCATTCCACATTCAATCGATAGAACTCTATTTATATGAAACAAGAATGTACAGCCATTCGGGCATATCCCAACAAAAATGTTCCTAGTATTTAGAAGTGACCGCGCCTATCATATGCAACTCTTACACATGGCTAAACAAGAAAGCAGAAAAGAAGAAGAAGAAGAAAAAAAAACCAAATTTGGAGTGTCCTTGAAACGTGGCGGCATCATCTAATGAAGCAACTGAAGAAGGGCATCAGTCCAGAAGCAGGGCAATACTTGAAAAGACTGAGTAGCTGCCACCCAAAACATCACTTGAGATTTTTTAAGGATTGACATTCAATGACTATTGTTTACTGTAGTGCAGTCCACTTGAGATTTAGATCGGCTTCAATTTTGAGATGATACCCTAAAATGAGATTAAAAATAAATAAATAAATGATGACAGCATGTATATACAACACATTACAACACATGTATAAGGTTGGCCCCATAGTCAAGGTCTCACCCACTAAGTTGTTACCCATGTCTAACCTAATCCGTTCCATGGGAACTGGTCACCCACCAGCAGAAGTAGGTGTGGTGTTGCCCCCATGTCCATCAAATGAGTGTTGGAACTCAACATGTAGGAATGGCCCACCTAGCACGTAGATCAACATGATTTTGGAGGTCTTTTTCGGTGGAGCCCACCATAATCATATATTCATATCACATATGCCTTATAGAAGTGAAATGTGGGAATTAAGTACATGGTTATATATACAGAGTTTCTTACAATACAGAAGTGCATGTAAGAATCACCTTATGAACATGTTAGATGGTAGGTAAGCATCAAGGTGATGCGAATGACATGTGAAACAAGGCCTTTGTTGTTGCTTATGGTGAAAAAAACTTTTAGATTTCTAAAGCCGATTCAAAAGAATGTTATAATATATGCTATATAGATTAAACCATGATTTGTGCAACTTAAAAGGAATATGAGTTCAGCAAGAAAATGAGGCCTCCTTGTCAGGATGTGCAGGTTCCGATATTAGTTTGTTTACCACAATCATCTTGTCACGACCCTCCACAATGATCAATCATGGGTATTCTATTTGAGAAAGAAAATAATAATGGCATTAGGCTCTTTGGTTTCCTCCTTTATGAGCTCTGCAATGCTACATACTCCTAGCTCATATGCATGGCTAGCCATTTGGTTGATTTTTGTATGTCACTTCGTTGGTTGTATTTCGCTGTGGTTAAGGCTGAGTTTGGCTCAGGCCATGAGAAAAATACTTTGCTTTGGGATTCCTACTCTTACTAGAACATCTGATGATTAAGAATACTCATGTGGATATGAAAGAGCTTTTCCTTTCCCAATACATGTTTAGACTGTCAGTCCACAATGTATGCTTACCTAAGAATGGGTTCCTTTTCAGCAAATCTTTTGCTTTAACATGATTTTTTTTTTTTTTTTGTTTGTTGTTGTTGTTGTAATAGGATTATCTTCCTGCCTCACAGGATTACCTTTTTCCAGTTGATAAATGATGCCATTCCTAGAGCATACTGCTCCACTTCTTACTAGAATGATAATGTTCATTATTTGCATTAAAGGAAGGAAATGAGTGCATGTTATTTTGAGCATGCTACAGTTGATCATATCCAAAAACACTCTGAAATTTTGAAGAACCTCGCTCCTTACTTTCATTGGGCCTTGCAATTCCTGCATATGTTTTGGAAGAACCATCAGCAACTTTCTTCATGATTGCAATTGTTTGATTTTCTAGTGTTTCTCTTCATATTTTCTAGCTGAGGGAATGTGAATTTTCTAGTTGAGGGAATGTCCATGCACGCCTGGTAAAGTGCTCAACTCATTAACTAATTACTCCTGTAGATTATAAATGTATAAATTTCGCTATATAGTTGACTTGGATATATTGATCAATCAAAAGTTGTACATAAAAGATTTAGCAACTCTGAAGGATGGACTTGCAACTTTACACGTTCCCTATGCATATGGATTTGCAATTATCTTGCTCACTGTTATTGTGAGGGTGGCTACACTGCCTTTGACAAAGAAACAGGTGAATAACTCCATTGCCACTCTAATATATAGAAAAGCGAATGTTGACTTCTAATTCTTAAACATGTTAAATATAATGTTTTTAGTGTAGATTGACTGTGAAATACTGGGAGGAGTGTATCTTCTTATTTACAAGACATCTCATGCATGAACAGTTTTCAAGAATTGGTTTTAGCTTTTCTTTTCTTTTTTATTTTTTAATTCATTTGTATTGACTGGATTTTAGTGGGTGGGTTTCTTATTAGCACTGGACTCTTGAGCAGAAATGGGAAAGGCACTGATGGTAGGTTGGGTATGCAAATCCACATGTTCTTGTCATAAGTTATCTATCTGATGCAAGGTTTTGGTTTTCTGTACTACATTATGTGTCATTTCATGTTACTATATTCTCAACTTCCTGTTTAAGTTTTCTTACTCATCAGTTGATGGTAGCATTCTCTTCCACTACATTGGTAATGTTGATGCCATTGTTTAAAAAGTAATATTTCTCATCCATTGTCATGTACATTTGAGCAAACCAATTTTCATCTAATTTCAAGGAATTCAGTTTTTTTTTTTTCCAAAGAATTTTACAGTTATTCTCTTCCGCTACAGTGGCAATGTGGATGGATGGCATGATCTCCACTGGAGTAAATAAGGCATTACATATAGTTGCTAGTATATTATTTAAATGGATTTTAAATAATCATCATGGTGAACCCTGCAAATTTAAGGGTGCCCGTCTCTCTCCCAACAGTTTCCTTTATTGTGGCCCACTTGAATAATAGGTCAGCTTGATTTTTTGGCCCTATGGCTCTAGGCCTAACGTGAGATTACACATTTGGTGTTGTAATCTAATGGAATCTTCAGTTGTCATGTTATTGTGATAGGTGTCCATGATGGGCTTTTCAAATTGGGTTGGTGTTTTCCAATGCTAGGCCAACTAGAACTTGGGTCTGAACCCAAGTTGCAGCCCTAGACCAAGCACGCACCTGGGCTCAACACCTCTTCTTTACTTTGGGGTGCCTTTGCTAGCTAACTATCATGATAATAATAAAAAAATCTGCATATTTGTGAATTGCTTTGAAACTGAAATTTACTCATTTGGGTCTATGTATCTTCTTTCAATATGATTCATCCACTTGATCTATTTAATGATATAGATATACCAATGCAGAGAAAATCTTCGTTTCTTTTTGGTAAATTGAAATTCATTACATGCCCACTTTATCAATTATAATATCTGACTGCAACATTTCAGGATGCGGGGGGAACTTGGTGCAAATGCTATATTGGTTGTGTCAATTGTTTGCTTATAAAGTCAGTCTGTCTTGAAAAGTGAGGCAAGTTTTTTATTTTTTATTTTTTATTTTTTATATGGTTATTGCCAAGTTGACTGCTTTTTAAAGCCATGCCCCAGTGATTTTTTCTTAAAGGAGACTGGTTTTGGCACTTAGATTAGGGATTGTTTGAGGATTATTGGACATTGGAAAGAAAAGCTACTATTTTGATTCATTGGAGCCTTGGTTTTTCAATTACCGAGTTTTTCTTACTTCTATTTTTCATGGCTGGATACTTGCCAATTTGTTTTTTTGTTTCAAATAGCCTACTACGAATAGTCCGCCTGTGTGATCTTATACACTCTTTTCAATGTCCGAAAGGTGTCCGATATGGTTACTTCTCATACAACATTTCTTCTTCGTGGTGTTTCTTCTAAAGTTAGTTTAGAGTGGTATTATTTTTGTTAGTTCATAATTGATACATCTGATTGAGATGCTTTTGTCTCATTGCATCTTCTATTGTAGAATCCAAACATGTGCAAATGTTGTTTCCACCTCAATGTCTTCAAGGCTGTTCGTTGTCGTTATAGGGACGACCGCTTTCTCGTCTCTAGTCGGTGGGTCTTTCTTTCTTTCTTTCTTTCTTTTTTTTTTTTTTTTTTTTGTTGTTGTTGTTGTTATTAGAATGACAGTTTAAGATGATTGTGTACAAAACTCGCTTGAGTTATCCTTGAAAATTGCTTTGTGGTCTGAATGTTGAGAAAGGTCCTTGAAATGGTAATTTGAACTTGATTATTTCAGTATGTTACAGAACTTCTGATAAATGAAAGCTGAAATAAGCATTTAACATGTTATTTCCAATATCTGTCAGATTGTTTTCTATATTTGGGTTATAGGTGGGAGATTAATTTTTGATAGTCCTGTTTTGCCTGTAATCTGTACAGGCTCATGCCCGGTGTCCTAGACAGCCATGGCATGATTTACATTGCAAGATAGAAGGCCCCGCTGCTTATGATGTAATGACAAATTTTGAACAGTGTTGGAGAAAGGCTACAAAATGGCGAGAATTTAGGCTTAAAAAGGTCACGCATTGGCATGATGATGCTTTACTAAAGCTAGATGGTATTTCATGTAGATCATCAGACGCTGGGGGACTAGCAATTACAAGCACATCATAAGCACCCCAGAACTCAGTTTTGTGTTCCTTCCAGTGAGAATAGAATACTTTCAGCCGCTTCTGGAAGTTATCAAGATTGATCATGTAAGCACTGGGTGCCCCAGCAACATTTTTGTCAGAAGGTTTTGCATTGCCATTTCGGTGTTCCGCCATTGAAGCTATGTCGGATCTAGAACAACTGAAATCCGCAACAAACCAAATAGAAAAATGCAGAGATAACTACAAATTTCAGAGAAGGTATGTCTCTTCTTTCCTTTCACTTCTATTTCACGAACAGAATATAGTTCATCTGCAAATTATAATTTTTTTAAAGGATTTAGAACTTTTAAAAAAAATGAAAACTACTGGTTGGAGTGGGCCACTTGGGTCATTTCCTCTTTTATTGAATTGAGTTATTACCAATTTTGTGAATAGGATTCTTATGAAACAATAGTGTGAATTATTTTTTGAATGACTATCAGGTGCAAGATTAAAAAAATATTAATAATAAATTATCGATATATTTTTTATATTTACAGATATTTTAGCGACGGACCAAATCCGTCGCTAATTTTTTAACATTGAAAATCAACGACGGATATGAGGTCCGTCGCTTAGTCATATTAGCGACGGACCTTATCCGTCGCTAATTTCTCACCGTTAAAAATCAACGACGGATATGAGGTCCGTCGCTTACTCATATTAGCGACGGATCTAATCCGTCACTAATGTTTTTAGTGACGACTAATTTTTTGAATATTACCGACGGATTTTTTATTTTTTACGACGGATTTTATCTGTCGCTATGATGCGACGAACCTTATCCATCACAAATTAAACGACAGATAAAATCCATCGTAAAACTAAAAACTACCCAGTAAACAGAGATGGACCCAGCGACGGACGAAGTCCGTTGTTTATTTGGTTTTACGACGGATTTGGTCCGTCGTAAAATAGCGATTTTGGCGTAGTGCTTGTACACTCCGTCTTCCTTTTATGTCATCGCCAAGCCCAAAGAAGTTTTACAGAACTTAAACTTCTCTGCAGGAACATTCTCGTTGATCATGTCTGTCGGATCTAAATCCATGCCGAACCACCTTTGCTCCTGTCTTCACAAAAGAAAAGACGTAGTCTTCTTACCATCTCACCGCTACCCAATATTGCTTGCCGGGGTACTTGCTCACAACATTGATAGCTTGTGAAATAACTGGTCTAATCCAGACCATGGCGTACACTGCCAACCGCATTCGAATAAAGCTCATGAGATATCCTGCTTTTTCTCATCTGTTTTGGGACATGTCCTGAGGAAAACTTGAAGAGAGATGCATAGGGAACGCTCTCCGGCTTTTTCCTAGCCCATCACACCCTTGATCAATACCTAACATAAGGTATTCCTCTTGTGATTACCAAAGCCTACTTCTTCAGTCTCAATACCAAGAACTATCTTTGCAGCCTCCCTGATCCTTCATACTGAATGTCCCACTTAACCGAGTCTTCAGTACATTGATTTCGGACATGTCATAATTGGCGATTTACATGTCATCAATTCCTGACTCACCATGAAGGAATCGAATTACTGCCTAGGCGATAGGTCGAACCACGACCTCCTGCAAAGTCTTTTCTCAGCCTCAAACTGCTCCGGTTGCTTCATGTAGATCTATTCTTCACTTTTCCTTTCAGAAGTACAGACTTAACATCCTTCCTTCCAGCTCAAGATCATATTGGCCAACCAGCACCAATCACGGATCTAATAGACACCTGTTATACCGTCGACACGAATATTGATGTTTTATTTAAACCAACACGATTTAAATGATTTTTAAACTCGCAAGTATACGAATCAAATGTAGATACGGTACGTATTACGAGATCGTTCCCACGAGGACTGGTCGTCACAATTCAAATCTATGACTCTCCTTAACTAATCCAACAGATAGTGGAATGAACTACTAAGCACAATTCTAGAAAAAAAAAAATAATTAAGAACAGGGAAGAAAATTCAATCAGAGAGAGAGCACTAGGACTTTCGAATCCACCCCGAATTATCCTAACCCTTGTTTTGTCTGTTGATTCACCTTGATATAGATTGATACCACTTAGATAGAGAAAGCACAATCTGTGTCCTAAATCGGGCATACTGACTGTCTAATTCCTTTAAGTAATGCCATGAACAACATATTCCATGTCCTTGGTCGGGTACATGGAATGTACATTCATTAAAGCACCCTGTTTCTTCCTCTATAGGAAACCTGTTCCTGATCAGACACAAGCACCTGTAACAAGCATCCAAACAACATCCATATATATACTTTGGTCAAGTTCATAGATGGAGAAGTATGGAATTTAAACCCATCAAGCCCACTTAGAGAAAGAAACAAATTAATTAATATTCAAAATAAATCAACCAATACAAGAGCTAATCAAATTAGGGGCTTCATCTCAGCCCTAGCTGAGAGATTAGTGACCCATGAAATCCATAAAAAAAAATATTAAATAAAATTCATAAAAATAAAACGTCAAACCGATCAATCTCTCTCTCTCTCTTCTTTCTTCTCTTTCTTCTCTCCCTGGCTCTGGATCTCGAATTCCCTAGTTCTGAATGCCTTTCCCACGTCCAAAACTCCCCTTTTATAGCTGCTGGATGGCTGGGGTCGGTGGCAGAGTCGTAGATGGACTCGGAGTGCAATTTTCGCAGCCGTGATCGGTGGGCCCCACAGAGGTGTTTTCTGGAAAATCCACCCCGTCCATTGGATTCAGGACAAAATTTCAGTCAGAAATGAGTGGTTTTGAATGTCCATTAACGCGGCCCAGAGAAGAAAATACAAAAAGATCAGTTTTGAACGTCGCCGGGTAGCCCTTTTGTGGCCTCTGTATCACACACATGTGTATGCATGGGAGTGAACTATCAGCATGGTTTTGTATTATTCATGGCCCTCTACACGATGGACGGCTCGGATCGGCCTTACGGTTGACGTACGGGGCCCACAATCCTTCGCAAAAACAGCCAGCGGCTGGGTTACGCGGACGCGGATCGCGCAACTGCTGTGATGGTGGGTCCCATTCCCTTGATTAAACGGCAAATCCACTCCATCCACTGGTATGAGAACGGAAAACCGGTCGGGAATGTGCAATTTCCGCCTACTGTTGATGAGGTCCACCTGACTTTCTGCCCGACCATTCGTTTGTATTTGAACGGTTGAGATCCCAAAAAAACTTTGTTTATTCTGATTTTGTCAGCTAGGTGGTGGTTATGGTGGCCCCAGGAAGCGGATGGATGGTATGGATTGTCCATTTAGACACTAGGTGGGACCCACAACTACGAACCAGAGGTCGGTCTTCGCAGACGCTGTTGCATCTTTAAGAAATTTCGAACGAGCGTCGGTCAGCGGGCGCTGACCGACCTCGGCTGCACCGGTGTAGTGCGGGAGTGCACCGTACTGTGCACTCACAGCCGCACAGGTGGGGTCCACTGCAGTGTTTATGAGAAATCTGCGCCGTCCATCCCTTTTCCCATATTATTTAACCCGTCCAGGTAAATTTTGGAGAGGTTCCAGATATCAGGTGGGCCTGAAATCAATGGTTTATGGGCTGATTTGTCAGTTGGAGCACTTCCCGAGATCATCAATGGCTGAAATTTAATATGTACGGTTAATTTACGGCCCCCATCATATGTATGAAGTTTCGAGTTGATCGGATGGCGGAAAATACGTGATCTTGCATTTTGCACCAATTTCAGGCCTCTTTATCATGCTTTCCTCAGATCCCAGGCGTGTATATTCTTCACCATTGGTTTTCTGGAGTACATCCCGTGCTTTGGTAATTTTGGAGCGTCAAATCCATGCTTTTAACATCATTTTGCTATACACGCTCCTAATTTCCTCCTGTAACAAAAACACGAGTAAAATCTGACATTAAACATTATCATGTATGTAAAATCAAGTAATTACTGGGGTCTGATATGCAATATTCGACCCTGATCACAACCCCCAACCAGCATTTTGCTAGTCCCGAGCAAAACATGCGAAAAATAATTTCGAAATAAAAGACAATTCCTCGTAAATTCAAGTGACAAGTGAACAGATAGTGAGATGTGAAAATTCTAAGATTCATGATTGGTGTGTGGAATTTTTTCTCTTGGAATCAAGCTTACAG
This sequence comes from Magnolia changhungtana, assembly GCA_030180095.1. Lineage (NCBI taxonomy): Eukaryota > Viridiplantae > Streptophyta > Magnoliopsida > Magnoliales > Magnoliaceae > Magnolia > Magnolia changhungtana. The sequence continues at coordinate 320,194 of JASAUF010000203.1, read as the reverse complement.
TAAACTTCATAATTAAGTTCAAAATATTAATCCATCAATTAGAACATTCCTAAACATTGAGTTCCACGAGTGTAAAGTATAATCTCGACTTACAATCAGTAAGAGATCCAATTGTCAATTTCATGATATCATTAGTAATTCGTGACAATCAAAACTTGAAACCAACACTTATCTCACAGATTAACTTTCATCTTACCAGCTTTCTTAGATATTCTTTATGAGCAAGAACTTATGCAAATGAGGAGAATCAAATTCTCACCTATAGGAGCAAACCTATGGCGAAAACTTGTCGCCTAACTTTTTTTTTTTTTTTTTTTTTTTCATATGTCAACTATGGAGAATCAAATCTACACCTATAGGGAGCAAACCTATGGTGAAGATTATGTGACTAACTCTTTCAATTCTTCTTTATAAACTGACGTTAACAAATTTCTCAGGCTGGTTCCTTTCATGCCTAATGATTACCAAGTTACCATTTAATATTGAACTGAAAACTTAATGTGTAAGCGAGATCTAATATGTGGAATCATGGCTCAATCAATGTTTACAACTTCTAATCATGGATTAACAATTCAAAATTGACTGTGAAATCAAGCAGATGGCCGAATCCAAGAGTCATAAGTTACCAACATCACATATCTTATAATGTTAAAATCACAACTATCCTTCAAAATCACTTTGAATTCAATAGAAATTCCAGAAAAAATTTTAAAATTTTCACAAATTTTGCTCAAGACCAAGAAAATACTGATTAGGTAACCTAATCTCCCACCCCCAACCTAAAATCTACATTGTCCTCAATGTAAAAGAATAAGCAAGCAATGCACATGGGACAATGAAAGTAAAAGAGGAGTGATGGAGGATAGTACCTGGACGGAGAATCAAGAAGCTTTCTCAAAAAATCGCATCGTAAAACAGGTTAGCACAAGAGAAAAATCAACAGAAAAAAAATAGCAAAACAAAAGAAGATCCTACCTATACCACTTTCGCAGGTGCTCTCGATTGCATTTAGCGCATGCAACAAGCCTTTAAACCCCTAGGTTACCCCTTGTGGACGAGTTGTAGTCTCGTGAGGGTTTGCAGTAATGTTACCCACAAATATTGAAGTAACTCACTAAGAAAAAGCATAAAACAAAAGACTGGGCTGCCTCCCAGGAGCGCTAAGTTTAAGTCTTCAGCCAGACAAGAACGGACCATGAATGAAATAATCTTTATAACCAGGGTCCGCCAAAGAAATTACCTCAATACCTTGATTAACCGATCTCAGACAAGTGATGTGAGTTCCCATGAGCTGTGCTATCTGTAATGAGGTAACTGACACTGTCGTCAAATAATTTAAGGACTTCTGCTCGCACGACTTCTTCCATGTTAGGATCACGCTTCCTTTGCATTTCATGCGACATTTCCACAGCATGATCCATACATACAGTGGGGCATACTCCCTGTATTTTCGCTATCTTCCGTTCAATTGCTGCCTTATATGCTTTCAGAAAATTAAGCAGCCTGCTCGCCTTTGTCTTATCAGAGTTCGAAACTGTGCTGTCAGGAGGCGTCTCAGAGGGATGAAGAGGTTCCACTTTCGCTCTCCATTTTTCAGTCTCCAACATAGGAGTAGAGTCGAGTAGTGCATTGACTTCGTGAATGGGACTATCGATGTCAAAATCCATACCAGATTGTGCCAAGCAGGTCTCCAGAGGATCTTCAAAAGATGTACGGAAGGAGTCCTGCACTAGACTCTCGATCATGTCCACTTCAGATATGTCATCCAAATCGGTGGATTGTTGTCCTGCATTAAAAACATTGAGTTTAATATTCATATTACCAAAGGACAATTTCATAACTCCATTCCGGCAATTTATAATAGCATTAGATGTGGCCAAAAATGGACGACCCAAGATGACTGGAATCTGACTATGAAGATTCTGGACAGGCTGAGTATCAATAACTATGAAATCCACTGGAAAATAAAATTTATCAACCTGGATTAACACATCTTCAATCACACCCCGGGGCACCTTGACAGATCATCAGCCAGTTGTAATGTTACCTTAGTCGGTTTCAATTCACCTAGTCCTAGCTGCTCATAAACCGAATATGGTAATAAATTGATGCTCGCCCCTAAATCAAGTAATGCCTTCCCGATCTTATGATCTCCTATGCCACAAGAAATGGTGGGAGCTCCTGGATCCCTGAATTTAGGAGGGGTGTTATGTTGAATCATGGAGATGAGCTGCTCTGCAAGGAAGACTTTCTTATGAACATTCTGCTTACGCTTTTGAGTGCATAAATCTTTCAGAAACTTAGCGTAAGCAGGGACTTGTTTGATAGCGTCAAGCAACGGGATGTTGACTTGCACTTTTTGAAACACATCCAAGATTTCATCAAAGTTATTTCTTTTCTTTATTGGTGCCAGACGTTGAGGAAAAGGTGCTTTGGGCACGTAGGGTGGCACATTAGTGGCTCTTAGAGAGTCAGAGAGCTTGCGGACTTTGGATGCATTGGTGTGTCCCTCTGCTTCATCTTGATCTTCTGTTTTAGAATTTAAATCATCCCTAGGCATCTCTATTCTGTTGTCAATCTGTTTGCCTGACCTAAGGGTAATGATTGATTTGGCTTGCTCATGATATTGCCCTTGGTTGGAATTAGAGCCAATCTCATACTGTCCCTTTGGATTAGCCTCAGGTTGGCTAGGGAACTTGCCCTTCTCTCTCTCACTCAATGTGGCAACTAGTTGACCCATTTGTATTTCCAGCTTGGCAATGGATTGCGCATTTACATGTAAGCTTTGCTGGTTAGCCAGTAAGGTTTGTTAGGTGTCTTTTTGGAATTGGAGAGAACTCTGCATAAAAAGATGAAGTGTATCCTCAAGAGATGATTTCCTTGATTGTGTAGGCAGTTGTTGATATTGTAGAAACTGTTGAATTTGTTTACTGCCAACTTGGAGGTGCGGTTGCATGGGAGGATTTCCAGATGGTTCTTCTTGTTGTGGTCCTTTTGCCCAAGAAAAATTTGGATGTCTAGCCCACCCTGGGTTGTATGTGTTCGAGTAAGGATCATTCCCAGGTTTTTGAAACGTGTTCATAGCATGAACTTGTTCAGAGAGAAGTTCTGGGGATGCTGCACCAGATGGACAAGATTGCATAGGATGGGCAGGACTAGAACATGTGGCACATGCCTCGACTTGAGCTGTTTGTGGAGGTCCATTATTTAATACCAGAGCATCAACTTTCTTTGTCGTTATCAAGCTTGGCGCACGCCTCGGCACGACTCCTATCTCATATATACCACCTCTCTTTTGTGGTTGGGGACTTGTCACCTCTATTTGAATAGTCCCATTGTTTGGGAATTTTCGCACAAGGTTTCAAAGAAGTTCCACGCCGACTTCACTTTTGGTCATGAATGACCCTCCACCGGTGGCATCAACCATGCGACGGTTGCTGGGGTGTCAGACCATCATAGAAGTATTGAACTTGTTGCCACTTCTCAAAACCATGGTGAGGACATTTAAGAAGCAAGTCCTTCCACCTTTCCCAACATTCATGAAAGTGCTCGCCCTCTTTTTGTGTGAAGTTAGTAATTTCTCTACGGAGGGCATTGGTTTTGTGAACGGGAAGAACTTATTTAAGGACTTCTTAGACAGCTTGGTCCCATGTAGTGATAGATCCAACTTCTAGAGAATTCAACCATGCTTTCGCCTTATCCTTCAAAGAAAAAGGAAACAAAGGTAAGGCGGATCGAGTCGTCTGAGAAGTTTTGGAACTTAAAGGTGGAGCAAATGTCTAAGAATTCTTTCACATGATGATATGGGTCCTCCTTGTCCAATCCATGAAAGGATGGCAACAATTGTATGACTCCAGGTTTCAGTTCAAAGTGTGTTGCCGTAGTGGTTGGCAACACTATGCATAAAGGCGCATTAAATTGGACAGGAGCTGAATAATCTTTGAGAGCCTTAACTTTAGTCTCATTCGCCATTTCAACAGAATTATTTCTCAATCTTTCACGCAGTGTTTTTTCTATTTCAGGATCAAACGGTGCTAGTTATATATTCAGAGATCTACGTCCTAGCATAAACTATGTTATTGCAATGGAAGAAGGAAAACTAAACTAAGATGCAACCTAAAAGAAATAAAACTAGACCTAGAAAAAAATTAAAACTATGTAAACCAGAATGGGAAGAAAGAACCCGGAAAAGGAGATGATTGATGTCAGAAGAATAGGGCGCTCCTCCTTCACTTCAAATTTGGAAATCTATGTTAGAATCAACTTAGAAATTTATGTCAGGACCCCACAAAACAGGAAATAGGTTAGTTTCTAAAAATAAAATAAAAGAACTCTAATTTAGTAAAATCCTAAGCTATGAATTATGATAAGAGAGAATCCTAAATTCAATTTGGAACGAAACAGTCCTCGGCAACGACGCCAAAAACTTGATGTTTTATTTAAACCAACACGATTTAAATGATTTTTAAACTCGCAAGTATACGAATCAAATGTAGATACGGTACGTATTACGAGATCGTTCCCACGAGGACTGGTCGTCACAATTCAAATCTATGACTCTCCTTAACTAATCCAACAGATAGTGGAATGAACTACTAAGCACAATTCTAGAAAAAAAAAAATAATTAAGAACAGGGAAGAAAATTCAATCAGAGAGAGAGCACTAGGACTTTCGAATCCACCCCGAATTATCCTAACCCTTGTTTTGTCTGTTGATTCACCTTGATATAGATTGATATCACTTAGATAGAGAAAGCACAATCATGTCCTAAATCGGCATACAGGTCCGCCTAATTCCTTTAAGTAATGCCATGAACAACATATTCCATGTCCTTGGTCTTGGTACATGGAATGTACATTCATTAAAGCACCCTTTCTTCCTCTATAGGAAACTGCTTCTGATCGATCGACACAAAGCACTGTAATAAGCATCCAAACAACATCCATATATATACTTTGGTCAAGTTCATAGATGGAGAAGTATGGAATTTAAACCAATCAAGCCCACTTAGAGAAAGAAACAAATTAATTAATATTCAAAATAAATCAACCAATACAAGAGCTAATCAAATTAGGGGCTTCATCTCAGCCCTAGCTGAGAGATTAGTGACCCATGAAATCTATAAAAAAAAAATATTAAATAAAATTCATAAAAATAAAACGTCAAACCGATCAATCTCTCTCTCTCTCTCTTCTTTCTTCTCTTTCTTCTCTCTCTGGCTCTGGATCTCGAATTCCCTAGTTCTGAATGCCTTTCCCACGTCCAAAACTCCCTTTATAGTCACTGTGATGGATCATGGCCTGTCGGGGTCGGCGTAGTCGTGAACGACCTCGAGTGCAATTTTCGCAGCCGTGATCGGTGGGCCCCACAGAGGTGTTTTCTGGAAAATCCACCCCGTCCATTGGATTCAGGACGAAATTTCAGTCAGAAATAGGTGGTTTTGAATGTCCATTAACGCGGCCCAGAGAAGAAAATACAAAAAGATCAGTTTTGAACGTCGCCGGGTAGCCCTTTTGTGGCCTCTGTATCACGCACGTGTGTATGCATGGGAGTGAACTATCAGCATGATTTTGTATTATTCATGGCCCTCTACACGATGGACGGCTCGGATCGACCGTACGGTTGACGTACGGGGCCCACAATCCTTCGCAAAAATAGCCAGCGGTCGGGTTACGCGGACGCGGATCGCGCAGCTACTGTGATGGTGGGTCCCATTCCCTTGATTAAACAGCAAATCCACTCCATCCACTGGTATGAGAACGGAAAACCGGTCGGGAATGTGCAATTTTCGCCTACTGTTGATGAGGTCCACCTGACTTTCTGCCCGACCGTTCGTTTGTATTTGAACGGTTGAGATCCCAAAAAAACTTCGTTTATTCTGATTTCGTCAGCTAGGTGGTGGTTATGGTGGCCCCAGGAAGCGGATGGATGGTATGGATTGTCCATTTGGACACTAGGTGGGACCCACAACTACGAACCGGAGGTCGGTCTTCGCAGACACTGTTGCATCTTTAAGAAATTTCGAACGAGCGTCGGTCGGGCGGTGACCCGACCGACTCTACAGGCTACCGGGTAGTAGTGCGGAGTGCGGCGTCTTGTGCACTCACAGCCGCACAGGTGGGGTCCACTGCAGTGTTTATGAGAAATCTGCGCCGTCCATCCTTTTTCCCATATTATTTAACCCGTCCAGGTAAATTTTGGAGAGGTTCCAGATATCAGGTGGGCCTGAAATCAATGGTTTATGGGCTGATTTGTCAGTTGGAGCACTTCCCGAGATCATCAATGGCTGAAATTTAATATGTACGGTTAATTTACAGCCCCCATCATATGTATGAAGTTTCGAGTTGATCGGATGGCGGAAAATACGTGATCTTGCATTTTGCACCAATTTCAGGCCTCTTTATCATGCTTTCCTCAGATCCCAGGAGTGTATATTCTTCACCATTGGTTTTCTGGAGTACATCCCGTGCTTTGGTAATTTTGGAGCGTCAAATCCATGCTTTTAACATCATTTTGCTATACACGCTCCTAATTTCCTCCTGTAACAAAAACACGAGTAAAATCTGGCATTAAACATTATCATGTCTGTAAATTCAAGTAATTACTGGGGTCTGATATGCAATATTCGACCCTGATCAAATATCTCTGAGAAGCCAACCCTTCTCTTTGAGCATATCCCTTCGTCACCAACCTCAACTTGTATCTATGTTGTATCCTCCTGAAGATCCACCTCCATCCAACCGCTCTCCGGCCCACTGAAAGCTCCACCCGCTCCCATATGTCTGTCTAGTTCAACGAATCCATCACATCGCCCATAGTCACCTTTACTTTTCAGCACCAGGCTCACCTAGAGCTATATGAATAGAAGATGAATCCCCTGCGATATTGGAGTCATCCATGTACCTCGCCGATATCATGTGATCATGCCGTGTGATTCTTCTCACAGGTGGCTGCTCCACTTGCTCTGTATCCCTGTCCGCACGTCTCAGTCTTCCTGCCCTGCCCGCTCATGTGGTCGTGCCCAACATGCCACACACATGCAGAGGTGGAATCCACTACATCCACTGCAGTTCTACCTTTTGAAGTGCTCTTGATCAACCTGTACAAGTTACCAAGTCGTTGTGCTTTCATGATTACCTGTGCCCCCTTAGATACCTTAAGAGCACTATCAATACCTGTATACTTGCATCCTTTTTCCTCAAATATACCAAGAGAAATCAGATTTTATTTCAAATCAGGAACGTGCCTGACATCAGTCAAGGTACGCTCCACCCCATCAAACATTCTGATGCGCACCGTACCAACAGCCACAACATTACAGGCAAAGCCATTGCCCATAAACACCTGTCCACCATCGCACTCGTTATAGCTGGTGAACCAACTCCGATGAGGAGTCATGTGAAAAGATGCCCCTGTGTCTACCATCCACTCGTCCTTACGATCATCGTATGGCCGCCTGATAGTAGACACAGATAAAACATCACCATCACATCCACTCGATCCATCTGACGTGACAGCATTGGCCTCCCTGTACGAAGCCTTAGAATCTTCTCTCTTCGATTTAGGATTTCCACAATCCTTCTTCACATGTCCTTCCTTTCCACAATTCCAGCACTTTACATTTCTTTTGGCCTTGCCCTTTGATTTGGATCTATAACATGAAGAACTCGTACCTTGTTCAGAATTCCTAGCCATTGTAAATAGTGCATCAGAAGATGTCTCCATGTCACCGTTTAGCTTTCTCATAGCCTTCCCTTGAAGGGCTGAGATAATGGTGTCGACACTCAAGGTTTTATTCGTGTTGCACATAGTGTCCTTAAATGACTCATACGATGCCGAATGAGAATTTAGCAATATACATGCTTGTTCTTTATCTTTCATCACTTCCTCCATATTCAACAATTTGTAAACTAATTTATTAAAGTTGTTGATGTGAGCCTCCAGATCTCCATCCTCTGCCATCTTAAAGTTATACCATTGCCGCTTCAAGTGTAGGCGATTTTCCGAGGATTTTTTCGCATAGAAATCCTCTAACTTCGCCCATAACTTAGCCACAGTTTTCTCCCTCATGACGTTGTAGAGAACCTCATCCATGAGACATAAACGGATCGATGATAAAGCTTTCTTATTAAGAGTATTCCAATTATCATCAGTCATAGTAGACTTTCGCTCCTCAAGAGCACCATCTTTGCCTTGCATGATTAAGGAACTCATCATCTTGATCTTCCATAACTCAAAATTATTTTTCCTTGAGTACTTCTCAATCTCATACCTGGTGCTCGCCATTATTACTAATCCTGTATATTCAGATCTGTGCCCCAACCGATTACTTTGATACCACTTGTTGGAGATTTTGACTTACAGAATCACACAGATCTAGATCTAGGATAGCAATCCAATGACACCAAGCACACACAAGAGAACACGGATTTAACGTGGAAAACCCTTGTGGGAAAAAACCACGGCACAAAGCGACAGATCTCCACTATGAAAATAGAAATTACAAAGAGAGAGGACCTACCTGATTCGAACAACCTCGAATCTCACCCTTGTTACACCCTTTAGAAACCCTAAAAAACCTTTGGAACGAAACTACTTTAGAAAGCCTTAACATGCCCTAGAATGCACCCCAATCCCGGATACACCCCTTTAAATAAGAATAGAAAGAGGTAGAATCCAAATAAGAAATAAAATCCGTAAAATCTGCATTTCCGCAATCGCATCTGCAGAACTTATCAATGTCATCAAGCCACTCTCGATGACAGCCTCGATATCATCTGAAGGTCTCTCGATGATATCGGAAAAGGACAAAAACTGTCCAGCAACCAAGGGTGAAAAATTCAACAATTATCGATGTCATCGAAGGTCTCTCGATGAAAGCCTCGATATCATCGACGGTCTGTCGATATCATCGTCAGAGCAACAGATAGATTTAAGACATCTGTCGATATCATCTAAAACCCTATCGATATCATCGACAGACTACCAGACAGATTTAAGACATCTGTCCATAACATGTAAAACACCCCACCCCAAGTTTGAACTAATGGATGGACAACCAAACCCCAATCCTAAACCCTAACTGTAGAAGCCTAAACCCTGAGAACCCCAGTCATAAACCTTAAACTCAACCCATTCAACCCTGTTAACCTAATTAGCCTAACCCCAAACTCTAGAGCCTTGAGTCAGATCAGCGAGTCAGCTCACCTAGTCAACTCACTGAGTCAACTTACCCAGTCAGCCTACCCAACCCTACAACCCAGTCAACTCACCTAGTTAAGCCTAAAAGCAAGCCCGAGCCAAAGCCCAAAAGCAAGCCCAATCAAAGAAATATACAAAACCTGAAAGCACAAAGTCCAAGTGGGGATTGGTGGCATCCGGGTTACCGTCGACCACATGACACTCCCCCTCTTTGGGGCAGCATCCCTCAAGCATGTGCAACTCTCCTTTTTCAAACCCTAAGTATGCAGTTGAAGTGTATTTAGTCCAACGCCCATCTCCTTATCCAAAATTACACTTTTACCACCTCTTCCAACCCATGAGATGATATCATGTGACAATCTCTAATCCCAGCCCTTCAACCACCTTTTGCCCCTAGGATCACCAGGAATTATAAGAAAACTGGGTTGGAGGCTATAAATAGCCCCATTCCCTTCTCATTTTAAAGACCACACCTATCGGGAAGCATTCCTCTACCAATGAGAGTGACAGTGAGAGAGAGAGAGAGAGCCCAACTATGGTCTAGTCTAGCCTAGCAAGGGTCCAAGCCTACTGAGCCACCTAAGTTTAAATATGAGTCACTCGATCTAGCTTTACGACACTACTGTTCATCCGGTTATTTGAGTTTCTATCAGTTTCATCAAACTCAAGCATTAGCATCGTGCAACATTCATTGCCTTCTCAACCCCCTTGGTTTTTTATCGGCTAACTAACAACTACAGTCCTAATCCAAGACTTACGTATACTCTCATCGAAGGCTCCCATGGTGGCGAACACGTACGTATGTGTGTCTAGTGGCGGTCCTACACAAGAACCTATGTACACCCCCGTCGAAGACAGTCCTACACAAGAACCTATGTACACCCCCGTCAGAGACGGTCCTATACAAGGACGTAGTTGAGTTTGGATCTCAAACTCTATACTCAATCCTATATAAGGAAGGAGTATACAATGGACTCTAAAAATGGCAACCTTACTTACCGAATTGAGCTCCGTTTATGTGCTTTCTTAAGAGCATCTTCTTTTCTTAAATATGTTTCTCTTATGCTCCCTCGATCTTTGAAGTCAATCTTCTTTCGCTTTCTTGAATCGACTACCGGCGACAATTTTCCTATTGAGATGCCAAGGTAATGGGAGTTAAGATGGTTGAATCTCCTAAACTAATTATATTAGTTAGTTCCAATTGGTGATTCACCTAGATAGGTATTCTAGAGGATATTTAGACAAATAATTTACTTATAAGTGTGGTGCCTAAATGCTAGAGAATGCTTGAGATTATGTTTTTCTTGAACTGGAGCCTAGAATGTTCGTTAAAATGAAGAATTACTAAGAAGAGAGAATGAATCTCTTTGGGATAAAGCTTAAGAGCAATGGTAAGGCCTGGGATACACTAGGGTCTTTAAAACACCAAATTTCATCATTTGCTTAAAGATCTGGTTACAAATTATATAGGGAAAAAGCTCCAACGGATTTCTAATGACTAGTCTTGATCGATCGATCAAACTAAATTCGATTTAGGGGCAAAGTGTGGTTGGACATTTTTGCACAACTTCGGTCGATCAAGCGAAGAGCCTTCGATTGATCGAAGATCAATCCATCTTGTGCATTTTTTTTCATTTTTATTCTTTCCACCCACTTTGGACATGATCTAGCTAGCACAAACCTGATGACTAAATGTTTTCCTATATGGAACAAGTCATCTAAGGTAAGTTGTTTTAGAACTAAAGGGTCTAGGGATAGGATTACTAAGGCACCTCATGTTTTACCTGTTGTCTTCAGACTTGATGCTTCAAGTCTTCGGGTCTTCGGTCTTCAGTGTCTTTCTATGAAGGCTCAACCAATTTAAGACACCCCAGCTCACGTCATTGATAAATCCGAGGTACTAATGACGTCACCTGCCAAAAGCGAATTGGTGCATAGTCGTAGGCACGCCTGCAGAAAAGATGAAGCAACTAATGACACGTAACCCTAATTCATGTGGCATGTGTGACTAAGGCAGCATATTCAATAGTCTATAAAAGACCCACAGAGACAAGGATCTTAACAAATCCAAATATGCTTGGTAAGGCCGTCTCACACAATCCTTTCAAAAATGGGAGATCTTTCCAAAGACGATCAGAGCTTTTGAGGCAATTACGAAGATTTGAGAATCATACCAATATTAGAACAGATGGGAACTAACGCATTCGGGATTGATCCCGGCCTTTGATCCCATAAGATCCACGGATCTATGCAGCCACTCCAGCGGGAGATATGAAATGGTTCTAATCTATGAAGATCTCTTTGGCTAGGCTGGAATGATCAAAGAACAATTAAGCGCCATGATTGTCAAGAATCCTGGATCAGAAAGGAAACCCAACAGGTTTTGCCGCCTCCCAAAGCTATAATAAGAGAATGTGATGAGGAGCTCTAAGCCCATGCTAAACATAATTTATCTACGCAACGCAACACTGCTCTTTTATTTGTTATCTTACTTTTTAATTCTGTAGACACTGGAAATCGGTGCCTATGCTGATTTACATGTTTTTTTTTATGGTGGGGGTGATTGGGCTGATTTGTGGATGTTGGAGTCGCCACTATCCAATTAATCTCAGAATCCCACGGTCGGCTAGAACCCATGGAATACGTAAGGTTGAAGAAATCCAAAGATTCTCCTACCTTAGATTGACTCCTGGTCTGTGATCTGGGATTCCGGGTAAGGGACTTTGATTATAAAGAGGGAAGGTGTTAGGCACCCTCTCTGCCCGTACAAACGTACGGTCTCTACTTTGTGCAGTAAAATAATCTCAAGGGATGGATGATTGTGGTCGAGATAGGATTAGGCACATACGTAGATTTTTTATGCGGCAAGATCCGAGATTTCGGCAAGCTACAGAGCATACATCTAATAATGTGTTTAAAAGGCAGATGTGATGATGCTTATGCAAAATGGTAAAGAAACGGTGGACTAGATTATGAGGAATTTCTGATGTGACAGGATCCGATGTTCGACAAGTCACAGAGCATACGTTCGCTAAAAATCTAGAGAAGAAAGGGGGTTAAGAAGGGAATGGATGTCATAATGAATGCTTATATGTAAAATGAATGGATCTTTGGCTTGATCTTGAGTAGGCTAAGGGATGAACTGAACCATGACCAATCTGGGCTAGGCTGATGGGTTGGAAAGGTTGAGAGGAGGATTAGGGGATGACTTGAAAAATCAGATCTTTGAAGGCTTGGGAGCTCCTTCCCTCTCTTTCACTCTCTTCCTTACTCTCTTTCTCTCTTACTCTCTCTTGGATGAGGACTTGTTGTTGTGTTTAAATGAGGAGATGACTATTTATAGCCTTCTCCAATCGTTCTGTGGTAAATAGAGGGTAGGTAAGGGTTAAAAATATGAAATGGAGGCTTGTGATTGGCTAGGGAGAGAGGATCGCCATGTGGTGCGCTCCTATTGGCTCTTAAGGCTGGTAAAACGATAAATAATGAAGATGGGGGGGGGGGGGGGTTAAATCCATGGCAAAGTTGACTTTCGGACGCTGGGACAACTGTCCACACGCGGGCCGTGAGTGGTGGTATTCGGAGTACCACCGGCGGTAGTCAAATTACCGCCAGCAGTAGTCCAACTACCGCTTAGGCTTTGCTCGGGCCGGGCTCGAGCGTGTGGGCCTTGTTCACCATGTTGGTCTGTCCAGTGGTCCTCTTTTGGGGTTTTACGGCTCAGGTAGGTGGGCTTAGGTTTGGGTAAAGTGGTCCTAATCTGGGCATAGGGTAAAGATAAGGCTGCATGAGGATTGGACGGTTTGGATCACGGTTTCTGGTTGTGGGTTGGCAATTTGGGGTTTTAGGGATGATTTGTCAGATATAAGCTGGGATTGGGTTCGGGATATGATCATAATTCTTGGGCTGTCTTAGCCTTCTCGAGATATTAGCTTGGGTCGGGTGTCTGTAGATGCCCCTCTTTGGCCGAGGTTACAAACAACTGAATGTCAAAGCGAGTGGACACCCCACCCTTCTGGTCAAAAAGGATAGTGATTCGAATCTATCGCCTGCCAGTTGAAAAAGAGATGACTTGCACATATCATGAGGGTTGAGAAAAATGTTCTGATTGTCCCCTGTGCATTCGTCACGGCTTTACTGGTCACCAATCACAACCCTTCCACGTCAGATCGTTAATAGCATTGGAGAGTAAGTCTGAAAAGTAAGGGCCTCTGCGCATTCGTCGCGACTTTACGAGGATTTTCATACTGTTTGGTCTGTCGTTTCCTTTACTATGTAATCACCCTAGAAGTATTCGTTCTGTTTGATCGTCAAAGTGGTTAGCTGCCCTGCGTGTTGGCACGGCCTTACGGGAACTCACTACGCCGACTTGGACTCGATCAAATTTTTCGAACATCCTGGACTAAGTATGTGCAAGTAATCTTTTGCCATGCAGTCTACTGATTCTGATACTTTGGTTACAAGGGATTGTTGTCACTTCGAGTTTGATTATTATTTCCAGAGATAAATCCAATCATTTTTACTTGCATTTGTATGACTGTCCGGATAGAGATCGGGCCAATCGTACCTGTATTATGTATGGGTTCGATTATCCTCCGAGGAAACCGGGAGAGATCGAGTCTTATTTAGTTGTTTGCACTGACCGCAACTGGAGAATATAAAAGATTCCTCAGTGTACTGCGTGCCGCGTGCATTTTTGAAAACTTTTGAAAGCTATCCCTTTTGGAGCTGGACCCCTTGGGGATTTTATTTGAAAAAATATATTTTTTTTTGGATTTTTGGAAAATATCCGTTCGATTGCGCGGGCGAGTGTCGTCGTTCGGTTTTTATTTATAGCAAAGTCAGATGGCCTCCACTAATAAGTTAATGGGACTAGTGATTTTTGAATATTTTTAGATTTTTGGAAGATCCAGATGGTCGTGACTGTCCGGTTTTTATTATATTCAGTTGGTCCCTACTAATAAACTAATTGAACTTTTTACTCTCTCTTTTTTCTTTGTATTTGTATTTTGGAAGAGTCATCCTCCGTAGAGCTAGACTCCTTGGGGATCTTATTTTGAAAAACATTATTTTATATATATTTATTATTATTATTTTTATATTATATATATATATATATATTTGCATTTTTCTTTTATTTTCCAGCAATTTTAGAGTGGTGTATGCCTGAAATTCTCAATTTATCATGAGATTTTGAATTTTTCATGATATTTTGGAATGGAGAAGAGAATCTTTGCTTTTTGATTTTTTATTTCTTTATATATATATTATTTTGTTTCGATTTTTGTCCAATGGTTCGAATGAAGGACCAGTCACTCCAAGCTAGCATGGGGGATAGCATGCTACCTTGTGCACTTTTTGGTTAAGGGCGGCGGTGGTCACTGCTGGTCCGTTGGTCGTCGGGTGTGTCCTGGTGGCTTCTCTCTATTTGAAATCGACCCATGGGCGTCCAGGGACTCCATTGTGGTACCTGAAGCTATTTTTGGTGGAGCTTCCTCTCTTTTGATTTTTTATTTTCCGTATTTTCCTTTGTTTTCTAGGTAAACTTGATTATGTAGCTGAGGCTTGGGCCATTTTGCTAAATTTTGGGGAGAAGACCCTGGTGTTGTTATTGTTTTTTTTTTTTTTTTTTGGATCCATGATCGTGACCATTGCTTTTTTGTTACCTGATCTCAACCGTTGGATCTCGTTGGATCCTTATTTTTAGGCTTTTTTTTTTTTGGTTGTATATTTTGTATATTAGAGTGGGGTGTGATAAGAAAAGTGCTCCGCTCTCTTATTTCGAATTTTTGTTTGTTTTTTTTTTTGAATAATCTAAACCATTGGATGGGCGATTTGGGGTCCACTTGAGTGTATGGATGGCATAGGCTTTTGATGGTTGGCCATTTTGTGGATGATGGATGGATGGGATTTTCCAAGTGGACCCCACATCATGATCTTAGTGTGACTAGATACATGGATTTGTTATGGACCTGTAGGTGTGGATGATGATATTTGAAAGATGGGCCTTCTTTAAAAGGGGCCTTTAAAAAAATGGACCTTAGAATGGATCTTGGAATGGGCCTTTGAAAATGGATCTTGGAAGATGGGCCCTAAAAAATGGGTCATGGAATGGGCTTGAAGTGGTCTTGACAATGGGCCTTAGAATGAGCTCTTGAAACGGGCCTGGGCTTTATGGCCCTTTTTTTTAATGTGCCTTAGAAATGGGCCTGAGACTCAGAATGGGCTTTTTGAAATGGGCCTTGGAAATGGGTCTGGGCCTTATGGGCCTTTTGAAAATGAGCCTTGGAATGGGTCTTTTTAGAAATGGGCCTGGCCTCAAAATGGGCTTTTTGAAAATGAGCCTTAAAATGGGTCTTTTTAGAAATGGGCCTTGGAAAATGGGCCTAGGCCTCAGAATGGGCTTTTTGAAAATGAGCCTTGGAATGGGTCTTTTTGGAAATGGGCCTTGAAAAATGGGCTTGGGCCTCGGCCTGGGCCTTATGAGCTTTTGGAAAATGGGTCCGCTATCATTTTATGGTGAGAAGGATACTTACCTATGGACCTTATTTGTGCAGTATGCCATGTCGTGGTAGAAATGAGGCTGGTCCTTCCCGTCAGTCGACTGATCCGTGCTATGTGCCGCGAGAGGGCCGACACCTTTCCGATATAGCCCGGGAGGGTGGTGCGCCTTCGATTTTGAGGGGACGAGGGGTCAGGACGCATTGGCCTGACTGGTTCCATGATCCGCAATCATTGTTCATTGAGGTGTTGGAGCGTACTCCATTTACTCACCTTTTTCGTATTCGCCTGAGCAAGACGAACATGTCCCTCTTATCTGCTTTGGTTGAACGATGACACCCTGAGACCCATACCTTTCAATTGCCTTTGAGGGAGTGGGGCATTACTCCTTATGACATATACATGCGACTGGGTCTCCGATATGAAGGGGGATCTGTCCCTGTTGAGGATTATCTCACGGTACCTTCCGAGGATGACTGGATGGAACTGTTAGGGATGATGCCAGATACCACAGATTTTTTCGGTCATCGATTTAAGTTGCTTTGGCTATCATCGAACTTTGCCAGGTGCATCCTTGAAACCGAAGCCGTAGCTATGATGAAGGCCCACGCTCTGATTTTGTACACAAGGGAGAGATGATTTTTTGGCACGGGAATGAGCTTGTGAGTTCCCGTTTGTTATTGCTCGTGGCAGATACCACCTTTCCCACGCCGTACAACTGGAATGCGGCCCTCCTGGCCCATTTGTACGAAGGGCTAGATAAGGCCAACTGTTGTATCAGCCGATCTTTGACGGGCTTTTATCTAGTCATCGAGTTACTTTCTTGATATCTTTTCTGCACTATTCTCTCTGGGGATGGCCTGGTGCACCCTTTCTTATCGTGGTTTTGCACAGGTCTGCTTTTTCGATCACTTTCCCCATTTAGTGCCCACCTTGATTGATCATTCGCCTCCCTTTCCTCACATGATGCTGTGGTATAAGGATAACCATAGCCGCATGCATCTATTTTCTGATCTTGCCTAGAGGTCGAACATCGATGCCCTTATTCCTGATGATGTGAGTGATTTGTCTTGCCTTGTGTTGCCCATACGTTGCTTCCTGTTTATCTTTTCACCCTTGACTTTGCTCTTTCCCTGCAATTTCACACCAGGTCGTATCTCCGATCAAATGCGGCACTTACTCTAGGAGCTCAGGAGGCCTTTCAGGCCTCGCGGCGGGGTCATATTCTGGAGGACCCTCTCATGACAAAATGGTATCTTGGAGAGAGGCTCTTTTGGCAATTGACCGGCAGCCCATTAGTTCCGCTTAGTCCGCCTTCCGGTCCGTCTGATTGGCGATCAGTGCCTGAGAGAGAGGTGACCGCAGCCCTAGAGGGTTTTGTCGCTAGTGCCTTTGTTGACCCGGAGAGAGAGTATAGTTCTTGGTGTGATCAGTACGGCAATAGTTCGATTCTACAGCCTAGTTATGCTTCAGGTGGTGGCGCCTGCTTTGCTAGAGGACGGATCTTGGGGCCTCACTTTCATCACAAGGATACAGATACCTATCTTCCTGATGACGATTAGTTCATTGTATCATGTAACCATACTTTATTTACTGTGTAACCCCCTGTTTATATGAAACTCTGGTTATTCAAAGCTATTTCCTTGGATCGTTTATGAATTATTTTTGCAACCCCAATTGAGCACTTGGATGTATGTTCCTTGATCTTAGCCTTCTGTAGTGGACCCAGCCCAAATTTCACCTGAAAGTGGGCCCGGGCGGCAGTTCGACTACCGTCGCTGACTTTTTGCCTTCCTGTTCTGCTTTGTCAGCATTGTGTTGATGTGAGAATGTCAGATCTGACGACGGTTTTTGGAGTACCGCGGGTGGTAATCGGATTACCGCCTCTGTTCATCTTTTCTTCCAGCAAGTACCCCTCTTCTCTGTTCATTCCTTCAACCCCCTTTTGGACATTCTTGTCCATTCCTGGCCATCCGATCATTTCCTTTGTCCCATCTTCCCTCTTTCTCTTTGTCTCTTCCTCCTTGTCATTTTCTCTTTTACCTCTTCCTTTTCCTTCCTTTTTATAGTCATTATGGCTAACCATGATGGTGGGTTTAGTGGATCCATAAATGGTGGGGAGGTTGATGGTCCCATAAATGGTGGAGGAGATCCATTTATGGATTGATTGATGGAGGTAGGTGGAGTAATGGGCCCTTTGGAAAAGGCGAATGCTATTTACGGCTTAGATTCTTCCTCCATCAATGGTGGATATGAGATTAGGTTGGATGGATTGGATGGATTTGATAGGTCTATATCAGAAGGACCACCAGGGTTTGTGGATGTTAACATGGTGAGGATGGATGGTTTAGATGGTGAGGATGGAGTGATGATGGCGACCGATGGCTTGATTGATGGAAGGATGGTTATGGGTGGTGTGGATGGTAGTATGGTGATGATGGACGGTGTAGATGTGATGGATTAGGCTTGGATGGGTGGCGGGTCCCATCTTAGCAGTTTGGATGGCTTAGATCTGATAGGTGATGGACTTCTTGTGGATGGCCTGAGTTAGATCTTTAGTGCGGATTTCGAGGCAGTGATGGGACAGTCAGCTACTGTCAGGATCTAGGGTATAGATCCTACCAGCTACTGGGATACTCTAGGTGTTGCAGCTCCTGGGGCTTGTTTATTTCAGACTGCTCCTGATGTGGCGATCGTTGGCGACTTGGGCCCACCTGTTGCAGCTTTCCAAGAGACTTTGCGGGAAGCAATGGGCGAGGTTGGCTTCTTCCGCCACCACGAGATTGACCTGTTGGACAAGGGTATGCCTATTTTTTACGACTCACCTGTAGATTTCTGATTATAGAGGGCGTGCCTGTCCGTACTTGCCGTTTACAGCCACGCGGCACCTGTTCTGAGATGTTGCATATCTGGATCGAGAGCTTGATTGAGTCTGAGATTTTTGAGCTAGGCTCCTTGGGTTTCCGAGAGTTCTTCACTTCTACCAGGTTTGCCTAGATTGGCGGCTATTGAGCGCAGCTTTATATGATCAGGTTCCATCTCTGAATCTATTTTCCTTCAATGATATGGAGCTGGGCCCATCCTTAGAGGAGTTTTCGTGTCTGTCTGGTCTTCCCCTCACCCAAGAGCCTTATGTTCCCTCATCTGAGCTGGTTCATCCCACCGATCTAATCTCCTAGTTCAGATTTCTTACTGCTCTTCCTACTACAGAGGGTAGGGCTGGTGATCTTTCGCTTGAGGTCCTGTATGATCGCTGTTCTACCGCCCGTGGAGGTCCTGGGTCAGATCGCTAGTTTCAATGCTTAAATGCACTGATATTCAGTGTCTTGGCTGAGTTGCTATATTTCAGGCTGGTGACAAGCATCACTGGCGGTTTTACTGGACGTATTCCGCCGTGTTCTGTATTGCAGGAGTATTACTTCTGTGGTGCTGGCGGAACTCTTTTTAGGACTGTTCGAGTGCTCACTTAGACACACCCGTATCCTCCAGGGCTGTTGCTCCTTCCTTCAGGTATTCTCCACTCTTTTGCTTTCTCTTGTTTGGCATTGTTATTTGCTTTCCATTTGAGTTATGCCTTTTTACAGGTGTGGTTATGGGAGCACTTGTACATGACTCATCTGCTTCTGTGGCCGGATTCCCGCCGCGGTGATGTGTTATCCTTGTTGCTTGATAGCCTTCCTTTAGGTGTTGAGGCCACTGAGTCACTATATTGTCGCATGCTTTCTCAGTTGCGAGGGTGGGAGATTAGTTGGGAGGCTCCCTAGCTCCATCATTCTCCTTTGATTTGCGGTGCCGCTCATACTCCTCTATTGCTGCTTAGACTTCGAGGGTACTGCTCTTACCATCCTGTGCGCTTCCTCCGGCAGTTCAGCTTCTGGCAGAATATCCCAGACTTTGCTTTTTCTGGATTTGGGCATGCCCCTCTTCCTTTTGATTTGACCGCTCTGTATAGACGAGTCTGGATTTCATGGCAGGGATCTTTAGATGCGACGATTCTGAAATTCGAGTCTTGGGCTCCTCCTTCAGCGACAGTACCGTATCAGCGATGGGTGGCAGAGCAGTCACTTTATCGTAGGTCCTTGGCTGACATTTGGCGGACGAGGCTATTGATCGAGACATGGTGGGCAATACTACTTCATCCTCTTCATGTGTCGACGATTTGTTCGAGGCCTTTGTGGAGCGGCCTTTCATTGATCCGCCTTTCCTTTCATTGATCCGTCTTTCCTACTTGCCACGCATGTTCACCTGATCTCAAAGATCGCCGTCCTTCGTCACGCATGTGAGGATATGGCCCGTCGACTGACAGTGGGACGTCGGTATGATGAGAGCATGCTGGCAACACATCGCCTAGAGAGAGATGAGTCCTTTTACCTGCGCATGGAGATAGAGAGGCTCAGGCGGAGATTATCGGTCTACTAGAGATAGGAGGTTACCTGTAGTTCCCGATGTTGATCATCTGCTTATCCCGCATGCATGAGAAAATTTTATTTTGTTTTTATTTTTATGAAGAAAGAAAACAAAGTACTTGTAAAAAGATTTTCACAAAAATGAAAACAAAATTTTGTTTGTGCAAATTTGCCAGTGTTTGTTTGTGTTTGAATTTATGCTTTGGATGATTGGGATCAGAATCTTTGGCTCAGCTTGCGTTGTGTGCAGTAGTCTGGATTGTGTACTTAGGGTCTTGGTTCCTTGAGAGTGTGTCCAGGATCGTATCCCTTTGAGCAGAGTTTGATAGAAGACTGATCCGAAGTTAATCTTTCCTTGTATCTCGTTATGGTGTTTGCTACCTCGGCTTCTTCTGTACTTACACTTTTATTTATTTATTTATTTATTTTACTTCTAGTTATTTTTGCCCATAGCGCCTTTTCAGGTTTTCACCACGACTGGCTTTTTCATCATTTTTGCCCATGGCGTCCTTTCAGATTTTCACATGTCCCGAGTTTTTGCTCTTGCCTGCCCCTTGACAGCTATGTTGTTTTTATCCTTGGTGCCTTTTCAGGTTTTCACCAAGTCCGCTACATGTCTGCTATTTTTACTCGAGTCGCCCTTTCGGGTTTTCAACTCGTTCCTTTTGCTTCGACAAGCATTTCGCCCTTTTTTATTTATTTATTTATTTATTGAGTGTTGGGTGTGATGGAGAGACTTCCTTCATAGCCAGCCAACTGGTGACCTTCCTGTCCTTGTCTTTGAGTACAATCATAAGCTGCCTTTAGTTGGGTTATTCGAGGATGTGTGATGGACTTCTTCTCTTCCCTTTTGAATTTTTTTTTTTATCTTTCTATTTCTTTTTTTTTTTTTTGCTTTACTTTCCTTCCTTCTTCTCCCTTTTCCTCTCTTTTTTTTTGCCTTTGTTTTCTCTTCCTTTTGCGGGAGAAATGACAGGTGTTTCTGATGGGAGAGGTAGTGGGTATTTTTGTTTTGTTTTTGGTGGGGAAAGTGATGGGTGTAGCTTTGCGATTATAATCATTGACAAGGTTAGGTATGGTTACCCGTGATAGATTTTCACATTATCGGATTTGATGGGCTCGAGCAGATCTTCTCCTCTCAGATTGTTGAACCGAAAAGCACCTCCTGGGAGTACTTCTCAAATGATCAGCGGTCCACCCCATGAGGGTTTAAACTTTCCTTTGGGATATGGTGAGGCGGTAGGATGCGTTTCATGACCATGTCACCGACTTTGAAGCTTCTCTTCCAGACCCTCTTGTTGTAGGCCCGAGCGATCCTCCTTTGATAACGTTAGGAGTGGCTTAGCGATTGTAACACCCTGAAAATCGGGGGTCGAGTATAACTCAACTCCCGAGTTCCAACGCATCACTTATGCAATATAGATAATGATGATTAAATGTTGTCTATGTTGGAGCAATAAACATGAGTGAGATTATACCAAAACAGTAATTCATACTCCAGATCAATTGTATAAAGGCAAGCGGAAGACTAAACTGTATATATATGTATGCAAAAGAAACAAAATCATTTCATTCTCCAGAGTATGAACCCATCTGAGTCACCATATACATATATCTATTTTATGTTCAAAAAGTCAAGAATACAACTAGGGAAGTAATCCCAACAAGTCCCGTCGATCCGGCAGTCTAGTCGAAGCCACCAGAATACTGCATAAATGAGAACTCGTCCTGGTCCTCGTCATAGTCTGGCTCAGCCTCCTGAGTCGTCAGTTCATCTAAACCTGAGACAGAGTCTGGTTGGTGTGTACAACACCGTCCCGTAATGTGGGAGTGAGTAACTAACTCAGTGGAGTATAAGTTAACATGTTATCGACTCAGTCAAGCGGTAATGATAAAGCAGTATAATCAAACACTCCTAACTACTCTTATTAATGCAAGTATGAATGCAGTCATGATGGATACCCTCACCGACATACTCCCTCATGCGACACCATCTTACGTTCGTGGCATGTTTGTATTCCTTAGTGCTCCACATCTTCCAGGCACATGTAATGCATGATGAGCATGATTACCGAGTTGTTATTAGTCCATTTCAAACAGCAGGATTAGGAAACTAAGATACCTCCCTTGTATCATTTCCAAACACGATCCATTTTAGGCTTGTCAGTCCTAGTTAATCTCATACAATATTGTGTTTCTAGGTCGCTGCAGAGGCTGCCAGGGCTGTTACGCACAAAGGTTACACCACTCCCCCATCACCTCTTTAACGATTCATCACTATATAGAAACAGGCCTAGTTCATACTCTATACATCACGGCAAAACTCTAAGGCTCACTGCAAAATCAGAGTATGATTGAGGTCACTATAAAGGGCTGTCAGGGCTGTTACGCACAAAGGTTACACCACTCCCCCATCACCTTATCAATGTAGGCCGATAACACGAATATAGTGTCCCATACCACCATAATCGGCTCATGAGTCTGGTTGCTCACTGGTCACTACGGGAAGGCACGTGGCCCCAGCGTAGGCCGACAGCTCGACCACGGTGTCCCATACCACCATGCCTGGCTCATGAGTCTTAGCGGATCGAGGTACCATGGTTAACGGGATTCCACTGGTAAGTTTGGTACCCTAGGTTCAATCAGTAGCGATCAAACATGGTGAACATACATTAGACATATCGGATTACTTGACGAGCCTGACTAGCTCGAGCGCACAATCAACTAAACGACATGAAGTGCATAAGCACTTCGCGTGGCCTAACCACTGTCGCCAACTGAAGTACGACTCGTGTTCGTCAAACACATCCTACGTGGCAAAAAGAATCTCAACCACGAACTCAAGTCTGGTACCGATTGTCTGGACTATAAACATAGTCCCAATCATAATTAATCCATATTCAAAGCATGTGGAGTAAAGCGTAATGAACAAAGTAATTCAAGCATGCTAACAAACATGTCATAAGCATGTATAAAGCATGTTATAAAGCATGTCACAAAGCCCCATATAAACAAGAATACAAACACATATATTTCACAAATAAGCGGTTTAAGTAAACAACCTCATGGAGGAAATCATACATGTCTCTAAGGTAGTTGAGAATCCTATCTCAACACCTACCTAAGGCATCATTATCCAAACACTTACTCACACAAGCATTTTCACAAACACTTAGCATACACTATTTCAACATACTTAGTGTATGTTAGCAAAACATGCATTAGGGCGAGTCCTTTCGCCAAGCAAGTATTTTACGCACATATGATATATTCATATAGCAAATAATCATGTCAAACACACTTCCAAAATATATACGTATACGGTACTTTCTACAATACACTATTTCTACATACATAATGTATATTAGCATAACATGTATTAGGGCGAATCCTTTCGCCAAATAGGTATTTTATCCATATATAATATATTCATACAACAAATAATCATGTCAAACACATTTCTAAAATATATACGTATACGGTATTTTCTACGAATGCCTAGAATATGTAAAATTCCATATTCTACGTCTTTAATCGAAACAGAAAACAGAAAGCACTTTGTACATGTGCAATTCATGCAGATTATGAATCTATCATTATCTGACATTGAAAGCGTTGAAAACCATAACCTATACACCTAAAGTCCTCACCTTTTATCGTAGAATCGTAACGGAGTCGATGGATTTGCTAAGCTTTCACCTACGATGATTTGGCAACCTATAGGAAGCTTTAGGTTAGTTATTTCATAACATACAACTATCAACACCCCAAATCAGATTAGGGTTAGGGTTTCTTACTTAGAAACGGAGCTGAAATCACCGAAAAAGCGATTAGAATGGAGTGGTGGAGCTGATAGAGTGGCAGGGTAAAGTAGCAGGGAGATTTTCCCACATCTCCCATATTTTCTCTCTTTTCTCTCTTCTCTCTCTAGGGTTTCTCTCAGATTAGTATGACTGTGAGAGAGAGGGTTATAAGGTCCTTATATAGCCTAAACACTCTCTGAAATAGACTTGTGGACAAGGTATACTTAGGTTATAACCAAAGTGAGCATTTTTCAGCTCAACGGAGGACTTCTGGCAGCCCCCCCTTCAGCCAAAGGCCAGACTTAAGCTCACAGACTCTAGATCTAGGTTCAGCTGAGGTTTTATTCCAGTCGGGTTTTCAGATCGCACGTGGTGGACCAATTTCAGTTCAACGGTCAGTGGATCTCGATCGGAGATTCTAAGTACATAGATATGTTTATGAAAATTTTCCTGATCCGAGGGTGTATTTGGGTCAGATTCTGATGGTCAGGTTGCTTAATACTGACCCGCAAGTAACAAGTCTCAGATTACTATTTGAGATATTTATTTTGTAAAGAAAATAAGTGTTCTCACCCTCTCACGCTCCGGACTCAAGCGAACAACCGTGGGACACTGTCTGGATTTGATTTCTGAGATGGTTATCAAGCCCAGCGTAGCGGTCCTAATTCTTAACTTAGTATTATTTAGACCTCCGACGTGTGGTCTAGATCTGATACGGAGTTTCAACGTGCTCCCGAGAGCAACTGGGTAATGAGATTAATCCTAGATTTTAGGGTAACCTAGCGTCAATGATTCTACAAGTTTTAGGTCTTGCAGATCGTATTTAAAGTGGATCAAGTGGATTTCGTAGCTAATCTAGTTTAACACTTAGTTACTTTGTCTCATTTCTAAAGGATTTAGTCCTATAAGATTTCTGTCTGAGGTGATACTTAGGCCTTTGTAGTTTGTATATAAGGTGATCCATGTTATACTACTTAGCTAGTTTAAGATAGTGTCTAGGGTGAAAGTACTTAGAAAAATTGAAAGATCAAGGTGGTAAAGGGTGGAATTTGTGAAGGAAATGGGTTCAAATGCGGTTGTAGACTTTGGGATTGAGTTCTGACAAGTTCATAAGGTGTTAGGATCGACCCATTGCCTAAGGACGTCTAATTCCAGGTTGGCAAAAATCTGGAATGTTACAGCGATCGCATGTGCTTTTCATCTGCTGGTGCAGTTGATTATACCTTGCTTGTTGCCACTCGCCTTCCTCGACTTCGCTTTCCAGCAGTATCCGCAGTGATGGGATTTCGATTTCAGCTGGTAGTACTGCTTCCATTCTTTATAAGAGTTCATATGGAATTGCGCCTGTAGCAATCTGTACAAACGTCCGATAAGCCCAGAGTGCGTAAGGAAGCATTTCTTACCAATCACGATATGTCTTCACCATCTTCTCCAGTATGCGAATGATAGTTTTGTTTGTAGCTTCAACCCCACCATTTATTTGAGGACAGTAGGGGCTCGACTGATGATGTTGAATCTTGAACTTGTCGAGGAAATTGTCCATCCTTTTATTGACGAACGGAGTTCCGTTGTCAGTGATGATGGCCTGAGGTACCCCATAACGGCTAATGACATTGTTCTTCATAAACTTGACCACATGAGATGTTGCGATGGTGGTATATGATGCTGCCTCTATCCACTTGGTGAAGTAATCTGCTGCCACTAGGATATATTCATGCCCGTTTGAAGCTTTGGGACTGATCTTGTCGATAATGTCTAGTCCCCATACAGAAAAGGGCCTTGGTGCCGTCAGGTTGTAGAGCTTGGAAGTAGGCGCATGGATTTGGTTCGCGTGCTCCTGACACTTAAAGCATCTCCTGACATGCTTATAGCAGTCTGTCTCCATTGTAAGCCAATAGTAGCTGAGTCGTAGGATCTTCTTTGCCATCATATGTCCATTCATGTGTGGGCCGCATAGTCCTTCGTGGATTTCTGACATGATCTGTGTCGCTTCTGTCTCATCCACGCAGCAGAGAAGGACTTAATTGAAGGATCGCTTGTAAAGGATGCCCCTAGTGATGATGAACTGTGCGACTAACCGTTGTATAATGCGATGATTGGCCAGTGTTGCTCCTTCCAGGTACTTCTGGTGTTCGAGGTATTCCTTGATGTCTGTGTACCATGGCCAATCATTCGAGGGAGGTTCAGCTTCGTCGATTTGTAGGCAGAATGCAGGTTCTTCCTAGAGTTTAATGGTGAGTTTCCATTCAGCAACTCCTTTTGAGATCTCCAACATTGAGGCGAGGGTAGCCAGTGCGTCTGCAAATTGGTTCTTAACTCGAGGCATGTAAGAGAATGTGATCTCCTTGAATTCTTCGATTAAATTCTCCAGATAGACGTGATATGGGATCAACTTTTCATCTTTGGTCTTCTAATTGCCATTTATCTGATTAATGATGAATTGTGAGTCTCCGAAGACCCGTAACTTCTTCACGTTGAGGATGATAGCTTCTCTTAGACCGGCGATGCATGCTTCATATTCAGCTACGTTGTTGGTGCATTGGAATGCCAGCCTTCTAGATATGGGAATTGGGACATCATCGGGAGAGTAGAGTATGACACCTACTCCACTTCCTTTTAAGTTTGCGACTCTGTCGAAGAAGAGTGTTTACTCTCCTGCATTTCTTTCTTTTTCTACCTCAATCAGGAGGATGTCCTCGATCATCAAGGAAGAAAGTCTTCAGCGGTTGATAATCAGGCAGAGAGTGCGCTAATAGGTGATCAGTCAGTGCTTGCCCCTTAATTGCTTTCTGGGTGACATATGTGATGTCAAATTCTAAAAGCAGTAGCTGCCACTTTGCGATCCTGCCTGTTAATGCTGGTTTTTCAAACAAATACTTCAACAGGTCCATGCAAGCAAGCAGAAGGATTGGGTGAGCGATCATATACTGTCATAGCCGTTGTTTTGCCCAGACCAGGGTGAGGCACGTTTTCTCTAAGCTAGAGTATTTGGCTTCATAGCTTGTGAATCGTCGGCTTAGATAGTAAAACACTTGCTCCTTTCTTCCTATATCGTCGTGTTGGCGAAGAACCCATCTGATTGCCTTTGCTGTGACGAAGATATATAGTAGTAATGTCCTACCTGGAGTATGTGGCATGAGCACTGGAGGGTTCAGCAGGTACTTCTTGATCCTATCGAAGGCCACTTGACAGTTGATTCAATTCTTTTGGTGAGTTCTTCCGCAGGAGCTTGAATATGGGCTCACAGACCGGAGTGAGCTGTGCAATGAATCGACTAATATACTAGATCCACCCAAGGAAGCCCCGAATTTCTTTTTCAGTCTTAGGCGGTGGTATTTCGATGATTGCCTTGGTCTTGGTCTCATCCACCTGGATGCCATCTTCGCCGACAATGAAGCCTAATAGCTTGCCTCCGGTTGCACCGAAGACACATTTTTGCGGATTGAGACGAAGCTTGAGCTTTTCGAGCCTGTCGAAAAGTTTCTTGAGATCCTCCAAATGCCCTTTGATCATGCGAGACTTGACGATCATGTCATCCACGTAGACTTCTATTTCCTTGTTTATCATGTCATGGAACAAGGCAATCATGGCTCGCTAACATGTATCTCCTGCATTCTTCAGCCGAAGGGCATAACTCGATAGCAGAAAGTTCCCATATGGTGTGATGAAGTCTTCTCTCGATCTTTGATGGCCATCTTGATCTGGTTGTAACCAGAGAAACTGTCCATAAAGGAGATCTTGTGTCCAGCGATATTATCTACCAGTGTGTCGATGTGGGGCAAAGGGAAGTCCTCTTTAGGTCTCGCTTTGTTGAGATCTCTAAAGTTGATACACATTCTGACTTTGCCATCCTTCTTTGGAACTAGTACAATATTTGCGAGTCATTCTGGGTAGTTGGAGACTACAAGGAATCCTGCGTTGTACTGCTTGATGACTTCATCACGGATCTTCAGGGCCCATTCTATCTTCATTCTCCGTAGTTTCTGCTTGATAAGCTTCATGTTAGGTTTCGTTGGCAAATGGTGCACCACCAGATCTTCATCGAGCCCTGGCATGTCCTCATAAGAGAAATCAAAGTTGGATAACCTTAGTTTCAAAAACTCCATCATCCTCTTGTTGTATTCCGGAGACAGCGATCTTCCGATGCGCACCTCTCTAGGGAGTTCCGCTGACCCTAAGTTCACAATTTCAAAGTCGTCTGCTACAACATTGGCCTTTGTTTCAAATTTTTCAAGAGAATCCTCGAATTCAAGAGCGGTATCATCATTTCCCTCATCTAGGGCTTCATCCAAACCCATGAGCTCGAAGTCCAACTCTAGATCAAAATCATATTAGTCAACCTCAAACTCTTGTGTTGCGTGTGAAGTGTTTGGCATAGTGATTTTTGAAAAAATTTCTATTGTTTTTATGTTTTGGGGATTTTTTGATGTTTTTTTATTTTGAGGAATATTTGATTTTTTTTTTGTTTTTTTAGGAATATGTGATGTTTTTATATTTTGAAATTTTGTTTATTTTTTTGTGTCGCCATGGGGTCCAGAACAAGATGGTATTGTGAACCATGATTGGTCTTATCCTAATTTGGGGTACCAACTACTATTTACATTAGCATTTTTTTTTTAGACCGGCATTCATGGATGACCTACCGGCTGATTCGATCGTTAGGGGAATAGCTGTCCATCCTGGTTCTTTCCCCCTTTTGATCCTGCTGTTCTGATTTGTTTATTCCTGAGGGTCACCTGTTTCAATGACATGATATCTGCTAGGCTGGGCTCAGAGTCGGAATCTGATTCGATCTCTTCGCCTAGAAGTTGGAGTTCTTCGGCATCTTCGAATTCACCTTGCGTTGGGATCTTGATGTTCGTCCAGACAAGGGAAGGCCATTTCCCTTTATCGATCTAATGGATGGGCTGCTTTTGCCCCTTGTGTTGCCGAGCCAGCGGCGGGGATATGTCCCCCTGACTGTGGGTGGAAATGGGTATCTCTCCATTCTTGCCTGTATCTTTTGTAAGGGGCACTCCTAGTTCTGGGTCCTTTGTGAGTGGATTCTTTTCCATGCCCTTAGCCTCATGTGGTGGGTCTGGGGGTTTTGTCCTTGGCGTCGGATGTGCTTTTGATGCCCTGAGGATCCTATCCCACCTTATTAGTGGCCAGATAGACTCCTGGTTGAAATGTTCC
This sequence comes from Magnolia changhungtana, assembly GCA_030180095.1. NCBI lineage: Eukaryota > Viridiplantae > Streptophyta > Magnoliopsida > Magnoliales > Magnoliaceae > Magnolia > Magnolia changhungtana. The sequence goes on along the minus strand of JASAUF010000203.1, from coordinate 291,110 downwards.
GAGAGTGTGAGTCGCTGGAGGTGGCCCTCAAGGGAAATCATCATGTCTTCACAGACTATCCCAACCTTAATGAACTTGATGGGTGTGTACCTAAACGGTTAACATTTTTTGGGCCTTTCAACTTGATCCTCTCGTGTTGGTTGACATCCCAATCCCTATCTCTACTCGTTGGCACATGCTGGTTTACCACCATACCTTTTTCGTGGAACTCGGTACGGTACTTCAGGATTAATCGCTTGGCAGGGGGGATGACATATTCAGCAGTAAGAGGTTGTGGGTTGGCGATTGCATTCACATTTTCAAATTTGAAGCTGTGATATGAAATGTCTGAAAGTGCCCTGGTTTGTCAATTAGCGTGAGTGTTGAGTCAGTCAGACTGCAGAGCCTCATACGAAGATCAATTTAAGCATCTGTCTCAACTGGATGTGTGCAAGCTCATCACAAGTAAATCTAGCCTCAAATCCCTTGTCCCAAAATACCAGGTATATAAAACCCTTAAAACAAACTAGAACATCATATGGTTTTTAAGTTAAGAAAACTTTTTTCAAAATAGAAAAATTCTCTAAGCTTTCTTGCTTTGTCGATTTTATCGATACAAATCTCGATATGATCGACCTACGCTATCAATGTCCTCAATACCTAAACGATATCATTGGAATGAGAACAAAAGTGTCCAGCAACCACATATATATCTGGATGAATTTATCGATGTATCGATATACCTATCTATATCATCGATATTTGAATCTCGAGTCCATCGAAGGTGACTTGATAATATCGACAGACAGATCTCCAGTGCCTCTGTTTTTTCTTAAGAATATCATATGTGCATAGATATACCAAAGCCTCCTCGATACTATCGAAATTCAAATCTCGATGATATCGGAAGACTCTCGATGATATCGGTCTTGGGCGTCAAGTTCTTCTGGCAAAATATTTCAGGATGGTTTACTATGATCGGAAGGTCTCTCGATAGAATTGATATTCAAATGTCGATAATATCGGTACGGTCTTGATTACATCGAACATGGACATAAACTGTCCAGCAAGTTTAAAGATAAATCCGTTGGATTTATCGATGCATCGACACGGGTATCGATATCATCGACATTCAAATTCCGATGATCTCGATGGTCCCTCGATCATTCTTGTAAACCTGAAATATTTTATGTCAAGTCTCTCTCATTATTCAAATGTCGATAAATCGACACTAGTATCAATTGAATCAGAGTTCGAAATCCGATGACATCGACACCTATTTCGATTCCATCGATCAGCTGGTAAGAGGTTTCAAAAGCGTATGACATTTGAGTTTGTGTCATCAAGTGGATCATCGATGCGATCGAGACTATATGCTCGATGATATCGAACCCGCTAAATGATATCGAACTCTATCATAAATATGAACATTTTATATCCGTTGAAACCTTTTGCCTATATATAGAGGACTTGTTTATTATTGCTGGTAAAGAAAGAAGAGAGTGCTTTTGTGTATTTTACCTTAGATCATATACCTAAAGCCCTTTCTCTTAGGGAAGTTCATCCTCCAATCCACCCTCATCATTGACATTCAATAGAGTGGATTGGGGAATGAACTTCCGCATTCAAGGATCCTCCAACTACTACCTTAATGGCAAATCATTAAGCTAGGATGCCTTGAATGCATAATCGGAATCACTCTATCTTCCTTATAAGAAAACTTTTTATAGAGTAGGATTCTGTTTTGATCTTGAACCAACCTGAAGCCTCACATTGATACATCATCTGGTTGCGGATCAAGGAAGCCGAAGATTCTTCATCAACAAGGAGGAGATCTTCGTCAACGTGCTGAATGAGACTCATCCACTTATTGGTAAGTTATTAGAGTCCAGAGGACACTTGTGATCATTCCTTTTTAGGATTGGGTCTTAGGTGTTTCTCACCCTTACAAGCCCTCGTAGGAGGCCTCCGGTGAGAGTGTACGTGGTGGGTACGTAGTGTTGACCCTTGCTCTGTGGAGAGGGTAAACTTCCGGTTGAAGGTGAACCTATTTAAAACCTTAGGTTCGAGGTGATCCGAGTGAAACCTCCATTAGGGTCTTATGGAAGATCCTTGGCCAATGTGCCTAAACGTGGGTGTGTTGTTTTGACCCTTGCTCGTGAGAGCATAAACAATTAGCCTCAGTGTAGGTTGTAAAGGTTGAAGGTGAACCTGATTTAAAACCTTAAGTTTGAGGTAAACCGCTGTGAAACCTCCTTAGTGAAATCTAGTACACTCAAGGGTTGAGTGCAATTACCGGGAGTAGAGTAGACAAGTAGTCGAACCGCTATAAAAATGACTATGTTTGAGATTGCTATTCTTTGATTTGTGTGATTCGCTTTAATATTTTCATATCTGAATATCTGAGTTCACATCTCACACACATACACAGTCATATCCATCATAAACTAGTTTGCATATTGTTTATTTCTTAAATAATTTGTGATTGGATTCTCTACTGGGCTTGAAAGCCAGTAGAATTATTTTTGAGTAATCCTAATATGTACTTGTTGTTAGGATTAGTGTAATAGAATTTTAAATAAACCGTAAAAACTTTAAAAAGTCCTATTCATCCCCCTCTAGGACATATTGGCATATTCCTACTTCGACTAAAGCGGTCTCCATTGGTATCAAAACAGGCCTTTCTTTAAGGGCTTCACTGCTTACAGAGTGATCTTGACTGAAGTTGGGAATATGGCCAAAGGAGAGGGCTCATCAGTCACTAGACCTCCAGTATTTGATTGTAACGCCCTGAAAATTAGGGGTCGAGCATAAACTTAACTCCCGAGTTCCAACGCATCACTTATGCAACATAAAGACAGATGATTGAATGTTGTTCGTATGAGTGCATTAAAGATGAATGGGATTAAGCCAAAACAACATATCATACTCCAGAGATAGTTAAATTATGCAAGCGGAAGACTGTGATAGGTATATAAAATACATATAAACTATTGTAAGTCTCCAGAGTGTGAACATGTTACCAGGTTAAATATATCAATGTATACTCCAAAAATGGACAAAATGAATATACTAGGGTGCTCCAAAAGAGAAAACTAAAGTCTAATGTATGTAACCAGTAACCCTGTAACCCCATCGATCAGAAGATGGTCTACATAGACCCACCTGATAGCTGTGTAAGGAGAATCCCTCATCATAAAAAAAATTCGGCTCCGCTTCGCAAGCATCGCCATCATCTGAAACTTAAATAGGGTCTGGTTTGGTGTTTAAACATCGTCCGGTAACGTGGGAGTGAGTGATCAACTCAGTGGAACAATAGAGCATAGGTTAACATGTTATCAATTCAGTCAAGCAGTAATGATAAATAGTACAATCAAACACTCCTAAATACTCTTATTAATGCAAGTATGGAATGCAGTCATGATGCATGCCCTTGCTAAACCACCCTCATATGACACCATCTTACGTCTGCGGCATGCGTTCATCCCTCAGTGCTCCACATCTTTCAGGCACATGCAGTGTTATGTTATGAGCATGATTACCGACTTATTATTAGTCCTTTTCATACAGCAGTATTGAAAAACTAAGGTACCTTCCTTATATCATTCCCAAACAATGATCCATTCTAGGGTCGTCAATCCTAGATAATCTCATACGATGATACTGTTCACCGTAGGTCACCAGTCAAAGGGCGGTGTCACGGGGCGGTCGAGCATCGGAGGCCATTACATGCACTCGTTACACCGCTCTCCCATCACCTTATTAATACAGGCCTAGTTATACTCTTGTTGCTACGGAAGGGTCGTCACCTCCACGTAGACTCAGAGTATGCTCGAGGTCACTACAAAGGGCTGTCAGGGCTGTTACACGCAATCGTTACACCACTCCCCCATCACCTTATTAGTGTAGGCCGACAGCTCGAATATAATGTCTCATACCACCGTATTCGGCTCACGAGTCTGAGTTGCTCACTGGTCACTACGGGGAGGCACATCGCCCCAGCGTAGGCCGACAGCTGGACCACGGTGTCCCATACCACCATGTCCAGCTCATGAGTCTTAGCGGACTGAGGTACCAAGGTTAACGGGATTACACTGGTAAGTTTGGTACCTTAGGTTCAAGTAGTAGCGTCCAAATATGGTGAACAAACATTAGACAGATCGGGTTACTTGACGAGCTCGACTAGCGCGAACGCACATCGCATCAATCGACATGAAGTGCATAAGCACTTCGTGTGGCTTAACCACTGCCGACAACCAACATACGACCCAGGTTTATCAAACACGTCTTATGTGGTGAAATGAATCTCAGCCACAACTTCAAGCCTGTTACCGATTGCCTAGACTATAACATAGCCCCAATCACATTCAATCCGTAACCAGAAAGCATGTATAATGGTCAAAGCAGAATTAACAAAGTAATTCAAGCGTGTTAACAAGCATGTTATAAAGCACAATATAAACAGGAAATACAAACACATACATTTCATAAGCAATTAAATTACATAACTAACATGGAGGAAATCATATACATCTCTAAGGTAGTTGAGAATCCTATCTCAACACCTACCTAAAGCACAATCATCTAAGTACTTACTCATACAAGCATTTTCACAAACACTTAGAATACACTTATTTATCATACATAACGTATATTATCAAAAACCTGTATTTGGGCGAATCCTTTCGCCGAGTAAGTATTACACATATATATAGCATATACATATAGTAATTTATCATGGCAACCACACTTTCAAAATTTGTACGTATACGGTATTTTCTATAAATATACAGAATACACAATATGCCATAATTTGCATACATAACTGAATCGCAAAACGAACGTCGCATTGTGCATGTACAATAATACCCAGATCATGAATCTATCATTATCTGACATTGAAAGCTTTAAAAACCTTAACCTATACGTCTAAAGTCCGCACCTTATGCCGTAGAAGCGTAACGAATTTGATAGAAATGCTAAGTCTTCTTCAACAATGCTATATCAACCTATAGCAAGAATTAAGTCAGCTATTTCGCAACTTACAACCTTTGAAACCCTAGAACAAGTTAGGGTTAGAGTTTCCTTACCTAAGAATGATGACAGAATCGCCAGAAGAGCGATTAGAAGGTGATGGCTAAGCACGTATAGCAGCGGGATAGAGTATCAGGAAGATGCCCCCACTACTCTCACACTTTCTCTCTCTTTTCTCTCTTCTCTCTCCTAGGGTTTCTCTCAAATTCGTATGGGCTGAATGAGAGAGGGTTTAAGGTCCTTATATAGGCTAAAAACTCACCAAATTAGACTCAGGGCATGGTATACTTAGGTTATGTCTAAATACGGACTGTTTCATCTCAATGGAGTACTTCTGGAGCCCCCCCTTGAGCTAAAGGTCGGACTTAAGCTCGCTGACTATGGATCTAGGTCGAGTTAAGCTTTTGTTCCAGTCGGGTTCCCAGATCACACGTGGCGGACCAGTTTCAGTTCAACGGTAACTGAAACTCGATCAGGGTTACAAGTACACAAATATGTATGGGAAATGTTTCTTGATCCGAGGGTGTATTTAGGTCAGATTTCGAAGGTCTGATTACTTATATTTAGCCCACAAGTGACAAGTCTCAGATTACTTAAATTTGAAATTTATTTCTAATTATTTTCACGTTTCTCATACTCTTCACTCCGGGCTCAAGCGAATAGCCCCTAGGTCCACACACTATCTGGATTTGATTTAGAGATGGTTGTCAAGCCCAAAGAAGGTGGTCCTAATTCTATAACCTCGTATTATTCCTTTTCGATGTGTGGTCTAGATCCATTACGGAGTTTCGTGATGCTCAGGAAGCAAATAGGGTAATGAGATTGACCTTGCTCAGGTTCAGACTCAAAAGCCATCCATCCTTCTTCTATAGATGTTTTTAGGCTCGAGTTGTTTTTTTTAGGATGTTAAAATTATCCCAAAACTAGATTCATGATCCCATCATATGTATGTACTGTGGATTTAGGTCAAATTTTATGGTAACCTAGTGTCAATGATTATACACATTTTGGGTCTTGCAGATCGTATTTAAAGTGATTCAAGTGAATTTCGCAGCTAATCTAGTTTAACACTCAGTTAATTTTGTCTAATTCTTAAAGGATTTGAAGTATGAGAGGTTCATAAGGGGTTAAGATCTACCCCTTGCCTAAGGACATGTAGTTCCAGGTTGGCAAAAATCTGGGGCGTTACATTGATAAATCAAATTATGCATACTGGAGAGCTAAGATGCACTACTTTCAGAGATCTTTGGATCACGATGTTTGGGATATAGTTGAAAGTGGATATGTGCCACCAATTGAACAAATTGCACTTGACAGTGGCACAACCATCATGAAACCCAAACCCAAAGAGAAGTGAACGACGTTCGATAAAGTGAGACAAATTACTGAAGCTAAAGCAATGAACGCCATCTACTGTGCCGTGTCCCAGGATATATTCAATCAGATAAGTATATGTGGGACATCCAAAGAAGCATGTGATTTATTGGAAATAACCCATGAAGGTACAAGCACTGTGAAGAGATCCAAACTTCAACTCCTGACTTCACAATTTGAAAGTTTCATAATGGAAGAGCATAAGACCTTTATGGAGTTTTTCACAAAGTTGAATATCATTTGTAACTCCATGGGTGGATTGGGAGAAAAAGTGATGTTTCCTAAAATTTATAGGAAAATACTGATATCACTGCCGCAATGGTTTAATCCCAAAGTAACAACAATTAAAGAGTGTAGGAACATAGACGAAATGAAAGTAGAAGAACTGGTAAGTTCCCTACAAACTTTTGAACTACATTTCAAACAAACCCCTACATCCAAAACTACTGTCCTAAAAACTTCAAAGAAAATAACAAACGAGGACAGTGAAGGTGAAAAAGATGATGAAGATGAGGAAGTGGCATTGCTGGCACAAAGATTCAGGAAATTCTTTCAGAAGAATCGTGGTCGTCCTACTAGAGGAAGAAAGATGGACAACAGACCTTCTACAGGAAAATTTGGTAAAAAGACCAAAGAATCACAATGTTATGCCTGTCAGAAATATGGACATCTGTCTACTAAATGCCCAAACAAAAAAACTATGGGCAAGGCTATGACTGCCACATGAGATGATATAGAAGAGTCAAACTCAGAATTTAGTGACTCAGAGAGTGATGGAGACAAGAAATCCTTGAAAATTCTTATGGTGTCCACTACTCCAATCATTCTCAGTGAATCTGAGAACGAGAAAGAAGAGCAAGCCACTGAATCATTTCTGTCAGATAATGAGGAAACTGAAAAGGAAGAAGAAGAATAATAAAACAAGCTACAAGATGCTTACAATCAACTTTATATCCATAGCATCAAAGTAGTTAAAAGACTTGGAATATCTGAGAACAAAAAGGAATTGCTGCAAAAAGATTTGGATAAAATTCTAGAAATTAATACACATTTAATCAATGATTTACAGCAATATCACTCAGATAATGATAGACTCAAGAGAATTAACTCCTTCCTTAAATCCGAGTCCGAAAAACTAAACAAACGGGTTAAGCAATTAAAAGACAAAAATATGCTCCTTCAAAATGAAAATCATACACTCCTGTTTGATCTAGAAGAGTCTAGAAGAAGTGTCAAGCTAAACTGTAAGTTTTCCCAAAATGGTGAGAAGTTAGAAAAACTTTTATGTATGGAAAAATCTGAAAAGGACAAAAATGGCTTAGGATATGAACAAGTTAAAGCAAAAACTGGATATAGAGCACAAATAGAAAAATCTGGTGTTTCCAAAAGAAATATAAGAACTAACAGGATGAAGGAACCATTAAATCAAGTAGGTGAATCAAATGAGAAAGCTAAAAGTACCACAACAAAAAATTTTGTTACAAAATGGGTAATAAAAGAAAAGAAAAATTACCTTGTTACTCACACAAATCTTTTGACAGGCAAAAATACTAAGTGGTACTTAGACAGTGGTTGCTCAAGACATGTCACAGGTGACAAATCCCTTCTTTCAAACTATACAGATCTTTATAATGGGATAGTCACCTATGAAGACAGAACCACCGCCAAAGTAATTGGACAAGGAATCATAAGAGAAATTAATTCGCTCAAAAATGAGAATGCTTTTTGCATAAAAGGATTGGCACATAATTTACTAAGCATATCTCAAATCTGTGATAATAAGCACGTGGTTACATTCAACAAAGAACAATGCGAGATCTTAGACCTCTCAAGAAAATCAGTGATGAAGGGTTCTCGTACAAATAACCACTGTTACGTCATCAAAGGTAAAGGAAAGGATGATCCCTATGCCTATAAAGATTGAGCATAGAAAAACATGTCCAGTTCTTGCATCCAGATCTGGATAGTTACTGAATAGATGTAATTTTGCTGAAGCTTTAAATGATATATCTGAGGATTCTCTCCTCAAATTTTTTTTGTTGCATATAAACAGTCTGATGTTTATAATTTTAATGTGTACAGTAATTGTACAAAATTTTGCTGTGTATACTGATTGACGAATAGATATACTAAAGGTATATATAAAGGGGTGTCTGAATACTGAAAATTGAAAACATTCATTCTCGATATATCTATCGAAACGCCATTCTCGACTAATCGATCAAGGGTCGATACCATCGACATCTCTTTAGAAGTTCAAAATCATGAAGTTGAAAATATTATCGAAGTCAACTTCGATAAAATCAAATAGAGCATCTCGATAACATCGGAACACTGGTCGATGACATCAAAGATCACCGCCCGACAAAAGGCTGATGAGTGGGAAAAATTACTTTTTACGTCTACTGGTCCTGTTTTATTTTCCTACTCATTTTCTTTGGTCTGCCTGCTCGGAGCCTCGTCGGGAAGATCCCAAACACCAAACGGAGCAAGGAAGATGGTTAAAGAGAAAGGTAAGGATCTCTCTTCCAAGGCTAAGAAAGGGGAAAATGTTAGATCACCTCCAAACAAATCCAATTGGGAACAAGTTACAATCGTTGATCGTATTGTTCTCAATAGTGTTGTTGAGCCCTATAGGGTAGATCTCTTGTTAGAGACTATTGGCTGGCAAAATATGCTTAACATGGGCGGTACATACCAGTTTCAAATGATTCAGCAGTTCTTCAACTGTTCCCACGTTGTTCGGGATTATCCACCATGTATTCGTCTGAAATTCTTACAACACACCAAACAAATTACTCCAACAGTTCTTGGTCGTGTTCTAAACATTGGTGTGACTCAGATCTCAGTCACTGGTAAAAGTCTAAACGAATTAGGAAGGTGGGGAAAATCACTCGAGCACTGTGCCAGGGTGCAACAATTCCTAGAAATGATGATAATGTCCTTCCGGTAAAACCTCTAGGAATATTGTTCAAAATCCTCCACAGTATCTTCAGTACAAATGTATACCCATGTGATGCCAACAACATTGACCTGAGTCCCTTTGTACTCAATGTCTTGTATGATGTATATCAAGAGGTCCCTGTGTGTCTGCCTACTCTTATTCTGGATCAACTGATTAGGGTAGTCAAGGGAAACCATCTTAAAATACTTCCGTTTCCATCCCTTATCTGCAAGCTCGCACACTGGGTAGGACTGTCGGAAACATCAGATAAGGTATATCCTGAAGTATGTTTCGACCATGATGCAGCTCAACAAGTGTATGCCTCAGTCTCATCTCATACTAAGAATCCTCCACCGGTTGGAGAAAGTAATCAGTAGCCTAATGAAGAAACACCTTGGGGATCTAATCAGACACCCCTCTGTAGTCCTGGTTTTGTCACTACTCGTCAACGTCATATACTTGAACGTTAACTACTGAACAGTCTCGCTGGAATTGACGAGCGGCTTCATAACTGCCAACAATGATTGTCAAGGATAGAGGACAAGATGGAAGCTCTCCAACCCTCGGTGCAACAGATTCTGGAGCTGCTAACGACTGGCAGATCTACTATGCTTTAAAAAGATGACAACTTTGGAGGATAAGTGTGTCCGGTCATGAACATTGTGATTGCTTTTTGAAAAGCTCTCCCTATTCTTTAACTGGCACACTCTAATGTCTGAACGTTCCTGGTTTTTTTTTAGAATGCCCACGCATGGGCCTGGTTGTTTTCTTTGGAATACCTATTGCCTTACTACCAAACCTTGGGCAGTTTTCTTTTGGACATTTTGACAATGGATGGTAACCATGTAATTCTCATATTTACTGTCATAATTAGGTTCTCGGATCCCCTGGTTTATCTAGTTTATGATATGTGGAATGCATGTGATGTTTCTTAATGATTATCCTATCTGCTATATCACTGCTTTGTCTAATCTGCTATGCATACATACTTACTGCAAATGTTGTCTGTTAATCAACTGTTTAAACATTTTACATCTATCTGTTATATGCATATTCCTCTGAATGATGGTTCTCCCACGTTATTTTAACTTCAGTCAATATCAACAATGACTGACAAAAAGGGGGAGAACAGTCCAAAAACCCCGAACGAAAAATTGTATATCTGCTTGAATGGTGTTGTAGGTGCTAGGGGGAGTAACTGCACCAAGATAAGGGGAGTTTGAACTCAGGGGGGAGCAGATACTAGGTTGTGTACATGTCTTCACTAGAAATTGTAAAATTGTGTAAAATGCATGTACACACAATTTAGGATGTGTTTGTCTAGATACTGTTCTAGGGTCTTTTGGTATTTTGCCACATAATTGACAAAGGGGGAGATTGAAAGTGCCATGGTTTGTCGATTAGTGTGAGTGTTGAGTCAGTCAGACTGCAGAGCCTCATAGGAAGATCAATTCAAGCGTCTGTCTCAACTAGATGTGTGCAAGCTCGTCACAGGTAAATCTAGCCTCACATCCCTTGTTCCAAAACACCAGGTATATAAAACCAAAACAAACTAGAACATCATAGGCTTTTTAAGTTAAGAAAACTTTTTTCAAAATATTAAAATTCTCTAAGTTTTCTTGCTTTGTCGATTTTATCGATACACATCTCGATATGATCGACCTGAACTATCGATGTCCTCGATACCTAAACGATATCATCAGAATGATGACAAAAGTGTCCAGCAACCACATATATATCTGGATGGATTTATCGATGTATTGATATACCTATCAATATCATCGATATTTGAATCTCAAGTCCATCGAAGGTGACTCGATAATATCGATAAGCAGATCTCCATCGCCCCTGTTTTACCTTTAAAATATCATATATGCATCGATATATCGAAGCCTCCTTGATACCATCGAAATTCAAATCTCGATGATATCGAAAGGCTCTCGATGATATCAGTCTTGGGCGCCAAGTTCTTCCAGCAAAATATTTCAGGATGGTTTATCTATGATCGGGGGTCTCCCGATAGAATCGATATTCAAATGTCGATAATATCGGTACGGTCTTAATTACATCGAACATGGACATAAACTATCCAGCAAGCTTAAAGAAAAATCCATTGGATTTATCAATGCATCGACATGGGTATCGATATCATCGACATTCAAATTCCGATGATCTCGATGGTCCCTCGATCATTCTTGTAAACTAGAAATATTTCATGTCAAGTCTCTCTTACTATTCAAATGTCGATGAATCCACACTAGTATCAATGGAATCGGAGTTCGAAATCCAATGACATCAACACCTATTTTGATTACATCGACCAGCTAGCAAGAGGTTTTAAAAGCGTATAACATTTGAGTTTGTGTCATCGAGCGGATCATCGATGCGATTGAGAGTATATGCTTGATGATATCAAACCCGCTCGATGATATCAAACTCTGTCATAAATATGACCGTTTAAAATCCGTTGAAACCTTTTGCCTATATATAGAGGACTTATCTATTATTGCTGGTAGAGAAAGAAGAGAGTGCTTTTGTGTGTTTTACCTTAGATCATATACCTAAAGCCCTTTCTCTCAGGGAAGTTTATCCTCCAATCCACCCTCATCATTGACATTCAATAGAGTGGATTGGGAAATGAACTTCCGCATTCAAGGATCCTCCAGCTACTACCTTAATGGCAAATCATTAAGCTAGGATACCTTGAATGTATAATCGAAATCACTCTATCTTCCTTATAAGAAAACTTTTTATAGAGTAGGATTCCGTTTTGACCTTGACCTAACCCGAAGCCTCACATTGGTACATCATCTGGTTGCGGATCAAGGAAGCCAAAGATTCTTCATCAACAAGGAGGAGATCTTCATCAACGTGTTGAATGGGACTCATCCACTTATTTGTAAGTTATTAGAGTCCAGAGGACACTTATGATCATTCCTTTTAAGGATTGGTCTTAGATGTTTCTCACCCTTGCAAGCCATCGTAGGAGGCCTCCGACGGGAGTGTATGTGGTGGGTACGTAGTGTTGACCCTTGCTCTATGAAGAGCATAAACTTCCGGTTGAAGGTGAACCTGTCTAAAACCTTAGGTTCGAGGTGATCCGAGTGAAACCTCTGTTAGGGTCTTATGGAAGATCCTTGGCCAGTGTGCCTAAAAGTGGGTGCGTTGTATTAACCCTTGCTCGTGAGAGCATAAAAGTCAGCCTCAGTGTAGGTTGTAAAGGTTGAAGGTGAACCTGAGTTAAAACCTTAAGTTTGAGGTAAACCGCTATAAAACCTCCTTAGTGAAATCTGGTACACTCAAGGGTTAAGTGCAATTACTGAGAGTGGAGTAGACAAGTAGTCGAACCACTATAAAAATGACTGTGTTTGAGATTGTTATTCTTTGGTTTGTGTGATTCACTTTAATATTTTCATATTTGAATATCTGAGATCACATCTCACACACATACACAGTCGTATTCATCATAAACTAGTTTATATATTGTTTACTTCTTAAATAGTTTGTGATTGGATCCTCTACAGGGCTTGGAAGCTAGTAGAGTTATTTTTGAGTAATCCTAATATATACTTGTTGTTAGGATTAGTGTAATAGGATTTTAAATAAACCATAAAAACTTTAAAAAGTCCTAATCACCCCCCTCTAGGACATATTTGCATATTCTTACTTCGACTAAAGCGGTCTCCACCGCTATTTCAATGTCACCCTCTGCATTTTAAACGTCAATCACTGGGATGTCGGTTTCTGGGATATTGAACGCCACTGGTAGGATGGTTTCTGGCCCGGCCAATACTGAAATGATTCGATTTCTCAAAGGGAATTTAACCCTTTGATGGAAAGTGGATGGGATGGCTCCAACAGCATGGAGCCATGGCCGCCCCAACAGAAGGTTAAATGAGACAGGAATGTCGATGACCTGAAATATGACAAGGGTCATGTCTGGTCCGATTTGCAACTCCATGTCGAAGGCTCTAGCGCTCATAGTGCTGGGCCTGAAAGAAGACGGTTTTATCCCCAACCGTTCAGTAGTTCTCAAAGGGCAAACATTAAGGCTGGATCCATTGTCAATGAGCATGAGTGAGACTTTAAAGTTCTTGTGACGGGCAACTATGTTTAACAGGCGTCCATGTTTGCGACCTTTAGGTGGCAACTCCTCATCAAAGAAAGTGATGGCCCGTGGTGCGAGGAGTTGTCCCATCATACTTTCCATCATTTCGGGGGTACATCAGGGGAGATATGGGCATCATTCAATGTTTTCGCAAAGATTTCTCGATGCAATCTCAACATATAGAGAAGTTCCCAGATGGATATTTGTGCGAGAATGGTTTTGAGTTGGGCTGCTATGTCATAAGCAGCATCGGTTTTGCAAGTGGTTCCCAAAAAAGTTCCTCGGGTTTCTTTTGGGTTCTAGTTATCTCTCCTGAAATACCCCCATTGTTACCCACTTCAGCGCATTTTGGGTTGTGCCATAGGACTGCTTTTGGGTTGTAAGAGGGAATTGTTCTTCCTTCCAGGTATATCATTAGTTCTTGAGGCTGAGGGGTTATAGGTGGAATCATTTGTGAGGGCTTTGAGGATTTCTCTTGAGGTGCTACCAAATATTGACTGGTTTCGGCAGTGAAGTTTTCTACCCCCTTTTGATGTGTGGGAGGGATCCTCTGGGCATGTGCCAATTGGTGAGGCATTAGGAAATTTGGTGTTTGAACCATGGGTGCCCCTTTCAAGATTAACGGGGCTAGATCAGGGAAACCTATCGGGAGAATGATGGGTTTAGAATTTGACCTTTTTGCATGTTCTGAGGATGGAGTTGAGTGTGCCCCTTGGGGGACGAGATTCCGAGGATGTGACCTGTTAGGTGCTACTTCAAGGAATACGAGAGGCTACATTGTGGGTGTCGCTTCAAGGAATATGAGAGGTGTTACGGGTGCCGCTTTAAGGAATACCTGTGGTCCAGGTGATGGCACTTGTCGGTATCCTCATGTCCAATTGGCTGTATCGGGCATGATTGCTTGTATGGAATGATGTGGAGATGAGTGTGTGGGTTGTCCTCCTTCAATATGATTGACGGTAGAAGTGCTAGGTGTGTTGGGTCCTGCTTAATGTGATGGCAGGGGATTTTAAAAAATGTTGGCCTAAGTTGTATTGTTGGCCTATGGGGTGATCGCAATCTTCTGGCTTTCGATTAAATCTTGGACCGCATGTTTCAAAGCGAAGCAGCAGTCTGTTAGGTGGCCAGGAGCCTGGTGATATGCACAATATTAATTTTTATTGTGACCAGGTGAGGGATTAGATGGAAGTCGAGGTTGGAGTGGTGTCAAAAGTTACTTTTGCATTAACATTGTCAGAACCTGACTGTACGTTTGTGCTAAAGGGGTGAACTTCATTCCTAACATTGTCTACTTGTACGGACCTTGCGCATTCCCCCTAGGTTGTTGCAATTATTGTTGAGATGATTGTGCCTGATATTCCTGTTGGGTTTGTTGTGGTTGGTATAGCCTATTTGACTGTGGCTGGTACTGCTTGTCTTGTTGTGGCTCCGGTTGTGGATACCGATTACCTTGAGTGTTAGCGACGATATTATTAACCTCTGTAGTGCGCTGCGTAGGAGTAGTACCGTTTCCATTCCCATATCCAACGATTTTTCCCTCGACTTTGTTTCTTTTAATTAAAGTGGCCTAGTGTGGCCATGGGGAAATAGTTTCGACTCTGATCCCGGCTTCCACTTGTTCTCCAGCTCGGATGAGTCGGGAGAAATTTACGTATGGATAAGAGATTAAATATCTTGAAATGCTGGGATTTGCTGAATGTACAATCATGGATATCTGCTCCTCGCCATCGATGGGATTTCTCATTCGAACCGCTATAGCTTGCAATCATCCTACTTATGCTGATAAGGAATCATCATTTTTTTGTCTCAAGGTAGCCAGGTTAGATCTTCTTGGAGCCATATTCAGGTTGTATGAGAACCTGTCAATGAATGCCTGGGAGAGCTTTTCCTAGGTTCTGATTTGATGGTTGTCTAGTGAGGTGTACCAATCCAAAGCATCACCCTTAAGGGATTTCTAGAAGAGTCGTATCAAGGCTCCATCGTTTCCTGCTATCGCATTAAGTTCCCCACAAAATGCTTTTAGGTGTGTTGTGGGGCACCCACTACCATCATACCTTTTGAATTTTGGTATCTTAAAGTTTGGTGGTACCTGGGCATCTAGGAAGGGACAAAGGTCCCTGAATTTAGTGGATAGGTGATCCACTCCTTGCTGTCTCTGAAGCTAATTTTGCGCCATTTGCAAGTGCTCTCATAATTTCTCGATTTTCGATTTGCCTTACTGCGGATATCTTGCCCCTTACTGTAGGGCTTGTGCTGCTTTCTCTTCGTATGGATCAAGAATGGGGGGTTGTTGGAAAGACGGTGGACTCCCGGTGGCGGGAGGTAGCTGAAATTGAACGCCGCTCCCTTTCGGAGGAGGGTGTGATATTCAAAAATGGCTCCCGCCTGGGGTCTCTACCAATTCCAGAATGTTACTCCCGTTAGGGGAAGTGAGTTGGACTCGAAAGTGGCCCCCTTCATGGGCATCCGCCAGTTCTTGTCTGTGGTTCCCATGAGGGGGAACTTGTGTTGTAACCTGATTATTGTGATGTGTTGAGTAGAGATGTATGGGAGGGTTGCTCCCGATTGATGGCTACTGTTGATCTTGTACTGACTCTTTTGTGAGAGGGAGCATGGGATTTGCTGGGGGAATGAGAGAAAAGGCAAAAGGGGTTGGGTTGCCTGTGTATTCAATGTGGCACTTGGCATTAGGCGAAGTACTAGCTCTTGCATTGTTCGAAGTAGTAGCTCTCGCATGGTTGTATTGGCCTGAGGGTCTGTTGGAGCTACTGGTAGCGGCGCGAGTGTAGGTGTGGGTGTGGGTGCAGGTGTTTTGGGAACTGGTTGAGCCGCCAGCTCTTCTTCATGGGTAGCTTGAGAGGTCATGGCTGCGCGAGATCGGGTGGTCATGGTTCAAATCTGTGCCCAAGAAAGTGCAAGCCAAAGGTTTTCTTTTATTTTTGTACGAACGTAATGATGATTTCCCTTGAAATTAAAGTACCACACACATTCGAGTTGGGTCTCAGCTAGTGTAAGCTAGCATTCCACAGTGGAGTCGCCATTCTGTAGACACTAGAAATCGGCGCCCACGCTGATTTATATGTTATTTTTTTTGTGGTGGGGGTGATTAGGCTAATTTGTGGATGTTGGAGTCGCCACTAGCCAATTAATCTCAGAATACCGCAGTCGGCTAGAACCCACGGAGTACGTAAGGTTGAAGAAATCTGAAGATTCTCCTACCTTAGATTGACTCTTGGTCTGTGATTCGGAATTTTGGGTAAGGGACCTCAATTACAAAGAGGGAAGGTGTTAGGCACCCTCTCTGCCTGTACAAACGTACGGTCTCTACTTTGTGTGGTGAAACCATCTCAAGGGATGGATGATTGTGGTCAAGATAGGACTAGGCACATACGTAGATTTCTGATGCGGCGAGATCCGAGATTTCGGCAAGCCACGGATCATACATCCAACAACGTGTCTAAAAGGCAGATGTGATGATGCTTATGCAAAAGGGTAAAGAAAGGTGGACTAGATTACTAGGAATTTCTAATGTGACAGGATCCGATGTTCGGCAAGTCACAGAGCATACGTTCGCTAGAAATCTAGAGAAGCAAGGGGTTGAGAAGGGAATGGATGTCATGATGAATGCTTATATGTAAAATGAATGGATCGTTGGCTTGATCTTGAGTAGGCTAAGAGATGAACTGAACCATGACCAATCTAGTCTAGGCTTATAGGAGGATTAGGGGATGGCTTGAAAATTCAGATCTTTGAAGGCTTGGGAGCTCCTTACCTCTCCTTCACTCTCTTCCTTACTCTCTTTCTCTCTTACTCTCTCTTGGATGAGGACTTGTTGTTGTGTTGAAATGAGAAGAGGAGAGGGCTATTTATAGCCTTCTCCAATGGCTCTGTGGTAAATAGGGGGTAGGTAAGGGTTAAAAATATGAAATGGATGCTTGTGATTGGCTAGGGAGAGAGGATCGCCACGGCGCACTCATATTGGCCCTTAAGGTTGGTAAAACGGTAAATAGTGAAGATGGGGGGAGGGGGTAAATCATGGGAAAGTTGATTTTCAGATGTTGGGACAACTGTCCACACATGGGTCGCGAGCGGTGGTACTCAGAGTACTGCCAGCAGTAGTCAAATTACAGCCGGGGCTTTGCTCGGGCCGGGCTCGAGCATGTGGGCCTTGTTCGCCGTGTTGGTTCGTCCGATGGTCCTCTTTTGGGGTTTTACAGCTCAGGTAGGTGGGCTTAGGTTTGAGTAAAGGGATCCTAATCAGGGCATAAGGTAAAGATAGGGCTGCATGAGAATTGAACAGTTTTGATCCCAGTTTCTGGTTGCGGGTTGGCAATTTGGGGTTTTAAGGATGATTTGTCAGATATAAGTAGGGATTGGGTTCGAGATATGATCATGATTCCTGGACTGTCTTAGCCTTCTCGAGATATTAGCTTGGGTGGGGTGTCTACAAGTTCCTTTACTTCTGCCTGGACATGCTGCAAAATGTTTGAGGTTTAGGTTAGCATAGATCGCTACCGTCCAGCACCACCACTGCAGTACGCTTAAGAATAATATAAATATCTACAACATTTTGTCATTGGATCCTGATCAACCAAATCTTACTTGGAAGATTACATCTTTGTCACATCCAACTGACCAATATGCCTCGATTGTTTGTCCAAAAGGTAATCGTAGGTATTTATCTTTCATTTATTTCTCTATTTAGTTTATTTTCTATCGATTGTACTGAACTTTCATTATTTATTAATAAAATTAACTTTTTTTAGTCATTTTAGCTTTAAATCTGTTTATCTTCGTTTTATTAAGAAATACAAGGTTTACTATTACTGGTGAAAGAAAAAGTCCTCAAACTCAAGGAAAAAAAGAATACATTCGGAATGACCAACACCTAACCACTGTTTAATCAAACTTGAGTCAAGTATGAGTCTGGTACATAAACACTATCCTAATCATACCCATTAACTGAATACAGACCCTTATTAATACATGTAGCCTCATGTTTGATTGAACTGCACAAACAATGGGTTAGGAATAATTTTAATGATCTTATGGAGGGTTTGCGTGGCATATAAATGACGTGGCAGGGAAGCTTTCAACTTTAGGCATTTCTCTCTCACTCTTTCCTTCTGTTTGGCCCAGTTGAGGTTAAATCTACCTCATTTTTAGGTCTCCGTCCTAAAATAATCTAGAAACACTACTGTGCAGGATAGATTTGTCAAACATTAAAATAACATGCTAGATTTGGTTCCATGGCTCAATGGTAGACAAACTCTATTTCGACATTGAAATGATGGGATAGAGTGCTGATGTAGTGTTGTTGTGTGTAAAAAATAATAATGCTAATGCATATATCTCATTAGCTTCCTTGAACCTTCGTGTACCTGTACGAGGGACGGACAAAGGAGACCCTGGCTAATATAGGGGACCCTCCGATGCCTAAGTCAGGCAAGAAATCTGGGTCTAGTTTATCAATGAGTTTTAGGCTAGAAATTGTGCATACTTTTTACTATTAGATGTGCTCCTATTTATAGTTGAGGAGAGGCGATGGCGTATAAGAGATCTCCCTATTTTGTTGGGATGTGTTGTAGTAGGATTCGAGTTCCGTATATGTAGTGGGGATCTTTCGGGATTCTCGGCGAAGATCTCGAGCGGATCTCCATATCGACTGTCCTCCTAGATTCGTTCGTGACTAGGATCTCACATAAATATCATTGAGACCAGGTCAGACTTGGTGGAAGGAGAGTCGGGTAGACCCGAGATTGTGTCAACCAAGAGTCGCACTGACCTAGTGAGGTTTAACACAAGTGGGTTAGACTAGTTCAACCCGTGAACTATGTAGTCCCACCTTTGTAGTTGACTACAGTGGAAAAGTCTACACAAGTGGGTAATAATGAGTCCCACTTCTGTTTTAGACCCTGGTGATCCAATTGAGAAATGTGGAAAGTTGTGGAAACGTTGAAAGAGTATGCATTGTATCTTTACTTTATTGGTATCGAGCCAGAAAGCCTGTGCATTATAGGAGTGCACACACGCACTCATTGGGCTTAGTAGCTCAAGCTTTCCTTTCTATTTTTTTCAGGTGAGAGTAGGGAGCTGCAAGAGTAGAGGCTACAGACTCTAGTTGTCCTTTTTGTTTTGTACATATCAGTGTATATATATTTTTTGGTAATACCCTGAATATGTACATCAGGTATAGTAAATATGACATGATTTATGTTTTGGTTTTGCCTTGATGTGCTCAGTTGTACCCAGTAATATATGTTGAATATGATGAAATTTTGAGAAATGATACATGTTTATTATCTTTACTTTCAGAAATCCTCCTTGTGGAGCCCCGCTTATGGGACTTAGGATGTGATAGTTGAAAGTCCCAAAATTGGAGTTCTACAGAGGCTGTCAACCAAAATTTGATGTCTAGTAATCATGGATGACCAACACTAGATTTAGGGTCGTGACAGAAAATGGTATCAGAGCATGATCTAGAAAATCTATGCATAAATCATAATGTATTTACTATATGTTGTTGTGTTAGAGTTGTTAGGTTCATGCTTATCTTATATAGGTTTACTTGTTCTTTTTAGGCTAATTCAGTGTTTTATCTATAGGATGCCGCCTAGAAAGAAATCTATTCAGACTCCTCTAGTGCAACCCAAGTCTAAGTCAAAATCTACGTCAAAATCTGTTCTAGATCCAATTATACCTGTTCCTGCAACACAACTTCAACAACTGTTGCAGACTATGTCAACTATAACGGCTAATCAAAAGTAGCGATCTAATTATACTCCTGAGACATCAGCGCAGGAGCGGGCCAGTGCTCTTTTTTTGGAATTTAGATGTCTAGATCCACCTTATTTTTCTGGCAAGCCAGATCCTATGGCAGCCGAGTTATGGAAGTCAGAAATAGAGAAACTGTTTCAAGTTATAGGTTGTACTTCCAAGCAATGTGTTAGCTTAGCGACTTATCAATTGCAAGGAGAGGCAGACCAATGGTGGAAGTCAGTTGTTCATTCAGTAGATCCAAAATTCATGTGGACATGGGAAGCATTTAAAGACCAGTTCGATCGTAAGTTTTTTCCCGTAGCTGTTCGTCGTAAAAAAGCATATGAATTTGATTCTTTGGTTCAGGGTGAAATGTCTATTGCTGCCTATAAGGCTCATTTTATAGAATTATCTCGTTTTGCTCCACATTTAGTAGCTACTGATGATTTGAAGGTGAGAAAATTTGAGGATGGTTTGCAACCTAGTTTGTGATCTCAAGTTAGAGGGTTTGAGTTGTTGACGCTTACGGGAGTAGTAGCGAAGGCACAAATTTTTTAGTCTGATTGGAACCAACAACAAAGTACGCATCCATCTACTTCTAATCAACAAAGGAAGAGATTTATGTCAGAGAGTGGTAGTAGTTTTCAACCCTTTTCATCCTCAAAGAGGCCTACAGTTAGATATGATAATGCAGCCAAAACTAATGTAAGACCCCCAGTATCACCATCTGTTCCTCAATGACAGTTTTTAGCCAGACCTGATGTCAGATCCCCAGTATCACCGTCTGTTCCTCAGCGACAGTTTTTCGGAGCCTATTATAATTGTGGTGGTGTAGGGCACCGTAAAAAGGATTGTCCCAATCCATAGAAACAGCAACCATATCAACCACCTAGACATCAGCAGCCCTAGCAACAAAGGCCACCATATAGGACACAATATAGGCCCCAACAACAACAATCTCAACAAAGAATACACAAAGAAATTTGGGTAGACAACCCTTACCCCTTCGATGCAACCTCGTGTTTATGAAAGATTTCTCGGACTAAGGGAGGAGTCATAGAAGGTATACTGGTAGTATCATCCCTTTTTTCACTTGTCCTTTTTTATTCTAGCACATCACATTCATTTATAACAGATAGTTTTTGTCAGTCGTTGGAATTGCCGAGAATATCGATGACCAAGGGATTAGAGCTCTTGACTCCTTTAGGGAAAAGAATGGTGTTGAGTGCTATATGCCAGGACTATCCTGTTTACATAGCAGAGTATGTCCTTCCAATCGATTGTTATGTTTTGGAGTTGTTAGAGTATGATGTGATTTTGGGAATGGACTGGTTATCCAAGTACCATGCAGTGTTAGACTGTACAGCTAAAATAGTCACCTTTTCTATACCTGACGAGCCGCGATTTCAGTTTGTGGCTGATCCTAAAGATAAGTTTATAGAGACTTTGATGTCCTGTATTCATAAAGAGTCCAAAGGTGTATGTATTAAACAGTTGCTTGTAGTACGTGATTTTTCAGATGTTTTTCAGGAAATTCCAGGTTTGCCACCCGTTAGACGTATAGAATTTCGAATAGATCTTATCCTTGGCACCGCCCCTATATCCAGAGCCCCTTATCATATGGCACCATAAGAGTTGTGTGAGTTCCAAAGATAGATAGATGAATTACGTCGTTTGGAGTTTATTCGCCCGAGTACTTCACTTTAGGGAGCGCCTGTGCTTTTTGTCAAAAAGAAGGATGGTTCGTTACGGTTGTGTGTTGATTACAGAGGACTTAATAAGGTTACGATTAGAAACAAGTATCCGCTCCCAAGAATAGATGATTTATTTGATCAGTTGAGTGGTGTGCAGTATTTCTCGAAGATAAATTTACGGTCTGGGTATCACCAGATTCGGGTTCGGGAAGAGGATATCCCGAAGACAGCTTTTGTGACTCATTATGGACAATTTGAATTTCAGGTCATGTCATTTGGTCTGACTAATGCACCTGCAGTATTTATGCAGTTGATGAATGAGGTATTCCGTCCTTATTTGGACCAGTTTATTGTTATTTTTATTGATGATATTTTAATATATTCAAAGACAAGGGAAGATCATGAGTGTCACTTAGAGATGATATTGCAAACCCTTTGTGCCCACCAGTTATATGCTAAACTGAAAAAATGTGAGTTTTAGCAGGAAGAAGTGAAATTTTTGGGGCATACAGTTTCAAAGAATGGAGTTTCAGTTGATCCAGCTAAGGTTGAAACGGTTTTGCAATGGAAACAGCTGAAGAATGTATCTGAGATTCGGAGTTTCTTAGGTGTAGTAGGGTATTACAGACATTTTGTTAAAGGATTTTCTCATATAGCTGCTCCATTGACTCGATTGACTCGAAAGGATGCAATGTTTGTTTGGAGTGAAACCTGTGAGCGGGCATTCGCGGAACTAAAAACTCGTCTTACGACGGCACCGATTCTCACTCTTCCATCTGGGAGTGAGGGATTCATCGTTTATACAGATGCCTCGCTTATAGGTTTGGGGTGTGTCCTAATGCAGCAGGGCAAGGTAGTAGCATATGCATCTCGCCAACTTAAGTCTCATGAGCAGAATTATCCCACACACGATCTAGAGTTAGCAGCGGTAGTTTTTGCCCTTAAAGTATGGAGGCATTACTTGTATAGGGTTAGATTCAAACTCTTTTCGGATCATAAGAGCCTGAAATACCTCTTTTCCCAAGCCGAATTGAATATGAGGCAAAGACGTTGGATGGAATTGATGAAAGACTATGGTTTTGATCTTCAGTACCACCCAGGAAAATCTAATGTGGTAGCGGATGCTTTAACTCGTCAACCACAGGCCCAAGTGGCACAATTGAAGATGCGAGAGTGGAAAGTGGTAGAAGATATAGCTGAATTTGATTTTGAGATGACTCTACAGTCCTCGATTGTACAATTAGCAAACTTGACAATTCAGCGCTCTTTGATATCCCAAGTTATAGAAGCCCAACAGTTTGATCAATGGGCGTTGTTTTGTAAAAATATGATAATAGGGAAAAGTAAACCGGAGTGGCAGATAGGTTTGGATGGTGGACTTTGGTTTCAGGACAGGTTATATGTTCCAGATATCTCAGAATTGAAGACGGTCATTATGGATGAGGCACATCGGACTCAATTTACTATCCACCCAGGATCTACGAAGATATATAAGGACATGAAAAGACAATTTTGGTGGACTGGAATGAAACGTAAAGTTGTTAGGCATGTGTCAGAGTGTGACGTTTGCAAACGAGTAAAGGCAGAGCACCAAAAGCCCACAGGGGAATTGCAACCTTTGGAGATACCAGTATGGAAGTGGGAACATGTAACTATGGATTTCATTGTGGGTTTACCAAGAACCTTACGTCGACATGATACTATATGGGTTATTATAGACCGTTTGACAAAGACAACCCACTTTCTTCCTATTTGTATTTCTTAATCTAAAGATTGGCTCGCAACATTGTTTATAAACAAAATTGTTAGATTACATGGTGTACCTGTTTCGATTGTATCTGACCGAGATCCGAGGTTTACATCAAAGTTCTGGAAGAGTTTTCAAAAAGCAATGGGGACGGCTTTAAGATTTAGCACAGCATATCATCCACAAACAGATGGGCAGTCCAAAAAAGTTAACCAAATTTTCGAGGACATGCTCAGATCATGTGCCTTAGATTTCTCTAGTAGTTGGGACGACCACTTGCCGTTAGCAGAATTTGCGTATAATAATAGTTTTCAGGCTACTATTGGCATAACACCCTATGAGGCGTTATATGGTAAACCTTGTAAATCCCCAAGTTATTGGACTGAGATTGGTGAACGATGTCTTTTAGGCCCTGAAGTTGTCCAAAAAATGTCTAAAAAGATTGATCTTATTTGATAACGTATGCTTACAGCTCAAAGTCGGCAGAAGAGTTTTACAGATCACCGGCGTAGACCCTTAGAGTTTGTCGAGGGAGACCGTGTATATCTCCGAGTTTCACCAGTGAAAGGTGTAGTACGATTTGGTGTTAAGGAAAAGTTAGCCTCGAGGTTTATAGGGCCCTTTGATATTATTGAATGAGTTGGCGCCGTAGCTTATCGTCTCGCTTTGCCATTCCAATTATCTGGAGTTCATAATGTTTTTCATGTCTCGATGCTTCGTAAATGTGATCCGAAGATAATAACACTTGTTATTGACTAGCAATCCTTAGAAGTTCGGGAAAATGCATCCTATATCGAGCGGCTAATTTGTATCGTCGATAGAAAAGCACAGGTTCTTCGTACTAAAGTCATTCCCTTAGTTAAAGTTCAATGGGGTTATCATTTTATAGAAGAAACAACTTGGGAACGGGAAGCAGAGATACGCAGTCGTTACCCTCATCTATTTAATTCCTAGCTAGGTACGTATAAATATGATATGGTTATTATTATATTGTACTGTTATAACCGGATATGTTTTGAAATTTCGAGGACGAAATTTTTTTTAAGGAGGGAAGAGTTGTAAGACCCGTGATCCCAAAATATGGTTTGTACACTGAATAGCGATTGACTATAGGTCCATTAGCCTCGAGAATTTTTTGACTTGATTATAATGTTGTTCTGTTATCAAGCCACAAGCCGTATTTCAATCGGATGTCCGAATTTTAAGATATGGACTTAAAATCAAACAATCTGAAAAATGACAATTATGTCCTTATTTTATCTGGCGAAGCTCCACCATCGAGTTTTCAAAATTCGTTAGGTCCGAGAGCTTAACCGTTGTAACCGTAGTCGAGTTACGGAGTTAATGGCGAAAACGGCATGTCAATAGGACATCCGGATTGTAAGTTATGCATAGGGATGCACATGTATATTTTGAGAAAATATACTCAAATGACCTTGATGTTTTTAAAATCTTTAAAAAAACCTTTTGTTTATAGCTACCATAAGTTTAAACTTCTCAAAATCAACACAAAACATCCCATAACCCTCCTTTTTAGACAAAAGCCTATTTAAGACCTTTTTTAAGTCCATAAATAGGAAAAATCTCTTTCAAACATTCCATTTCCAGCACTCTAGTTGAGGAAAAGAAGAAGAAGAAGAAGAAAAGAAAATAGAAGTTGAGGTTGAGATCCAATCCTCTGCTAGTTACAGGTGAGTGCATAGATTAGGAGCACGTGTATGTGTACGTTGGGGTTTCCTTCAAAACCCTTTCGCTAGATTTTCATTTAGGGTTAGAAAATTGCTGATTTTTCTGTTTTAGGGTTAGGGTTTTGCTGGCTTTTCATTTAGGGTTAATAGATTTTCATAGGTATTTGCTGAAATTAGGTATTGCTGGAATTATGTATTACTGGAATTAGGTATTGCTAGATGAGGTATTGCTGGAATTATGTATTGCTGGAATTAGGTATTGCTGGAATTATGTATTGCTGGAATTATGTATTGCTGGGAATTAGGTATAAATATAGGGGTAAAAGATAAGATTTCTGTTTTGATAAACTGATGGATTTTCATTTATGGTTAGTCAATTTTCTTGAAAGCCAAGACAACCCTATAAAAGATAATTTGTTACTGGATTTTCTTTTAAAGCCCTAAGCAGACTAATTTTTCTGATTTCAATTCGTTAGGTTATTGCTGAATTTTCTTACGGGTATAGCTAGATTTGCTGAGTTAGTTGATTAGGTCATTAATGGAAGATTAGATGATATATATGATTTAGTTTTGTTTAAGGTTATACGTCTTTCTAACGGTTTCTCTCTTTGTCCCTCACAATATCCGCCCATTACCTGTTTGACGAATTGTTTCAAAGAAATATCCTTCATCCTTTTAATGTAGTTACTTCTTAAGAAAAAGCATGCTTGTAGCATAAAGTCTTATAGTAGAATAAATCCCGGATTGGAGTTAGATCGGGCTACGTCATGTGCATATCATATGCATGATTCATAGTTGTTGTATCATTATATGCTTGAGAGTAAATGATTCATATCATGATATAGTGATCATGAGGAACTTAAATGTATGAGGAGACCACATGAGGACGGTTGTCTTATGCTTGCCTTGAAAACCCTGACATATTGTGCTTGTATGTGGACTTATACATATGAACATACTTTGTTATAACTCGAGTTGGACACCATTGGGAGCGACCAATGCTAAGACCGAGCGGAAGTCCATGGGTGAAAGTCCCTAAACCCTGATTGGTACCATTGAGAGCGACCAATGCTTAGACCGGGTGAAAGAACAGAACGCTGGAATGCTGAAATACCAAAGTAGGCAGTGACTCCCACCGACGTGTGTCGATTGATTAAGAGGTTTGACCTGACCTGCTTATGGGCAAGCAAAGATAGGTTGTGTGTGACGAGCTCGTAAATTGTCTGCTATCGTTTTGCCAGGCGACTTGTTACTTCTCACCGTTAGGCAGATAGTGAGGTTTAACACAAATGGGTTATACTAGTTCAGCCCGTGAACTATGTAGTCTCACCTCTATAGTTGACCACGATGGAAAATACTACATACGTTGGTAATAATGAGTCTCACTTCTATTTTAGACCCTGGTGATCCAATTGAGAAATGTGGAAAGTTGTGGAAACGTTGAAAGAGTATGCATTGTATCTTTACTTTATTGGTATCGAGCCAGAAAGCCTATGCATTATAGGAGCATGACATGAAATATGCATTTTCACTGCATACACGCACTCACTGGGCTTAGTAGCTCAAGCTTTCCTTTCTATTTTTTTTCAGGTGAGAGTAGGGAGCTGCAGGAGTAGAGGCTATAGACTCTAGTTGTCCTTTTTGTTTTGTACATATCAGTGTATATATTTTTTTTGGTAATACCCTGAATATGTACATCAGGTATAGTAAATATGACATGGTTTATGTTTTAGTTTTGCCTTAATATGCTCAGTTGTACCCAGTAATATATGTTGAATATGATGAAATTTTGAAAAATGATATATATTTATTGTCTTTACTTTCAGAAATCTTCCTTGTGGAGCCCCGCTTATGGGACTTAGGATGTGATAGTTGGAAGTCCCAAAATCGGAGTTCTACGGAGGCTGTCAACCAAAAATTAGTGTCTAGTAATCATGGATGACCAACACTAGATTTAGGGTCGTGACAAACCTGGCATTATACCAGTCTAAGGTGTGGAAGTCGGGCTTCCATTGGTGACAGGTGGATCGGTGGATCTTAGGTGCGGAAGTCGGGCTTCCATCGGTGATAGGCGGATCGGTGGATCTTCCAACCTGATGACGAGAGGTCGAGCTCGACCTCAGTTCATACTCGGTCAGGGGTTGAGGGTCGAGCCTTCAGTTGCATTTGTCGCTGTCCGACCTGATGAAGTGCACAATGTTCCGACCTAATCTCCTCTCGTTGGTCGGTCCAATTTCCCTACAACAAATAATAATAAAGACAATACGCGGCTCTTGAATTGGGTTAGGTATCTATGAAAATACTACAAAAGTATTAAGATTTTTTTGGTACAGAGTCAAGTAGCTAAGCCGCTATATGGAAAAAAAAAAAATTTAATAATGATAATAATAATAAATAAATAAATAAATCCCAATTAAAAAAATGATAATTCCACACGTGCACATTTACAACTGGACCCATGTTACATGTGTGCCACTCATAGATATACAATGGCACAAGCCGCACATGCGAGTCACATTACACATGGCATTTATGAGCGTACACGGCACATGTGAACTGCATCTGGATAATCCAAGATGTACAACGTGAGAAGGATAAGCAGGACTAGCATTTAGTAATGAATGGGTGGTGTTTACTTGACCCCAAGTTCGATGATGATTAACCCTGTAATGGGCCATTTTTTATAACATGAGCATCCTCCATCAAACTGCCAAAACGTCCGAGTCTTTCTCTAGTAGATGATGATCGTCCCTTTGATGGGCCAGTCATGCATCTATTACCATGAAGTAAAAGGCATTGACCCTGTGGCAATTTTCGAACTGTCAGCCTATAATCCATCACCTGTTTGCTGATTCAGCACACCAAAACCACTGAAACTGATGTTTTAATTTTCTTCTCCAATGTTCAAATTATCCGTATTGCATTAGGCATTGCACCATCGGGATACAGATACGTATTGATTATCGAATGAGATATATCAGTTGTATCGCATAATATATGGTTGTTGTTGGAAAATTAATACATACTTGTAAATTAGTCAATTTTTTTTAATAAAACTTCACTAATTGTTAAAAAAAAAAAAAAAGGACATCAATACATCCTTGTAAATCAAAATATTACCAAAAAAAAAAGTTGCACATAATAGGTTTTCTTTATATGAGGTTCTAATCTATGCATTATCTAACTAATTAATGCAAGTATATTCAAAGTCTATTCATATAATTTATAAATATAAAAAAACATGTGGAAATACAAGCAATACATTCAAAAGCAAAAGAAAAATCACGAGATCAAGTTACATGCATATTCAATTTTATATTTGGACACATTGCAAGCAATTTACAAGAAATTAAAAAATTTTAATTTTGATTTTGATTTTTTTTTTCCCCGCTCATCTCCAAATCTTGAAATTGAAGTTCCCAATTCATGATTGTTCACATAAAACATGAAAAACCATGCATTTATAACAATTTAAAACTGATTTAACATGATTTAGCAAAAACAAAAGAGGATCAAAAATTGAAAATACTCACTAGATCAAACATATGGAATATATCCCACTACTAGCGTGTTTCATGCTGCACGGGCAGGATATAATAAATTTGCCAGCATAGTCAAGAAGCCAGCATAGTCAAGAAGGTAGGGCTATGTAGACTCTCCCAATCCAGTCCATTCAGCAGGTTGGCCACAATGTCAGAAATATTTGCCCCGTTGAGAAAGCTTCGGCCAAGTAAATTTCACCCATAAATTTATTCCGTAAATTGTGGCCCACCTAAAGATTGGGTTATTGGGCCAGAGCATCCAAATGGTTGTCTGCCTCTGATGAATGGATTAGATCTTATCCCAATGTGCAGGGCTGGCACATGTGGCGCGTACCAAGAGCTGATTAATACATACCTGGGCGCTTGGCAAAACTCCCATAAAATGTTTTTTTTCCCTCGACGGTGGGGCCCACTAGATAACTGCCCTGCACACAGTCAATTATGATGAATCGTGAAACCTTATGGAGAAATCAGAGAGCAGCAAGATATAACAGTCAGGCAAGAAGATAGCTTGGCCTGAGTTAAACTAAAAATATATAGGAATTGCAGCCCCAGTCCAGTACTTCCACTGTTAAGATCATCTGGTCAGAGAGATTTTTTGGCCGTGGCCCATTCATGGAAGGGCTTGCAAGATAAATGGAGATTGCTCATTAATGTGGTGGAGAATGAGATGAATCGAATTTTTCTAATAATGATGAAAGATTAAGCCATCTGATCCAGCGTCAAAACTCCATCTGGGCAAGAGTTCCATGACAGGATTGTTTGCTCAATCCTTGTATCATATACACAAGGTAACAGCTTATGACAGAAACTGATTCTTTCGGGTAGCATAAACAGGCACTGAATGCAAAATGAAAAACCATCGTGAAAATGGATCAAGCTTGAATCCCATCAAAGAGCATAAATGGGATTGATTTCTGATTCGGAGAACTCCGAGTGATGCCACGAGTTCGACCCGCTTATCCTCGATGATTTCGATTTCTCCCTCTTCCTGAGTGACCGGCTGCGCTTGGACTTCACCACATAGTAAGTCATGGTGCCAAGGACCCCACCCATTATCACTCCGCCAATGAGCGTGACCAGAATCGCGGCCCACCTGTAATGGCGACCAACGACAATATAAGATGAGGCAATGAATGCGACCGACGTGCACACCGACGCCAACCACATCAGCTTGTTGATCACCTCCACGACCCGCCTCTCTGATTTCGTCTCCCCTCTCACTAACGTGATCTGAACCACCACCACTGCCAAAGAAGTAAACAGTGCAACAGCATTGAAGAGGAAAAAGATCTTGAACGAAGTGCGATTCACAACCACTGCCACGCCAGAATTGTGGTCCCCACCTGGCACAGTGAAAATGGCTGCAAAAGCCACTGTGGCAAAGAGCACGGCAACCACAGTCACAGAGTTGGTGGCATTGTTTATCCCTTCCCTATGCAGCTTCCTAAGCTCCTTGGCGATTCCGTGTACATTCTTATTGGTTTTCCTGGTTTGTTCAAGTTGGGTATGAACATCTTTCTTGATCTCTGTTACAGTCTTTCTCAGCTCATCCCTTGGCTGGTTCAGCTCGTTTGCCCTAACTGCACCGTGGTGGGCCAAACACTCTTTTATCTCCGAGGCTTCTTCAGAGAGAGGCAGCCCTTCAGCTATGTCAAATGCTGTTTTGTGATCTCGGTTTAGTGCATTGACATTGGAATCTGGGAGTAGCAGTAACTCATTCACTATCTGCAACGAAAGAGAGATTCAAAGTCACACACAGCATGGAAGTATGTGTACTCATTTTAGTTGCATGCTTTAAATCCCAACTCATCAAAGAAATTAATTACATTACAGACGCAACTCGGGTGGGTTGAGTTGGTTGAGGGTCAACCCAAGCATGACGCGACCTCAGAGGATTCGACTCACAACCCGACCCGAGGCCCCCGACCTTAACCCAACATGAATTCCTCTATACGCAACCCTAAACTGACCCAACCTGACCAAATACATGTGATTATTTCCAACACGACGACCCTGATAGCCTGACCCATACTCAGGTTGGTCAGTTGGTTGCAGCATATGAGTATTAGAAACAAATTGCCCAAATAGATTTTTAGGTGAATTACATGAGACAGAATCACATGAGACAAACAGGCTTAGATGATGGTGACATGAGACAAACAGGCAGTAAATCTTCAGGACAGCCAAATAAAGGTAATTATCATCATCTAACAGCCAAAGAAAAGTCATTATCATCATCACCATCATCATCTAAGAGCAAAAGAAAGGTGTGCAATGAAAACGGAGTGTACTCTCGGATCTTGGTTCTAGAGAATGGTAGATTCACTCAATTTTCAGGCACACAGCCTATGGTTAAAGACTGGATGCAGCCGCGATCGGATGGCACATCGCGCTTGGGAGATCAATCTTCATATAATGCTCTACTCCACTTTAGCTACACTTTGTGAAGTCATTTTGACCAAATACAAGCGTTTAAACACTAAACACTATATTTTAGGGTTTGGTTTCAATTCTGGGATTATGGATATAGATTAAGACATTTCTTATTTTTATGGACACTTCTATGGCCAGTTTGGATTCGCGGAATGAAAAGGATGGAGGAAACAATGTTTCATGGAAAATAGCGTTTTCAGGAAATTGTGGGAAAGGAAAAGTTATTTCCCTTACTGTTTTTTGACAAGCTTTTCTCAAAAAGAATTTCCTCCATTTCCAAATATGTTGTTCGGAAAAATGGAATTTTCATGGAAATTTTACTTGAAGATGAAATGTGGCATGTCCAGTGTTGAAGATGGATTGTGTCACATGTCACATTGTCACATGTGCCAGATTGGACACTTGGACATTGGGACATGGGGGAGCTTGAAGACATACGATGGCACATGCATGGCACTTGATGGATGGTGGCACATGTGACACATTGGCTCATATGGAGAGCTTGAAGATGGACTGGAACAATGGCACAAATAGCACAATTAGCACATTGGCACATTTGGGGTGCTTGAAAATGATGGTGGCGCATTGACACGTGGGGCATTTGAAGATGGGCGGTCACGCATGTAGCGCTTTAAGACGGACAGTGGCACATGTAAGGCACTTGAAGATGGATGGGGGCACATGTGTGGTGCTTGAAGAAGGTCAATGGCACATACAGCAAACACAAAGTGCACTTTGTAGAAAGATGAGTTGGTTTTTTCTCTTCTTCTCTCTCTTTATTTTTATTATTATTATTATTATTTTCAGATGTAGGTAGTTGCGTTGTCCCCCCCTTCAAATTCTTGAAAATTACATGGGTAAGGAAATGAAAATTGAGCATTTTTGTTAGGAAATTGGAGGGAAATGGAATTGGCATTTCTAGAAAACTTACAAAAACAAACAACCAAAACATTGTTTCCATGGAAATGGCATTTCCTCCATTTACATTTCAATTCATCCAAACAAGCCCTTGGTAAACTGAGTTGTAGAAGTTTTACGGGACTTCAGGATTCTTCAGTATCAAGAAAAAATGGTACAACTAGATACCTTGATCCTGTGGATATGCAGATGATTCTTTCTTTTCTTTTTCTTTTAATTTTTTGGAGAGGTAATGAAAAATTATTATAGAAGAATCAAAACAGGAATGAGTTCACTATACAAAGCTCCACTCAACAACACCTACTTGAGTGAGAACATCGGCTGCAAAATTCACATCTTAGAGAACATGGCCAAACAAAATGTTCCAGATGTGAATCTCATTAAACATGAATCTCAACTTTGAAGTCTCAGAATTAGGTGAGAAAGCTGATGAAGTGACATTTTTTGAGTTAATTAGCCAGACTTATTTTTATAATTTCATGTTCTCACTTTTTATTTCTTCATGGTCAAGAAAGAATTCAAATTTCCAACAGCCCAACACTGTTCTGGATTTTTCCACGACTCCCGAATGGTTATGGCAAAAATCTTTCAGATCTCCTTCCAAGACCTTGTCCTTGATTGTTGAAATGATGAAACTAATTAGTTAGAAGCTTCAAACATTACAAAACTAATGAGTGTTCGAAAACTAGACTGCTTTTTCTTACAAAAATGCTAAACAACAAAAGTTGACTACTAACATGGATATAACATATTAAACAGTAGCATCAAGAAACAGTACCTCTGCCCGCTTCTTCCTTGTAGCTACGTGCAATGCTGTGTTTCCAAACTTGTCTGGTAGCATTACTATAGCCGCATCTGCCTCAAGAAGCAGCTTCACTACTTCACAGCTAACTCCTTTTACAGCCATGTGTAGTGCAGTTTGTCCTTTCTTGTCAGTCCTCCGTGCCAACTGCGGATCCTTGTCGAGTAATGCTTGTACAATTTGTACATGCCCTTGTCGGGCAGCTAAATGTAATGCATTTTTCCCATTGTTTTTTGATATCTCCAATAAGCTAGAATCTTTTGATAGTAGCTCATGCACTACCTCTGTGTGCCCCCTCGATGCTGCGGATACAAGAGGAGTTGCATTGGAAGGGCCAAGTGTTTTGCTTAGCTCTGGATAATTGTTCAGAAGTACCTGCACAATGTCTGTATAAAACATGTCAATGTAACTACATTACCTCAGTTGAGTATATATTGTTAAGAATAAGAGAAGAAAGAAAATAGTTAAAAACAATAAAACAGAGCTCCAAGTTTATATATATATATATATATATATATATATATATATATATATATATATGGGAAAAGGTACTATGCGCTCGACCTCACGATAAGCTCCCGTGAGGTCTAGCTGTGTGGGCCCCACCGTGATGTGTTTCGACCATCAACACCGTGCATTTGATGGGTCCCCTTTAAATTATGGGATATCCCAAAAATCAGCCGTATATGGAACTCAGGTGGGCCATACCATCTAAAATTATGTGAATACACTGTTAAAACATATAAAAGCACTTGGTGGGGCCCACCTGAGTTTTGCATGCGCCTGTAACTTGGTCTGAACCCTCATTCAAGTGGGACACACATAATGGATGGGCTGGATTTTCAAACCACATCTCGGTGGGCCCTCAAAAATGATTATGAATGTTTTAATGGTGCACGGCCCCTCTCTACTTCTGTATGTGGTGTGGCCCACACAAGTCATGGATTGACTTGAGTTTTGAGACCTAGACCCACGATGGAATGGTGCATCTGACTGATGGGGTAGATGTTCGAAACGCATCACGGTGGGGCCCACACAGCTCGACCTCATGCGACAGACTCGTGAGGTCGAGCGCATAGTACCTTTTCCCTATATATATATAAAATATATATATATATATATATATATATATATATATATATATAAAAGAAACATCAGAATGATGGAAATATAACTTGCATAAACAAAAACTAGTTTTGTGGTGAAATACGTTAGTTTCTATTTGCTTCAGACAGGAGATTTTCTTTTCTTTCAGTCATCTATAAACAATCGCTATCTGAAGTGAAATGACCATGGCTGTAACTCGCCATGTATCAGTATCAGTGCTTGACCCATCTAAAACAATTCATGCAATGTCAACCTCTATTCTACCATCTAAACCTCCCAAAAGTACATGCAATGAGTAATCACAACAAATTCCTTTAATTTCTATTTACTACCAACCAGAGTTATCATTTTTTATTTGCTTTCAACCTGGCATAAACAATAAGTATTATGCCAGAAATCATGAAGTGTTGGAATTCAATTTGTACTAATATGGGGGCTTCACCAAATAAAAAATAAAAAAAAATCCCCCCATTTTACTATCTGAAGCTCCTAGACAAAGTCTATAAGACACGATTTAAAAGGCAGTCAGATAAGTCTAAGCTAATCTCAATACTAAACCCCCTATGCAATGAGAGGCATTATACAACTGATGTCACAAAAACCCTCTAAACTAAGCTTTTTTATTTTTTCTTTTGGTTAGCTTGTTAGTACACAACACTGTTAGTTCACACTTTTCTGTTAGTCACCCCCACTAGGGAATCGATACCAAGACCTCAGTGTTGAAACGAGGTATCTTTCACTCAGTCTACCACTTGAGCCATGGATCAGGGTGTCCCTCTAGACTAAGCTAATCTGCCAAAAACGAAAACAATGACAAATATCACGAATTTACTAATAAACATGCAAAGTAGAAAGAGAACAGCCATAAATGGGGTTTGTCGGTTTGCCCACCTTGGAGTAAAACCATTCTAAAAAATTCCATTAATTCTATAATCTGAACCACTCAAAAGGAATTTTTTTTATTAAAATCTGAACTCTATGACTAATCTGAAATCTCCACTGTTGAATTCACTCAATCTAATAACTTTCTAATTCTAACCAAGAAACATTTCATAATGTCAGCAACACCTAAAAACCAAAAGGAAAAAAAGAAAAGAAAAGAAAAAAAAAGACTTTGTCAGACTTTGTCACTAAACCTTATGGTTAATTCAAAGCCAGAAATGATTAAAGAAATAACCATGGAAGATCTTTAAAAGGCATTCAAAATGAAACAAGTTATAGGTCATCCAAAATGGATGACCAAGCGCAAACTTGTGTCTCCAAGAAGAAGTCGAGTAGACACACAAAAGATGATGAATGCGGTCCTTTTAAACCCAAATTCCTCACAATTGTGTGTTCACATATTATGCTCTTTCATGGCCTTAATCAACTTCATTTCCAGCCCTTTAATCAAATCTGGCCACCTGTTGAGCAGGTTTGAGAAATGACTGACTAACAATTGATTTCACACTTAAAGCTTCCTATGGCTTCTCAAATCTATTTCACACCTTTGAACACCAAATTGAATTATGGGTTTGTTTTCATCTCAATCTAAAGTTGAACCCCAGAAGACTAGTCCTTTTGGCCACCAATAGCCTTTAGGGTTGTTAGCGGGCCACGCTCATGCTGGGCCAAAGTTTTCCCAAGCCCAGCACATGAAATAAACCTAACGCTGAGCCTAACCTAGATTCATTACAGCCTAATTAAACAGGCCCGGGCCCGACTCAGCACCAGTCCTCTTTGTTGACTTACGAATCTGAGATGGAGAACACATCATTGACTGTTTATCCTTTTTAAGAATGCAGAGTTTAGAGCTACATAGACTCTGCATCAACTATTGAAAGTAAATAAGATAGAGATTGGATTGAAGAAGTTTTAGTATATGGAAGACCAGCGATACATCATACATGACAAATCGAACAGCGGACCAAAAAGACGCTCTTTGCAAACTACACAAAACAGATGGTTACAAAGGATTTGTGGAGAGAAGATGAAAGGGTTTAGGAAGGGAGAGACGATATGAAATTTGGGAGTAGAGATGGAAGGATTAGGCTTTCTACTCATTACCTATAAGAAAATAAATAAATAAATGAGGAAATATCCGTAACTATTGCCAAAAAGTACTCTATGCACATAATATTTAAGTAAATCGTGACTTGGAAACAGGCTGCACCTACCAGATCAATATGGAGCTTGATTTTATGCCCTTGGGCCTGATAAATCAGACCAAGCCCATCCTGGAAAGAGTGGGGCTCAAAAGCCTGACGGGCCAGCCCAGCCCATTGATAGATCAAATGCACCAAGATATTTATCTACATCAATGGTGCTGGGGACAAATTACAGTGCTCATGTTGGCCAGCATCTCACACAGGCAGGGTCCATCTTCAATGATCTGGATTGTTCATCTGGTGGGCCATTGTGGTTGTGGATGGGAAACTAATGAGGTGGCATTTTCACATCGGTCTCGAGTGGGATGGCCTATGGGATGTAGGGGCACACTTGGGTGGGCAGCCGGTAGAACCCATAGATTTGGGGCCCGTGAAAGGCAGGTGGCTCGTGTGAGGAAGAACCCATGGATTTGGAGCCCACGATGAGGGTTCGGCCAAGGACCTAACCCATGGATTTGGGGCTTGGGCTATGAGATAAATGGATTAATTCACCATGCTATATCAGTTTGAGCTTTCAGAGCAAGTGGTTAATTGTCCTGCATCAAAAACACACCTAAATATCCTCCATCAAACAATTCCAGCTATTGTTTCAATGAACTTCTTACATTGCACACAGCTATTGGCTGCATTTTTTTCCCTTAACATCTTATATCAACAAGTTAATCATCTGATTTCCAGGATTATACATCAAGCCATAGGTCTTTAGAGCATCATCCATCCTATTACAACGTGGCCCACATGAAAAACAGTTTGGAACACAAAGTTAGGCCCCTCTTGTTACAATATGCTGGCAGAAGTAATTCAAGCTAAGAGCGTTGTGAACTTCCCAAATAGGAACATTTCTCACTTCCCATTCCATGCATTCCTTTCATTCTTCTTTCCAATTACTGTCACTTTTGCTCTAAAGCGAGACATTTCACCATAGTTGCACGAAGTGGGATGGAAAGCACCAGCAAATTCAGGTGCAGGGGCGGGGAAACATCTGTTTCAAAATGCTAGCAGGTTGAGCAAGAGTCTAAAGCTGGAGTGACACCTAGTTTGGAGGTTCATGCCATCTATTTTCACACCATTTGAGCATCCATTTCTAAGTTTGCTAACTGCAGTATTTCCTCATCCAACATAACTTAACTTTCCCAACTTCCAACTAAAACAAGAATAATCAAATTAAAATTTCAAAAAGAAAAAGAACAAGGAACAGAAACGCAAACAAATATGAGAGATCAGCCATCTCAGTGAGCTCACAAGACAGAAACTGGATCGAAAGGTGGGGTGCAACATCATCTGAATCCAACTCAAACAACAATAATAACAAATTTCCAATTTCCAAACCCAAATGAAAATAAAATCACAAAAACAAAATTAAGTACCGCTTCGAGAATTTCCACTCACCTTTATGCCCCTGGGTCGCCGCCTTATGCAGTGCATCGAACCCCGACTGGTTCTTCCTTGCGACCCCATCCCGATCAGAATACTTAAGAAGCTCCTCCACCACACCAAGGTGCCCACCCTCAGCCGCCACAAACAGCGCTGTCTCCCCCAACTCATTCACCTCGTTCACCACCGCCGCCCGTATCTCCGCCACCTCAGCGTCGAAGTCCGTACTCGCCGCTGCCCCCACCATCTGCGCGTCGATCTCCCCAAGGATCTGCCGCACGGCTGCCAGATCGCCCCGCTTCGCCGCCAGGTGGAGCTCCGTGTCGTTATGCCGGCCCGTTACCTGCTTCACATACTTCTTCTTCTGGTCGATCCGCTTGCCGGAATTCGACAGCACGAGTGCCGGAGCTGTCGACGCCGACGACGGGGACGGCGACGGGGAGGGTAACGGAGACGTTGACGATGACGCTAACGGTAACGGTAACGAAGACGTTGACGATGACGGTGACGGTAACGGTAACGGAGAAGGCCCCGATTCCA
This sequence comes from Magnolia changhungtana, assembly GCA_030180095.1. Lineage (NCBI taxonomy): Eukaryota > Viridiplantae > Streptophyta > Magnoliopsida > Magnoliales > Magnoliaceae > Magnolia > Magnolia changhungtana. The sequence goes on along the minus strand of JASAUF010000203.1, from coordinate 252,917 downwards.
AATCCCTATCTCCTGCTTTTGGAATAAGAGAGGAATTACAGATGGGTTTTTGAAATGCTGGAAATGATTGAGAAAGAAAGAGAGAGGAATGAATAATCTTACCTTGTTGAATTTGGGAATCCATTGTATTGGGACTTTGCTTTGGAAGATCGGCTGAAAACCTAGAAAGCTTGCATGAGAAGAGAGAGGGAGGAAGGAAGGAGGAAAGGGAGGGAGTGGAAAAGAGGTGAACGACGAAGGAGCGAGGAAGGAGACAGCGTGGAAAGGAGTACTGAACGATGCTCGGGCGGAGAAACTGTATAGTATGTTCGGGCTTTGAGTTTTTACAAGATGGCCCATTTTTTAAGTGATCCAAGCCGTTTATATGACGGGGCTCACCGTGGATGTCGGATGGTCCATAGACCAAATTTCTTTCTAAATTAATCTTATCCGTAGAATATTTGGCTTTTTGATGGTTGGATGGGGACTATTCCTTCAATTTTTATTAATATTTCACGGCTGAGATTTTTATAGTGGAGACCATTCATGATGCGGTCCATAGTATCAACGGTCCGGATCAGTGAATAATGGCCCCCATTTGTATAAATTGAATGCTCGAATGGTATTGTATATTACATCGGCAAGTGTATTATTCAATGCATGCTTGGGAGAGGGGTTGCTTTTTCCGAGTGTGCGTTTGTTACTGTTTAAATGCTATGTTCGCACACGTGTGCAATATCTTATCCGATCGTGAAGATGGCGCCAGATGGATTTGTGGTGAACTTTCCATGCGGTCGTGGGCCTATTAATAAGCGAACAAGATTTCAGACAATTGACAATTTGCGACTTCTGAGTTGGTTGAGGCGACTCGAGTGCAGTTGCACAGTGCGCTACTTACGTCCTTTGAGATCTTTTAATGCACGTCGAGAGTGCGATTATCCATACACATGAACCTAGAGGCACTCTCCATTTGCCATACATGCAACTCGATCCGAACCATTGATTGTGGGTCACACTTTAGACGGGCGATAACCCATAAATTACAATATACCTGATGGTTCTAATTGCCTGTTTGATGAAGATCTGGAGAATGGTTATATATGTATAGAGAGGAATGTTCACCGGTGCACCTCTGCACACCTGTCATGTGTACTGAATAATAACTCTGAACGTGATGCTGCACCCCTTCAAACCTTACAGGCTCAACTTTCGGCCTATACAAAACTCTTGTAGGCCTTGACAAAAAGTAAATAATTTCCTCCCTTGATTTATATTTCTCTTTTCTATAATTTACTAAAGTTTTCAACCAAGCTGAAAATCCGGCACATACGGTTTCAAGGAGCGCCACATTACATGGTTTCAAGGAGCGCCACATTACATGGACCTTTCAAATTTTATGCTAGATGCACTTGGGCGGTAACGTGAGAGGAATGCTCATCGGGGCACCTTTGCGCATGTGTCATGTGTAAGTAATGTTAACCGTCCACATGATGCGGTACCCCTTGAAACCTCACGAGCTTAACTTTTGGCCCGATACAAAACTCTAGTAGGTCATGGCAAAAGGAAATAGTTTTCTTAGTTGATTTACATTTCTCTTTGTTATGGCTCACAAAGTTTTGAATCAGGCTGAAAATTGAGCTCATGAAATTTTAAAGGGTGCCGCGTTACATGAACTGTTCATATTTTGTGCCTATGTCACATGTGCAAAGGTGCGCATGGGTGCTGAAGTAGAAAGATGCGCATGTGAGCATTCATATATATATATATATATATATATATATATATATATATATATATATATATATATATATATATAAAGAGAGATATGTCACCATTCAAGATTCAACGGACAAATGTTCATTAATCATTAAGTAAGAGATTAGGTGGGGCAGACCTTCGGTGGATCCCGATTCACCGAGGTAGGTGGATCCTTGACTATGAGGCCCATCGTGATGTATTTTCCATATATCCATGCCATTTGTCCATTTTTCGAATCATTTTAAGGCATGAACCTAAAATGAAGTAAATCCAATTCTTAGGCCGATCACACCACAGGAAATAGTGGTGATTGACCATTAAAATCTTCTCGAGCACAACAAAAGTTTTGGATCGAGAGGATATTTGTGTGGACCCTTCATCTAGGTCTTTATGACCTTATCAACAGGTTGGATGGTAAATGTTAGCCTTCGAGAAGTTTTTAATGTGGCTATTCAATCACTATTGTTTCCCATGGTATGGTCCACTTGAAATTTAGATGTGTTTTGTTTTTTTTTTTTTTTTAATCATGCCCTTGAACGAGCTGTAACACATCATTGTGGACCCACCGTACACGTATTCCCTAGCTTAGTGGGTCCTAAGCTCTGGAAGAGTTGGATTAGGTACACGCATGCCACCAGAATGATTGAGCATGAGCATGCATATTTCTCGTATACTCCCCTAATGCACCAAATTGCTCCAAACTTAAGCCCTTGGACCAGGGCCCAATTAGGTGCAGCCCCTAAGTCACCCTAGTGTGCCTCACCTTGATGTATGTATTTTACATCGACGTCATCTATCCGACATTATCCATTTTAAGTGGATCCAATTCTCAAGTGGACCATAGCGTACGAAACAAGGGTGATTGACCATTAATGAGCCATATAAGTTTTGGATCAAGCTATATATGTGTGTGTGTGTGTGTGTGTGTGAGAGAGAGAGAGAGAGAGAGAGAGAGAGAGAGAGAGAGAGAGAGAGAGACCTTATCAATGACAAATAAGCATTAAGAAAACATTATCATCAGCTCTAAAAAGTTTTTAACAGTAGGAAGATCACTCACTACTGTTTTCTAAAGTATGGACCGACCGATATTTAAATCTTTTTTATTTTTCAATCATGCCTTGAAATGATTTAGTAAGATGGATAGATAAGATGGATATAGAATATGAAAGTGGATTGTGTCCTGCCCTGCTTGGATGCATTAATTTAATATGTTTAGATAGGGGCTCTATGGGGCCCATTCTTGTTGGGATTTTTGACCTGCGGAATCACATAGATCTAGATCTAGGATAGCAATTCAATGGCGCCAAGCATACACAAGAGAACACACAAATTTAACGTGGAAAACCCTTCCGGGAAAAAATCACGTCACAAAGCGACAGATCTCCACTATGAAACAGAAATTACAAAGATAGAGGACTTACCCGATTCGAACAACCTCGAATCTCACCCTTGCTACACCCTTTGATTTCCCTAGAACCCCTTTAGGAAGCCTTATAATACTTTCCCATTATCTAGAAAAACCCTAGGAATACATATTTATAGTTTAGGCAACTTCCCTTCCGCATCCTAGTTGCGAAAGGACACAAATTTTCGCAATCCGCAAAATTGCAGAACGAATCTGCGTAACCTACGACTAGTCGAATGGGAGCTACGACTAGTCGAACAATCCCTACGACTAGTCGAAAGGCCCGGACACCAAAATCCCAAGTCGCTAGACTTTGAGTCGTGCAAGCCACGACCGATCGTGAGGACCCCTACGACCGGTCGAGCAATCCCATGACTGGTCGAAGATGGTGAAGACTTTTCTCACAACAATCTCCACCAAGTCTTCAACCTTCAACCGTGTAGCTCCTTGACCTCTTCTCTTATTCTTGTATTGCATTATAGCTTCTCTTGCACACTTCGTCTTCCTTTTATGTCATCGCCAAGCCTATAGAAGTTGCATAGAACTTCAACTTCTTTGTAGGAACCTTCTTGTTGATCATGTCTGTCGGATTTAAATCCACATGCGCAACCACCTTTGCTTCTGTCTTTCCAAAAGAAAAGACGTAGTCTTCTTACCATCTCACCGCTACCCAATATTGTTTACAGGGGTACTTGCTCACAAAACTAATAGCCTGTGAAATAACTGGTCTAATCCAGACCATGACATACACTGCCAACTGCATTCGAATAAGGCTCATGAAATATCCTGCTTTTCCTCATCTGTTTTGGGACATGTCCTGAGGAAAACTCGAGGAGAGACGCGTAAGGAACACTCTCTGGCTTTACCTGGTCCATCACATCCTTGATCAATACCTACACATAAGGTATTCCTCCTATGATTACCAAAGCCTACTCCTCCTTCAGTCTCAATGCCGAGAACAATCTTTGCAGCCCCCCGATCCTTCATCCATGAAGGAATCAAACCACTACCTAGGCGACAGGTGAACCACGACCTCCTGCAAAGTCTTTTCTCAGCCCCTTTAACTTCGAACCGCTCTGGTTGCTCATGTAGATCTACTCTTCACTTTCCCTTGTAGAAGTGCAGACTCCACTCCATCCTTCCAGCTTAAGATCACGTTGGCCAACCAATGCCAATCACGGATCTAATAGACACCTGCTATACTGTCAGCACGAATATATCTGAAAAGTCAATCCCTTCTCTTTGAGCATAGCCTTTCGCTACCAACCTCGCCCTGTATCTATGTTATATCCTCCTGAAGATCCACCTGCATTCAACCGCTTTCCGGCCCACTGGAAGCTCCACCTGCTCCCACATGTCGGTCTGGTACAACAAATCCATCACATCGCCCATAGTCACCTTTTACTTCTCAACACTAGGCTCACCTAGAGCCATCTGAATAGAAGATGAATCCCCTGTGATATTGGAGTCGTCTATGTACCTCACCGATATCCTGCGATCATGTCGTGTGATTCTTCTCACAGGTAACTGCTCCACTTGCTCTGTATCCCTGTTTGCACGTCTCAGTCTTCCTGCTCTTCCCACTCATGTGGCCATGCCTAACATGCCACACACGTGCAAAGATGGAATCCGCTACATCTACTGTAGCTCCACTGTTTGAAGTGCTCCCGATCAACCTGTACAGGTTACCGAGTCGTTGCACTTTCATGATTACCTGTGCCCCCTTTAAATATCTTAAGAGCACCATCAATACCTGTGTACTTGCATCATTTTACCTCAAGCACACCAAGAGAAATCAGATTATGCTTCAAATCAGGAACGTGCCTGACATCAGTCAAGGTACGCTCCACCCCATCAAACATCCTAATGAGCACCGAACCAACAGCCACAACATTACAAGCAATGCCATTGTCCATAAATACCTGTCCACCATCACACTCCCTGTAGCTGGTGAACCAACTCCGATGAGGAGTCATGTGAAAAGATGCCCCTGTGTCTAGCATCCACTCGTCCTTACGATCATCGTATGACCGTATGAGCGAAGACATAGATAAAACATCACCATCACATCCATCTAACGTGGCAACGCTGGCCTCCTGCATGAAGCCTCAGAATCTTTCCTCTTTGATTTAAGATTTTCACAATCCTTCTTCACATGTCATTCCTTCCCACAATTCCAGCACTTTACCTTTCCTTTGCCCTTGCCTTTGGATTTGGATCTAGAACCTGTACCTTATTCAGAATTCCTACCCACTGTAAACAGTGCATCAGAAGATGTCCTCATGTCGCTGTTTAGCTGTCTCATAGCCTTCCCTTAAATGACCGAGATAACGGTGTCGACACTCAGGGTTTTATTCATGCTGCACATAGTGTCCTTAAATGACTCATACGACGCCGGAAGAGAATTCAGTAACATACATGCTTGTTCTTCATCTTTCATCACTTCCTCCATATCCAATAATTTGCAAACTAATTTATTAAAGTTGTTGATGTGAGCCTCCAGATCTCCACCCCCTGCCATCTTGAAGTTATACCACTGCCGCTTCAAGTGCAGACGATTTTTAGAGGATTTTTTCGCATAGATATTCTCTAACTTCTCCCATAACTTAGCTACAGTTTTCTCCCTCATGACGTTGTAGAGAACCTCATCTGTGAGACATAAACGGATCGATGATAAAGCCTTCTTATCAAGAGTATTCCATTCACCAACAGTCATAGTAGACTTTCGCTCCTCAAGAGCACCATCTTCGCGTTGCTTGATTAAGGAACTCATCATCTTGATCTTCCATAACTCAAAATTATTTTTCCCTGAGTACTTCTCAATCTCATACCTGGTGCTTGCCATTATTACTAATTCATCAGATTCAGATCTGTGCCCAACGATTGCTCTGATACTACTTGTTAGAATTTTTGACATGCGGAATCACACAGATCTAGATCTAGGATAGCAATTCAATGGCACCAAGCACACACAAGAGAACACACAGATTTAACGTGAAAAACCCTTCCGGAAAAAAACCACGGCACAAAGCGACAGATTCCACTATGAAATAGAAATTACAAAGAGAGAGGACTTACCCGATTCGAACAACCTCGAATCTCACCCTTACTACACCCTTTGATTTCCTTAGAACCCCTTTAGGAAGCCTTATAATACTTTCTCATTATCTAGAAAAATCCTAGGAATACCTATTTATAGTTTAGACAACTTTCCTTCCGCATCCTAGTTGCGAAAGGACAGAAATTTCCACAATCCGCAAAATCGCGGAACGAATCTGCGTAACCTACGACTAGTCGAAGGGGAGCTACGAATGGTCGAACAATCCCTACGACCAGTCGAAGGGCCCAGACACCAAAATTCCAAGTCGCTAGACTTTGAGTCGAGCGAGCCACGACCGATCGTGAGGACCCCTACGACCGGTTGAGCAATCCCACGACCGGTCGAAGGCGGTGAAGACTTTTCTCACAACAATTTTGATGTATAGGTTTGCTGTTCGTCCTTTTTTTCCTTTCATTTTAGGATACGAGTCTAAAAATTAAGCAAGTCCAATGCTCAAGTGGAACGCACTATAGGAAGTTGCGATAATACTAAAACTCATTTTTGAAACTTTCCTTGGGGCCATTGTGATGTTTATTTCCCATTCATCCGGTTCATATGTTAATATACACCTGGATGAAGGGAAAACACAAATATCATTATGATCCAAAACTTATGCAACTTGCAAGAAGTTTTTAATAATCAGAATTTAATCCCTATTATGTGATCCACTTGAGCTTTCAATTTGCTTCAATTTTAAATTCATATCCTAAAATGATATGAAAAAATAAAAATAAAAAATGGATAGACAGCATATATAGATAAAACCCCCATATTGTGGTGGGTCCCATAAAACCCTATCAAGGGCAATAAGCAATCTGCCTCATGGTAAAATACATACATCAAGGTAGGCCTCATGGCAAGGGCCACATCTTCTTGGGTGAGGCTTGTCCTATGGCAACGGACAATCATCTTGGGTGAGAATAGGCCACACCTAATCCGCTCCCCTCAACTCAACCCAAGCGCCAGTTTTTCAGGAAGTGGAGTAACCATGTTACTTTGGTTACTTTGAGGTCGGTGGATTCCTGACTGTGGGGTCCATTTACGATGATGAGTTTTATATCCGTACTATCCATCTTTTTCTTCTTCTTTTTTATTTTAAAGTCAAAAAATATATACAGTAGATACAAATTTTAGGTAGATCACTGCACAAGTGGGAAAAATGACGTTTGTGTTCTCTCTTTGTTTAGGTATTTGTGACCTTATCAAAAGGTTAGATGGTAAATAAAACAATATAATATAAGCAGGCCTTAGAAAGTTTTTAACGGTGGACATTAAAGCACCACCGTTTCCTTTAAATCGATCCACTTTAGGTTATGCTCATGCCTTTTTAAAAAATTTTGGTAGTCACGCATCCACCCATTTCGGTGGCCCATCAAAAAATATGCCCTCTTATCTCTAAGTTGAATGTGACGTATCTAGTCTTCCTGCGGTCCATGTAAAATACGTGAATCTTACGTAACTAGTCCTCCTGCGGTCCATGCAATTACGTGAATATGACCTATCTAGTCCTCCTGCGGTCCATGTAAAATACGTGAATCTGACGTATCGGTCCATGTAATAAGCAACCCGAGGAATGAGGAAACGGATTGGCTAGTCTCCTGCCACCAGCCACTGGATGATGGTTGGTGCTCCGTGGGCCCGACCATGATGCATGTGTTTCATCTATGCCGTCTATCTATTTTTCTAGATCATTTTAGGGTATGAAATAAAAAATGAGGTACATCACAATCTCAAGTGTACCACATTACATGAAACAGTGTTGAATGAACATTGACCATTAAAAACTTTTTAGGGCCAATAAAAGTTTTGGATGAAGCTAATATTCCTACCTTCATCTACGTATGTATGACATAATGCACAGATTGGATGTCAAATAAACAGTACGGTGGGCCTTAGGAGGATTTTACTGGTAGATATCCAAATCACTATTGTTTTCCTGTGGTGTGGTCCACCTGAGATTTATATCCCTCTCATTTTTTTGGATCAAGCCATAAAATGATATGTAAAAATGGATTAACAGAATGGATGAAACACATACATCATGGTGGGGTGCACAGAGCACCGAGTGGCAGGGGGAGTAGCCAATCCGTTTCCCAGATAGTTAGGGCATATTTGGGCGGTGGGATTAGAAGGGATTACGTGGGATGGGATTCAAAAAACATAATTATTACCCACGGCAGGGATTGTCGCCTGTTGCAATGGGATAAGATTAATGCCATGCTTCGTTGAAAATAGGGGGGTACATTGAATGAATATACCCACAATCATTCAAAATTACTGAGAATAACATACATGTGTTACATCTAGACCGTTTATTTGTTTTTTAACCTCATTTTATGGCATGAGCCTAAAATTTAGGTAGATCCAAAACTTATGTGGCCCCAAAGAAGTTTTCAACGGTAAGTATCCAATCCTCATTGCTTTCTATGGTGGGGACCCCTTTAGCTTTAGATTTACCTGATTTTTTGGCCCTTGCTCTAAAATAATCTCGATAAATGGGTGGACGGTGTGGATATAGCCCACACATCATGGTAGGACCTACACAACTTGCTAACATTGAGTGAAATTGGCACAAGACCCCATGTAATTCCATTTAATGTAATTCCGAGCTTTTCCATTCTTCCCAAACATGGAGTGGAATTAGCACAAGATTGGGAGAATCTCATCCCAAACATGGAGTGGAATTGGCACAGGATCAGATGAATCCGGTGGGATTAGAAGGCATTAAGTGGGATGGGATTCAAAAAAATAATAATGGTTACCATGGCAGGATTGTCCCCTGTTGCCATGGGATAAGATTAATGCCATGCTTTGTTGGTAATACGGTGGTACATTGAATGGATATACCCACCATCATTAGAAATTATTGAGAATAACAAACATGTGTTATATCTAAACCGTTCATTTGTTTTGTAACCTCATTTTATGGCATGAGCCTAATTTTTAGGTAGATCCAAAACTTATGTGACCTCAAAGAAGTTTTCAACGACAGGTATTCAATTCTCGTTGCTTTTTATGGTGGGGTCCACTTGAGCTTTAGATTTACTTGATTTTTTGGCCCATGCTCTAAAATAATCTCGAAAATGGGTGGATGGTGTGGATATAGCCCACACATCATGGTGGGACCTACACAACTTGCTAACATTGAGTGAAATTGGCACGGACCAATGCAATTCCATCCAATCTAATTCCAAGCTTTTCCATTCTTCCCAAACATGGAGTGGAATTGGCACAGGACTGATGAATCCCATCTCACCTAATTCCTTCTAATCCCACTGACGAAACACGTCCTTAGGGCCTGTTTGGCCGGGCGAATCCCATGGGATTAGGAGGGATGGGATGAATTTTAAGGTAATGATGGTGGTGTCCGTGGATAGGGTTTAAATCCCATGGGATTGCTATATCCCGGACAAGTTTACTTGGGTCTGTTTGGCATGCCCGGCGTATCCCGGGATTTTACCTTCCAATCCGTCCAACCAAGGGATGTGATCAATTTTAAGGTAATGATGGTGATGTTAGTGGATTGTTTTAAGATCCATGGGATTGCTTATATCCCGGGACAAGTTTACCGGGTTTGTTTGGCTCGTCATGCATATCTCGGGATATCACGATCCCATCCCTCCTAATACCATGGGATCGGTCCGGCCAAACAAGCCCTTAGGGTACAAGCATGTCAATCTAGAACATCTAAATGAACATCGATCAAGTTCTAAACTAATAATAACCATCCAAATAAGGACCATCAAATGGATGAGATGGCTATGATGGTCTGATGAGCTTGAGACCGCAGATCTTATATCACACAGTGGGTCAATGGTATGAACGGTGGGGGATAATAATGTAGATGCACTGCTCTACTAGCGCGCGAATTGGGTACAAGTACTAGTGTACTACCCCAGGCCCAGCAGAACCTATCTGGATACGTACGGTCCTGTCAAGGGCTTTGTGGGGCCCACCGTGATATATGTGTTTTATCCAATCCGTTCATCCATTTTTGAAAAATCATTTTAGGCATAAGGACAAAATAAAGTATAGAAGGCTCAAGTGGACCCACCGTTAAAACCTTCCTAGGGCTCACTTTGATGTTTATTTTCCATCCAACCTATTCATAAGGTCACATGGACCTAGATGAATGGAAAAAATAAGTATCAACTAGATCCAAAACTTTTGTGGTCCACAAGAGGTTTCTAGTGGTAGGCATTCAATCCCCACTGTTTTCTATTGTGTGGTTCATTTTAGTATTCTATATACTTCATTTTTATCCTCATAATCTAAAATAATTTTAAAAAATGGATGAACGGAGTGGATAAAACACATACATCACGGTGGGCCCCATAGAGTTCCTGACAAGACCGTCCGTCTCCATTGGAGGGGATCATGGGCGATAGAGATCTGACGCAAAAGGTCTTCTGGACGTGGATTTTCGTCTTATCCTCACGGACGGATGTAATCCATCCGAGCCCAAAATGGGCTCAGTGGGACCATTTGTCATGTAAAGGATATTTTATCCACGCCATTCATAGTATTTTCATCATATCAATTTTAAGATACATGAGGCAAAAAGGGTTCTTCCCAGAGGTGTATATGGTACCTGCACCCACCAATTTCATTCACCCAAAAGAAACCATAATTGCGAAAGTAGACCTCACATCGTACGGATGAACCCAAAAAGACCAAAATACCCCTGCTTTTTCCAGGTGCTTACCCTAACAGGGGTGGCATTGGCAAGTACACTCGATCCTGTGCCGGTGACACACACGACTACCCGAATCGATAAAAGGTCGCTCAGTAAAATAATTTTCCTGTGGAGAAAATAAAAAAAGGCATTGTTGGACTACTTGTTTGTGGGACTAGCTCTAATTATTTCGCAAAAAAAAAAAAAAGAAGAAGCAAGTATAGTGCTTAAGTGGACCACAAGATGGGGATTGAACTTCTACCATTAAAAACTTATTGGGAGCTGGAGAAGTTTTGGATCAAGATGATATTTGTTTTTTTTCACTTCATCCACACCTACATGACCTTATGAATAGATTGGATTGTAAAAAAACATCACGGTGGCTCTTAGAAAGGTTTCAACAGTAGGTGTCATTATCACTGCAGCTTCCTTTAGTGTGATCCACTGGAGTTGTGGACCTACTTCATTTTTAGGATCATAACTTAAAATGATATGACGAAAATAAATAAAAAAGAAGTATATCGGCCTTGGAAACGAAGGCAAAAGCAATGAACTGAGTGGATAAAACACTTACATCACAAGGCCCCATAGATTAAGGCCCGCCATAGGATGTAAGTTTTGCTTGGGATTGGGCAGACGGATTGTCGTCCGGGGTGAGAGGGTAGGGTACGCGATCCGCGTCCCCGATCCATACGAGATGCGGTGGGCCACGAAAGATCCCAACCATTGGAGAATTCGATGGGCGATTCAACGAGAGATCTATGAACGAGCAAAAAGAGTCTACGAATACGTCGAGCGTACGGTAATTTTCATGCGTTAGAGCTGTGTGGGGCCACCGTGATGTTTGAGTGCCATCACTGTCCATCGGATGTATTGACATAATTCAAGCTTAGTTCCCAAAATTGAATCTTATCAATCGTAGGATTTCCAGCTAAAATGTGGGATGCACTGTGTTGTGTATATATCATCCAACCCAGTCATCGGGTGTCAAAGGCCAGATCAAAGGACGCACCCAAGATAAAGCCATTCCAAGCATAAGTGGGCCATAACAAGAGTATATAGGTTTTAAGTGTGATTATTCATTGATTCTTGTGGTGTTTCCCACATGAGTCTCGAATCAGGATGGTTCTATGCATGTGCATGAAACATGAGTAGGCACACCAAATGTATGGTTTGGATTCCAAGTACACGTCCCAGGTGGTGAGCCCCACACAGCTACTACGTATGGTAATGACCGTAATGAAACTAACAAGATAAATGGTAAAAATGTTTTCCTCACTTGTTTCAGGAGGATCACATGTTGTTTTATTTATAGATAATTTTTTTGTTGATAAGATCAATCGTTGAAAGTTGGAAACGAATGTTGAGGATTCGGGCGGAGGAAGTTGAAACTATTTAAATTTACGGATTTGGATAAGATCAATCGATTTGATCTTGTTGAGACTAGTGAATGTATGAAACTATTTGTTAGTTCCTAGATTTACTAGTTTGTAGGGCTTTATCTTTAGTGAGTTTGTTGAGATTCGGTTTGTAGAGGATTCATTTGAGGCCATGGAGGAGAATAACTATGGCGATTGCGACGTCACAATGGCTCCTCCGACCCTATTCTTGGAGTTTCTGAAGCCTTGGAGTTGAAGCCTATCGATTAGACCGCTCCAACCTTACGTGCATGTAATCATTTCACATCCATGATTATACGGGGGATTTTGCGTCGTGTGGACTTGACGTAGTACCCACTTCTTCTTTGCATTTTTAATTTTCGATGCTACGAAAAAAGATAGATAAAACATCAAAGTAGGATCCTCTATTTATAGATAATTTTTGGATAAGATCAATCGAACCTTAAAAGATAAAAATACCTTTACTTTTTCTTGTGCTATTAGACCGTACATTCGAGTGCATGTAATCATTTCACATCCATGATTATACGGGGGATTTTGCGGTGTAACGAGTATTTTTCATTCGGCTAAAAAAAAAAAAAAAAAAAACGAAGAGCACCTTAAAGATAAAAATACCAAAATATACGGGTAAAAGTATTTTTTTTTTTTTTTTTTAAAAAAAACCAAAAAAATCGAGTTCAGTAAAATAAGTTTTCTGGCCTTGAAAAAAAAGTATTGTACGGACTCATCTACAGTGATAATTTTTCCATTATACGGCGGGTTGTGGCCTACTATTTCGGTCACCCAGCGTGGGACACAAAAAACCTGCAATTGGGTGGACAAATAAAGAAACGGACGGCTCGTGTTTAATCGCTTTGACTGTCAGCAGATGCAATGTTTGCATTTTGGACGTCCGAGATGTCCCACTGAATAGAGTCTCTAAGACTATAATTTAGGATAGTCCTGTGGAGTACTAGAACAATCTTTGCTGTGCTGGTATGTTCGGTTTGTTTGTGGTTCGTTTTTCAGTCAAGGACGAAAGCAGACAAGCCGCCCGCCGTTTCGGCAGCTTCCGCGGATTTTTTAAGCGAACATTACCGTGAGAGTTCACACTACCTTCTCTTTTTTAAAATGTGGTGTTTCTTTTACCGTACACGTGGCATCATTGTACGGATATCTAAGACCTCCCACGGTAGTGAGACCGTATTGGAGGAATATAAACCGTACAACACAGCTAAGCATATGATAGTGGGACGCGGATTTCCTGCGAAACCCTTTCGCAAGATGTTTCTGCCCAAGATTCTGTGCGGGTCCACTAAAATGTTTGTGAGAAATCCAACACACGAGAGAAAACAGTGGAGATTTAGTGATCACCAATGAAATATCTATATTTCTATTAAAGTTTTGAACGATATAATTTTTTGATTTTCTCAATTTATCCGAATAAAAATGACCTTATAATTGGTTTAGATGGCATAGAAACAGCAAGTAGAGCTTAGGAAGGTTTCAATGGTAGGAGTTTCTTTCCCTACTGTTTCATCTCATATGGCCCACTTCAGTTTTGGATCCTCCTCAACTTTGATAGTATGCCTTAAAATGAGGTTGAAAAACGGATGGACATATTTGATTTCTCACAAACATCACAGTGGGCCTCACCTACAATCCTTGCGGAGAAATTTCTTGCGAAAGGGATCGGCAGGAAATCAAAAAATTATATGATTAAAAACTTGTATAGATATATAGATATTTCAACGGTGATCACTAAATCTCCACTGTTTCCTCTCACGTGGAGTTCTAGATCCTTTTTAATTTTTATATCACTTCATAGAATGAACTTAAAAAATAGATACAGGGGTTGGATTTCTCCCAAACATCTAAGTGGAGCCACACAGAATCTTTCGGGAACTTCCTGCGAAAGGGCTTCCGCGTCCATGACAGTGACCACCTGGTTTTGGACGCTGGACGCGGATTACCTACTAGGTTGAGTAGTAACGTCAGTAGGTCCCACCATGATGTAAGTTTTGTATCTACACTGTCCATCCATTTGAAAAGATTATTTTAGACCATAAGCCAAAGAATGAAACAGATCCAAATCTCTAATGGGCCCACCATAGAAAATGGTGGAGAGAGTTACCCCACCATTAAAAACTTCTAAGGACCACCAAAGTTTTCAATCAAGCTGATATTTGTGTTTTCCCCTTCTTTAATGTCTGTGTTAACCTATGAAAAGATTGAATTTCAAATAAACATCACGGTGGACCTTAGAAAGATTTCAACTGTGGGCGTTAATCTCTCTACTTTTTTTTGTGGTGGGTCCCCTCCAGCTTTGGATCTGCATCATTCTCTTTATCATGCCCTAAAATGATCTCTCCAAATGGATGAATAGTGTAGATGCAACGCATACATCATGGTAGACCCCACATAACTTGGTGACGTCACTTCAGTAGCAAGTCTCGCTACTCAACGTGTCAGTAGCTAATCCGCGAATTTGGAGCACTCGTTGTTTTCGTCTCGATTCATTGGATAGTCTCCAGCTGGATGGCTAGGATTTCTTGATTAGGTTCTTTTACGAGTGATCGTACGAATTATTTTGGGCTGGGCTGGGACGGGCAGGGTTGGCCTCTGCCCAGACTTTTGAGTTATTTGGGGCTGGGCTTTTGTGTCAGTCCTATTTAAAATTGTGATTTTCAGCCCAAGCTCGGACCATTGACACCACTAGCTTTATTACTTATTTTTGCCAGCTCATCGACATATATGCTTTTACATGCAACACACGCCGCAGACCAGGCAAGTATGCGTATGCGTTAAAATTCGGCAACGCATGTGCGTTGAAATTCAAATCAGAATTGTATTACGTCGGATGTGGACCCCATGTGGTGGGGGCTCACCAAAAAGTTTACATGTGTCGAGTCAAAGATGGCTTGCGAATTTTAGGCTCTAAACATAGCAGTTAGATAGTAATGAGAGTGATTTTTATATTAACGGTGGGTAAGATTTCATCTCGTGATTGACTAAGGTTCCCTACTGGAAAGTTTATATTTAGAGCCAATGATCCAAGAGAAGAATTGCATCTTCGTTGGCACTTGGTTTGTTTTTTTTTTTTTGTCACGTGTAATGTGTGGGGGCATGCCAAAATTGATTTTGCGGCTCGATTCAAACTAAACAACTTTGATCCCAATGGCTAAAATAGACAGATACATCGAATACGATCGTATATGATGGAGATATGAGAAACTTAATTGCCTATTCAACCACTCACACACAATTGTAAAAAGACGATCAGGCGACTATCGGAGGGTAGGGTTCTTCATTTGAAGATGGGTTACGCTTTTCCTTCTGTAAGAAAGGACTTTTGGTATACCAGGCAATCAGAAACAATCACAAAGAAATGGGATACTTATAATTGACCATAAGGCAAAACTGCAAGAAGCCTTTCTTAATGAAGAATTATTTGTATTGAAACAAAAATAGTCTAGCGTAAGAGCATAGACTTGGATTACAACTAAAGATTATTGCTACTCCTAAGATAGAACTAAAACATTGATAAGAAAATATAACGTGATTAGTTAGTTTGGTTGGTATGAGATAATTTTTTTTATTGCACTTCTTGCTATTTATAGATCATTGTTGTAGCTTTTCTTAAGGCGTTTCTCTTCTTTATTTCAACGGTTATGATAGCTGAATTGTTGCCACGCTGGTCTTCCAAATCCTTCTGTCTCTTCGTCTCCCTCTAACCATTCTTTTTTGCTCAACTGTTTTCCACCTTTTGGACTTTTCGGTTATGCTTCATCACCAGCTGATGTGTATCACCCAACTCAGCGCCAGCTGTACTTTTGTAAAAAGTGCTCCAAATATCTTTAAAGATCTTTCACATGTTATTTCTTTCTCATACAACGACACGTGTCCATTTCTAATTGACTATTTTAGGAATGGTCAGAAATAGAGTACAACAATCTCTAAGAATGCTCTCTCTCTCTCTCTCTCTCTCAAAAAAGTATCTCTATCAATGTACGACGACATTCGCACCTCCATTAAAAAGAGCAGGTCGACCTTGGTTCGTCATTGCATGGGTCATCCATCTTGGCTGGAGTTACTAGAGGGGCGGAATATTTTATTGTTATCTTGTAGAATGTATATATTATAGATTTTTTCGGGTCATCATCGTAAGTCTAACGTGATACGTTGCCCAGTTTTGAGATCGATTCTACTACATTGGTACAAGATCAGACACCAGTTACAACCACTACTGACAAATTAATAAGAAATTTAGATGAGAGTAAATAGAGGTGAATGACATTTGTAATGTGTTTGTAACGCTCCAAATTTCAAGGGTCAAGCACAAACTCGATTCTCGATATTCCGTGTGTCACTTTTGCTTTGTGGAAGTGTGATATCCCTGTATAGTTACATTGGCATCCAAGCAATCGTAAGATATCTAAACAAAATAATGTATACAAATATAAATAAAAGTGTAATCACTTCCAAAATCTAAAATATACGTCTATATACCCAAATCATGGAGTCCACTCAACTGGGGACTTAATATACATATCCAAAAGAATAATGTGTAAAATATAAAGTGTTCATACCCAAAATAATCCATAACATCCTAACAATGAAATAAGCTAGACTACAACTGCCCATTGGATGACTGGAAGTATGAGAACTCCTCAACATGCTCCATGTACAACTCCTCTAGTGTGTTAGCCTCGATGGTACCTTCATCGACAAAATTATCTGCTTGGTATTTTAAAACACTGTCCTAGGTGAGAGTGGATGATTAATTTAGTGATACCATTATCCTAAGTTACACATGTTATCAACACAATCAAACATAAGCAATGATAGCATTATAAAATAACCAATTTCCTAAACTGATTATTTAGGTGCATGGATGACATAATATGTGAATGTATGGCACGAGAACAATAATAATTGTAGCACTTTCTCACTAACATAATAATCAATAAAATAACCAATCAACTGAACAATGGTTTGTCATCAGCGTAATTAACAAATGCTATGATATGCAAGATTAGGTAAGTATTTATTATTCCCAATTCAAATAGTAATTTGACGAAGTTAGGATACAACATCATATCACAAGTCCCTACCCGAATCACGTGGCCCGTTGTGGCACGTAGCAACTCTTCACTAGTGTCCCTTAATCCAATTTAGGGCTCATAACCAAATAGTACAAATTACACAATCAAACAACAGTAATGGCTTGTCACATAAGGACAATCACGCATAAGGTAAGGCTCGTCAGCCGACATACAGTTAAGGCGAAAATGGCTCGTCACCCAATTCTTATAGTAGTGTGGTAAGCAGTCATTGATATCACCAACAACTAAATGTCCTATTGTAACAAGGTTCGTCACCAAAATTACCAACAACTAAGCATTCTAATGTGATATGCTGCATCACCTCCATTAGTACTTAAAGGATACCACGGGGAGGTTCATCACCCCAACATAAGCCAACAGCTTGGACACTATGTCTTATGCCATAATACTCAACTAGTGAGTCTTAGAGGATCATATCGCACTAACGGTTATGAATGGATTTAGATCACTGGTAGCAGTAGTATCCCACATTCCTTCGAGTGTTATAAAATCACCAAGCATAAGAATGATCGGTCTACATTAGACTGATCTGATCGACTATGGAGAATCCTGAAAAAAAATCGGCATTGGGTGCAAAGCATACCATGTAGCTTCAACTATTGTCAATCGTCCGTGTTCAACCTTGGTCAGTCGTATAAGTCTAAGATAGCTGACCTAATCCAATTACATGATTTGCAAGACTCAACTCATCACCATAGAAATTTAGCTCATCAAATGCACAATTGTAGTCATATAACAACTTAATACTACAATAGAGTATATCAATTTAATAGATATATGAATCAACACAATTCAAGGTATATTAACACAATCCCACATGTATTAATAATACAGATTAATACCCCACTAGGATATATCAATGGAACATATGTACAGACTATTACATTCAAACGTATATTAATATAAGCCAATACGCATCAACAACGCTTATCATGACGGGGTTCTAATAGTAGAAATTTCATATGGATCAAGCATTTCACCAAACATGTTAACTACTGACAACAATAACAATATGGTTTGCAATAATGAAGCAAATACAACATAAATATCATATGAAGTTCTAATCAACAACCGAAAATCATTATCTAACACCCTTAAAGTCCGATAAAAGGAAACCTAGGAGAATAGTCCATACCTTAGTAAAGTTATACATGATCTAATCTCGCCTAGGGTTAGGGTTCTTGGGGAAAACACTACTTCCTAAATCAATTCGAAGCGTTATATGAGATTCGTGTACCTTCGATCATCGATGAAAATGAATTCGATAGAGGATTCAGTAGTGGCTAGGGTTTGATCGAAGGGAATCGGTAGAAGAGACCAATCTTCCCCTCTCGCTTTCACTATTCTTCTTTTCCTCTCATTCTCATTCTCGTTCTCTTCTTTCTCATAAGAGCTGGGGAAAAATTCGTATGGAATAGAGGGGGCTTTTATAGTGCTAGAAAGGGTGCAACTGACCCTAAAGGCTAGGTATTCGGTATTATAACCCTATGGGAGGTTGTTTTTACTTGCTTAGGCCCGCTAGGAGATGTACAGGTCGATTTATGTCGTTGGATAGTTGTCTCTAGTGGTGATCTGCATATGGTTACAATCGCCATGTAATTCGGATGCGTCGATCGATGGCTATGATTGAAAGTCAGACTGAGGGCCATTGATCATCGATCGGGGTAGCGACTATACAAATACGCATAAGATGTTAATTTAGGTTAGTGTCCTTAATATGATCGTGATCTAATAATCGAAAAGTCATTCTTTTGACAAAGATCGGACGGGGGCAATTTGCTTAAGTTACTGATAAATTTTTCAGGCATTCATATATCTCATGCACTCATCTTACGAGCCCAAGTTGAACAATTTGAGGCGCGATCTCGGCCCAATGTCCTGCGATGGACGTCAAGCCGGCTAAGACGAACATTTTTCTATAGTTTCGGGTTCAACGACCCATTAACGAGCGATTTAGAGTTATTTGGTTAATACATGCATTTCTGGAATAAATTGGACAACGAGATTTTTCATGTACAATGATTAGGGTTTGGATTACCATAGTTTATGGTGTGACCTATTTGCGATTAGTAGAAACAATGATTCAGTCCTAATAATATTAAATCATTGATTTTAGGATAGAAGAGTTACTAGGTTAATTTGATATAGGTGTGTAGAATAATTAAGATCTAATCAATTATTTGTCTTGGTTTTAGGTGGATCTTCATTAAACTATGGTGACTATGATTAATCAATGATAGATTTCTTAGATTTAGGCCTTAGGTAATCAAATCACAATGCTAGACCTAAGATTTAGGTGATCAGGCGTGTTCCATGGGTTTCTAAAGGCGTTTAGTTGAATTTGTACAGTTCTTTTAATGGCAACACCCACATTTTTGTTAGGATCGCGTATTAAATATCACAAGATGATAGAATAAAATAATTCTAACAATTTTTTTTTTTAGGCTTTTTAGGATCCTAGTTGGTGAAAATCCAGGACGTTACAGTTTGGATAAGAGTACATGCATGGAAATAAAATGGAATTGGAGTACATATTCTTTTTTTTTTTTTTTTTTTTTTTTTTTTTTTTGAGTTAGCTTGTTAGTACACACCCATGTCAATACACACACTCCATGTTAGCCACCCCACTAGGGATCGATACCAAGACCTCAAGTGTTGAAACAAGGTATCTCCACTCAGTCTGTTAGTTGAGCTATGGATCTAGGTGTAAATGGGGTGAAATGTCTTTATGAGCTCCCTTGGAGAGTCGCACGAGTAAATAAAGGTGCCATTATCTACATATCCACCAAACACCTGGCACACTAATGATAATCCAAAACAATCCAATCATCGGTTACATCACTAAAATCACACCAATCGAATGATCCAAACCGTACAAAGGTTGACCATCTAAATGGATGGTTTAAAAATGTTGTTAAATTATTTGTTGTGATTTGGAGTAAATGAGCTTGTAAATGATTTGGAAGTAAATGGGGTGAAATGCCTTTATGAGCTCCCTTGGAGAGTCGCACGAGTAAATAAAGGTACCGTTATCTACATATCCACCATACACCTGGCACACTAATGATACTCCAAAACAATCCAATCATCGGTTACATCACTAAAATCACACCAATAGAATGATCCAAACCGTACAAAGGTTGAACATCTAAATGGATGGTTTAAAAATGTTGTTAAATTATTTGTTGTGATTTAGAGTAAATGAGCTTGTAAATGATTTGGAAGTAAATGGGGTGAAATGCCTTTATGAGCTCCCTTGAAGAGTCGCACGAGTAAATAAATGTACCATTATCTACATATCCACCATACACCTGACACACTAATGATACTCCAAAACAATCCAATCATCGGTTACATCACTAAAATCACACCAATAGAATGATCCAAACCGTACAAAGGTTGACCATCTAAATGGATGGTTTAAAAACGTTATTAAAATATTTGTTGTGATCCTTGCAATTATGGCCCACTTGAGGCTCAAAATTTCTCTTTTTTAGTTAAAGTATATATTTCAATGGGTTCAGTATAATCATTCTATTAAATATCATATATGTACACTAATTTGGGATATTAAAGTTGATTTGGGATATCACATAAGTTCTTATGAATATATTAAAAAACTCCAATGCATTCCAAGTCCTCCCATTTTTTTATGGTTGTAAATGGGTCAGCGGACCCGATGGGGTACCCAGATCCAACCCATTCAGACCCGACTGAAACTGTAACGCCCTAAAAATCGGGGGTCAAGCATAGGTCCGACTCCCAAGTTCCAACACATCACTATGCAACATAGATAATGATGATTAAATGTTGACCGTGTTAGTACATTAAACATGAGTGAGATTAAGCTAAATCAGTATATCATACTCCAGAGACAATTGAATCACGTAAGCGGAAGACTGTCATAAATAGATAATAAACATATAAGTTGTAGTATGTCTTCAGAGTAGAAACACATCCCAGGTGAAATATTACAAGTATCGATTCAAAATACAAAATGTCAAAAATGTGATGGTCCTCTACGATGTATAAGCCCTGAAGCCCCGTCGATTCAGAACGGCTCATATGAACCCGCCTGAATACTGCATGTACGAGAATGCCTTCTCATCCTCACAAAAGTCTGGCTTTGCCTCAGGAGTCACGTCGTCATCTGAAATCAAGACAGAGTCTGGTTGGTGTTTAAAACACCGTCCAGTAACGTGGGAGTGAGTGATCAACTCAGTGGAACTATACAACAAGGGTTAACATGTTATCAATTCAGTCAAGCAGTAATGATAAAGCAGTAAAATCAAACATCTCTAAATACTCTTATTAATGCAAGAATGATATGAACAATGATGCATGCCCTCGCCTACTCTCCCTCAGTGACTTCATCTTACGATCGTGGTATGAAACCCTTCCTCAGTGCTTGACCTGCTACGCCAAACGCACACGTAATGCAGTGCATACACGTGATTAGCCAGGTTCTTATTAGTCTTTTTCATACAGCATAATTGGGAAACTAAGGTACCTCCCTTATGTCATTTCCCAAACAATGATCCATCCTAGGGTCGTCAGTCATAGTAACTCTCATACGATGTTGTGGTTCTAGGTCGCTGTAAAGAGCTCGTAACCTGATCAGTGCAGGCCTAGTTTATACTCTGATTACTACATAAAGGCTCGTTGCCTCAACGCAGGTTAAGAGTATGCTCGAGGTCACTACAAAGGGCTCATCACCTTATCAGTGTAGGCCGACAGCTTGAATATAGTGTCCCATACCACCGTATTCGGCTCACGAGGCAGTGTTGCTCATTGGTCACTACGGGTGGACTCGTCGCCCCGATGTAGGCCGACAGCTCGACCACAGTGTCCCATACCACCATGTCTAGCTCATGAGTCTTAGCAGATCGAGGTACCAAGGTTAACGGAGTTTTCACTGGTGAGTTTGGTACCTTAGGTTCAAGCAGTAGTGTCCAAATATGGTGAACATACATCGGGCCAATCGGGCCACTTGACGAGCTCGACTAGCACGAGCGCACATCGAGTTGATCGACATGAAGTGTGTGAGCACTCCGTGTGGCCTAACCATTGCCGATGACCAATGTATAACTCGAGTTCACCGAACACGTCCAAGGTGGCGAAAACAACCTCAGCCACCAAATCAGGGCCTATTACCAATTGCCTGGACTATACTATTGTCCCAAATACATCCAATTCCAACACGTAAGCATATGAGGTAATCAAAGCAGTAATGAATAAGTAATTCAAATCCTACAACCATTTGAGCAATTTATGAAATACACGTAACATGAACTCACACATATGCATTTCATAAGTAGAATATACATTATGGTGTAAGTATGCAAAAAGGGTTTATACACATAACTAAGGTAGTTGAGAATCTTATCTCAACACCCATAGAAGTACATTTCACCAAATACTAACTCATATAGACATTTTGTCAAGCACTTATACTACGCATATCACATACGTAACGTGAGTTGATTATAACATATATTTGGACAAATCCTTCCAGGGAGGAGTTGTCACATACACAGCCATCATGTAGTTGCATTCTCTAGACATAGCAAGCATAAATCATAGCCCCATATTCATTCAAACATTTTTACAAACACTTAGGCTACACACTACAACATACATGACGTATGTTAGCATAACATGTATTAGGGAAAATCCTTTTACTAGGGAGTTGTCATAAATACATCTAGCATATATCCACGACGGATAATCATGTCAAGCCCAGGTCCAAATTCCAAACTCATTCAAACATTTCAACAAATACTTGGAATACACTATACATAACATAGTTCATATATAACTGTAAAACGAAACAAACATCGCATTTGGCTTGTGAAATGGCACCCATGTCAGTAATAAATCATTAACCGACATTGAAAGCCTTGAAAACCATAACCTAAACGTATATAGTCCGCACCTTACGCTAGTAGACGCCTAACAAACTCAGTTCGTACACCCACGCTTCGTCTACGGTACAACGGCAACCTTTTACATGAAATAGGTTAGCTATTTCACCATTTCAACTATCTGAAACCCTAGAACGGATTAGGGTTAGGATTTCTTACCCAATAGTGGAATTGAAATTGCCGAAATAGAGATCCGGTAGCAATGAATAAGCACGGGAATAGGCAGGGTGGAATACCAGGAATCTCTACCAACTTCTCTCTCACTTTCTCTCTTTACTCTCTTCTCTCTCCTAGGGTTTCTCCCAAATTCGTACGGAGTGAATGAGAGAGGGTTTAAGGTCCTTATATAGGCCTAGAACTGATGGGAATGACCCCAGGGCCAAGGTATACTTAGGTTATGTCCAAAGAGCGTCTGTTTCAGCTCAACGGAACACTTCCGGAGCCCCCCTTGAGTCTAAGGTCGGACTTAGGCTCCCTTATGTTAGATCTAGGTCAAGTTGAGTTTTCGGTCCGATCGGGTTTACAAATCGCCCGTGGCGGGCCAGTTTTACTTCAACGGTCACCGGCACTCGATCAGGGCCACAAGTACGCTGCCATGTATGAGAAATTTCTCCTGATCCGAGGGTGTATTTGGGTCAGATTCTGACGGTCTGAATCCTTATATTCGGCCCACAAGCGACAAGTCTCAGATTACTTAAATTTAGATTTTTATTTCTAAGATATCCACGTTTCTCACACACTTCACTCTGGGCTCAAGCGAATAACTTCGGGATATTATCTGAACTTGATTTCCGAGGTGGTGGTCAAGTCTGGCAAGGTGGTCGTAATCGATTAGTTTCGCGGTAATCGGACTTTCGACGTGCAGTCCAGGTCCGATACGGAGTTTCGTGATGCTCCCGAGAGCAACTGGGTAATGAGATTGATCCTAGATTATAGGGTAATGTAGCGTCGATGATTCGACAAGTTTTGGGTCTTGCAGATCGTATTTAAAGTGATTGGTGCTAATTTCGCATGAAATCTAGTTTAACACTAGTTAACTCTTACCTATTTGCTAAGGGATTTGGTCCTTAGTGATTTTTGCCTGAGGTGGTACTCGGGTCTTTGTATGGATTTTTTCCGAGATGTTACACAAACCCAACCCATTTGTTAAATGGTACAGGTCTAGGTCAAAGAACAAACCCAGTTGTTAAACATGTGTGAATCTGGTTTTGTTTATATTAGGCATATCTTGACCCGACATGAACCCATTTAGTAAATGGCAAGTCTAGTCTATGTTGCAAGGGACCCATCCAGACCTGGTTTTAAACTTGGTAAAAATTCTTGCATACCTTGACAAGTAACATGAGAAAACAAGAAATCCATCCCATGTTTGGTTGAGAATACATGGCACCTATTGGAAATTATATAGATTAATATAATTTCTATATAATATGGAAACCGAAAAATAAAATTAGCTTTAATAAGGACAGGCTGAAGCACGTCTGAGACGCTGTCCTTAAAGCATTATTTGCCCCTACTCAAAAGACTGAGTATGCTGATAGGCTACAGGAAAACTGCTTCTAAGATACGATGAGCCTGATGTGGGTCTGCGTTCAGCAAACACGAAGGCCCACTAATGGAACTCTGTTACATAGTATGACAGAAATACATAAAAAGGAAAAAATCCCAGATCTAAGAAAGAAGAGAAGAAGAATATTTGGAACTTAGACCACTGCACTGGTCTGTTTTTACCGATCTTCAGCAACTATTGGTTCAGATGAACGTTCTAGACCACACTTCTGATCTAATTCTTAAGCAATGGTTCAGACTATACTACTGGAATTACTGCTATATATGAGAAGAGTGGCTTAGGCTTAGTTCGTATGGGTTTGCTGGAGTGGGTTGAGAGATGGTTTGGAAACCCATCCAGGCCCCCCTTTTATAGGCTATGGTGGCTGGGGGTTATGGTCCAGAGAATTAATCCCATGACCGTTTTCTAGCTGTTGGAGAAAACTAGCTGTTTTTTTACTGTTGTGCATGGCCCATTATAGCAGCTACATGCTGATTATTGTGAGATCTGGCTAGCCATTTTCTAACAGTTGGGCTAGCCGTTTTCTAGCTGTTGGCAACAGTTTCTGCAATCAAGTCCATAGCTGTTACACATTTGTGTAACAGCTATATTTTCAGCCTCTATATAATCAGAGGGACTCTCATTCAGTCCTTTAGATTTTCGTCCAGCCAACCATCTGCCTTAGCCACTTAGTCGTACCGCGACTCGCACATGTCTCGCTCCGGTTCGCTCAAGGTCGCGAAGGAGCGACCCCCTGCGACACGATGCGGACTTGCGAAGTGCAAAGTGCTCCACTAGCTCCTCTACAGCCATACTGCCTCACATGCCCACGCCCTTGCACCGAGCCCGTGACTGAGATCGAGCGTGCGTGCACGGGTGTTCCAGTGCTACGCACTGGAACATGCAAATTTCATTCTCCTTTGTACCATGTGGGTAAGTATTATAATACTCCACCACTCTCATATAAAGTACTTTTTCTTCTTTTCTTTTTCCAATGTGGGATTATTCCCAAAAACCCACAAAACGGTGTTTTTCAAACAACTTTTTATATATTATATATTATTATTATTATTAAAATATATTTTATTAAAATTAATATTTTTTGCAACAATCCCCCACTTGATTTTTTTAAAATATATTCTCGATTAAACATTTCAACCAGAATAATTAGCTTATATGCATAAAGAAAGATATCTTTTGATTTTAATCTTTCCTTAGTGTAAGTATCTCAAAACTCTGTTGAAATGACTGGTAGCCACAACGTTGAACCAGTTATTCCTAGATAATAGAGTCAGAGAAGCCATACATATATTCACTATGTGTTTGTTAGAGTTCCCATGATCTTATTCAGCACATTTAATGGCCATGTGCTTATCCTACTTCGTGAACGATCCCGAGAGAAACTCCTAACTCTCATGAGAGACGGCACCATCTCTACGTTCATATAGGTGAAATCTTTTCAGTGTCTCCGTTACTATAAGACACTTGTCCTATAGACTGGATTTCATTAAGAGTTCTAAGACTTAACCCTCTTTCGTAACGCTCAGCACTTATTTATTATGGATGATGTTTTATAATTTAGTGCTGAAAAACTTTCCATATATCAGTGACTTATTTTTACCCATTGAACCCAAAAATAGAGATTTTCTGATTTTAGGTTAGGTTACTATCACTGATGGAACTTTGGTTGAAGAGTTTCAACCCCATCTCTCTAGATGTAGCCTTTACTACCTCTCTCTATAGAGGTTTAGTGAAAGGATCTGCTAGGTTATTGCTTGATTTTACATAGGAAATAGCAATAATTCCATCTCGAATCAATTGTCTGACATAATCATGTCGAAGACTGATATGTCTAGACTTACCATTATAAGTGCCTTTATAGGCTCTAGCTAATGTGGCTTCATTATCACAATGTAGTGACACATCCGATATAGGCTTTACATAGAAAGTGATTTCTAATAGAAGATCTCTTAGCCACTCAACCTCTTTGCCTGTTGCAGCCAGGGCTATGAATTTAGACTTCATAGTCGAGTGCATTATGCAAGTCTGTTTCTTGGATCCCCAAGATATAGTTGCACCTCCTAGGGTGAATACCCACCCTATAGTGGACTTGTTGTCCCCTGCACTTTATATCCAGCTCACATCGGTATATCCTTCCAATACGGCAGAAAATTCTAAATAAAATAGTCTTAAGTCTTTAGTTGCTTTTAAGTAACCAAGGACTACTGATTGCATTCCAGTGTTCGGTACTGGGGTTACTAGTAAACCTACTAAGTTTACTCACAACATATGCGATATTAGGTTTAGTACATTGCATAACATACATAAGACTCCCTATAACACTCGCATATTCTAATTGTGCAACTATTCTTCTAGTATTTTCTTTTAGCTTGATACTTGGATTAAATGAGGTTTTTGCTTCATTTATATTTAGATGGTTAAACTTATTTAGTATTTTCTCAATATAATGAGATTGACATAAAGCATAACCCCTACAATTTTTTTTAACTTTGATACCTAGGATGGTATCAACTTGTCCAAGATCCTTCAATTTAAATACGGAAGATAGAAACCTCTTTGTTTCAGTCACACCTTCTATTTTATTACTTATTATAAACATGTCATCAACATACATACAAATAATAACGATACAACTACCATCTACTTTAGAATATATGCATTTGTCAACTACATTATGCATGAAACCATGAGATAGTATTTTGGAATCAAACTTCTCATGCCACTGTTTTGGTGCTTGTTTTAATCTATACAAAGATTTGACTAATTTACATATGTTTTCATTTCCTGGTAGAACGAAACCTTTAGGTTGTTCCATGTATATTGTTCACTCCCCAAGTGCAGGGTTGTGATGTAGTAATAAACTCGGTAAGATCGAGGTCGAATCCACAGGGACTGAAACCTGTACGTAATCTGAAACTAACTAGAACTAGAACTAGATTAAGATGAAATCTAAATCAAATGATTTTGAGGAATAATAGTGAAATAAAGTGAGTAAAACTAATGAAATTAAAGGTGGGAAACTAGAGTGCCAAGGATCCACTTATAGAGATCAGGGAGATCTACGCTTGATTCATGAACTCGACTGGACTTCGAGTCCCATCTCAATCCAGTTGGAAGATATAAACATGAAAATCAACTCTGAACTTTTTTTGATCTAGTTTCAAAAGATAAGACAGATGTAAATTAGAATGGATTCCATCACAAAACCATGCCCATGAGATAAAGCAAACAACAGAATTAAACCAATTCACAGTCAATCTAAGTGATGTATGAATGTCAGAAAGAGTTCCATCATCCACCATGTCCAAGGGGCGATGGTGAACAACAGGGCGTCCTAACTTCATAATCACAAGAAAAGAAAAAGGAAATATTCAAGCCGTCGCAGATCTACTGTAATTTCAGTCACAATAAACCATTAAAAACTAGAGAAATTTCTTTAAATAAAACTATCATCAAATTCAGTCCAAACATGAATCAAATAGTAAAACCAATCCAATCCCAACATG
Organism: Magnolia changhungtana; assembly: GCA_030180095.1. Taxonomy (NCBI): domain Eukaryota; kingdom Viridiplantae; phylum Streptophyta; class Magnoliopsida; order Magnoliales; family Magnoliaceae; genus Magnolia; species Magnolia changhungtana. The sequence continues at coordinate 224,495 of JASAUF010000203.1, read as the reverse complement.
AATGGGCTGGATCCCTTAAACCAAAAACAAAGAAAAAGAAAATAAAAACAAACACTACTCTATCTCTCTGCCCCACGTCCAGCCGAAGATCACACGTCCCAGGATGATCTTTTTTAAGTCTTCTCTCTTCTCTCCCGTTATATGGAAAGAGGACGGTGGCGAGAAAATACCTTATGCTCATGCGCATGTGATATGGTTTTAGAAACCACCTGCGAATTAGTGTTTTGCGTAGGCTTGCTTGCGCACACAAGCATGTATTCGTTGCTGACTTAATCCTTCATCTGGTTGTATGGGGATGATCCACATATATTGATATACTTGTGAGTCTTTGATCCATAATTTGGACCGTTTAGATTCTCAAATGTGGCCCATTAAAAAGGAATGAATTTTCTGTTTAACCCAAGACGAGATGTGAGCAAATCATGACAAATTTTTGGTCGTGGAGTGTTTCTTTGATCTGATGTTCGGAGATGGATTGGATGGGTCACCAGGAGCTTGTGGACCACCGAAATCAGATGCTCAGATGGTGGTCTTTGCACAAGATTCCTCGCAGAACCATAGCTTACGCGTAGTTCCGGGAATCCCAAAACTTTGGGCGCAAGAAAGTTTCCACCCCGTTTTCCTTCTCCTTTCGCATTATGAGGTCGGTCGGACGTGTCATGGCCCCTAACGGACAGATCTGATCAGCAAATCTGATCCATACGTAGTGGTGGTGGGCCCCTTAACGTCTGCATCTTGCGCAAACAACGGCAGAGAACCTTTTGTTTCCACTTTCTTTCTTTCGTCCGGACATCTTGGAGGTGGTCAGCCCCTCATCTGGTGTGTATTGAACAACCAAGATTGCCCCGGTTTGGTGGTGAGAGTCACTAGATCGCCGGTCTTCTCGGTGTATATGAAACTCCTCCTGCGCACAATCGGATTGCGGCAGGATTTGTGCCTTTGAGTAGACCTAGATTTGCATGAAACAAATCAGGGTTTGGTAGAATTTTTGGCCAGCTCCTGATGGACGATCTGGATTGGATAGGTGGGCCATCCCGGTGGGCCACAGCAACTCGCAGCCGGAAGGCTTCCATCTGTTTTTGGTGCGAAGGATCGGATCTCCGAATCCGCGCGGGTCAGCTCACACTGACTGTTTTGCTAAGTTCAGTGTACAACACATTCACGTGCGCTGTGTATGCTTGCGGCCTAAGGCGTGGTCCATTGTGAAGTTTATGAGACATCCGCTCCATTCATCCACTTTCCCATCCAATTTAAGGGGTTGAGAACAAAATTGAAGCCTATCCAGCATCGAGTGGGCCCCAAATCAACAATTTAGTGGCTGATCTGTCTGTTGGGCCACTTCCATAAGGATCTAATAGCTGATATTCGAGGCGTACGGTTTTCTTTATGGTTCTCAGGCCATGTATGAGTTTCGAGTTGAACGGATGGTGAGAACCCTGTGATCTTGTATCCTGGACATCTTTCAAGCCACTTGAGCTTTAGTTTCTCGATTTCCTCAAATTATGACATGTAAATCCATCGATCGTGGTCCCCTGGGGTTCGTCCCTTGCCTTGGTGAATTCTGAGCATTAAATTCATGCTTTTAGTACCCTGTTTCAGTCCAAGCTCATAAATACACATTCCATTACAAACACGATTAAGTCGAACTGTTAAATTATATCATATTCATAAATTCAGGCAGTAGCTGGGGTCTGATATGCAATATTTGACCCTCAACATATAGCTTCTTATTGAGGTCACCATTCAAGAATGCGGTCTTTGCATCCATTTGGTGGATGTGAAGAAGATATATGGAAGCTAGTGCAAATAATATCCTAATGGATGTTATCTTAGCTATAGGAGAGTATGTGTTAAAGTAATCTATCCCTTATTTTTGTTTAAAACCCTTAGTTACTAATCGAGCTTCAAAGGTTTGGATAGTTCCATCAATGTGATATTTCTTCCTAAATACCCACTTACAACGTATGAGTTTAGAACCTGGAGGTAAGTTAGCTAGTTCCCATGTTTGATTTGACATTATGGATTCCATTTCATCGTTTATAGCTTCTTTCCAGAAAGCTGAGTCTCTAGAGGATACGACCTCTTTATATGTTTTAGGATCATCTTCTATAGTCATCACTATAGGTATTTTTCTTATAACATTTTCTCTACCTTATTCTACACGATGGAAAATGATGCGTTGTAAGTTTATGTAGTCATCTCCTAAACTATTTTCTATTATTGTCATTTGACTTCTAATAGGTTTAATAGGAGCTTTCACTGTTTGTGGAGCTGTGCTATCTTGTTCTCTATTAGGAGTTTGTACATCATTATCCTTTGACTCTAAGGATAGTGAGTTCTCAAAGAACTCAACGTCTCTTGATTCTATTATTGTAGTAGACTCTATATCTAGAAGTCTATAAGTTTTATTATTCTGTGCATACCCTACGAAGGTGCACTTAATAGCTCTTGGTCTTAACTTAGTTCTTTTTGGATTAGTGGTTCTGCAATATGCAAGATACCCCCACGCTTTTAGATATCCTAGGTTAGGTTTTCTACCTCTCCATGTTTTATATGGAGATATTTTATATTTTTTAGATGGAATTCTATTTAGTATATGGCACGCTGCAAGCAGTGCCTCACCACATAGACTTAGTGACAACTTTGCTCTTATCAGCATTAAGTTGACCATCTCTACTAATGTTCTATTCTTTCTTTCAGCTATTCTGTTTTGTTGAGGTGTATATGGCGCTGTACATTGATGTATCAGTCTATGTTCTTCACAGAAGTTATCGAATTCATTTGAGAAGTATTCTCCTCCTCTATCGCTACGGAGAATTTTTATCTTCTTATTTAGTTGATTATCTACTTCTGCTTTATATATGTTAAACATGTTCAATGCTTCATCTTTGCTCTTTAATAGATAAATATACACATATCTAGAGCAATCATCTATAAAATTATGAAGTACTATTTACCTCCATGAGTAAGAATGCCGTTTAACTCACAGATATCACTGTGCACAAGATCCAATATTTGAGACGATCTTTCAACACTTGAAAAATGTTTCTTCATCATTTTGGAACGTATACACACTTCATATTTATCGGTTTCATTATTTGTGTATGAGATTAAACTATTCTTAACCATGAACTTCAAGGTACTATACCCTATATGAGCTAGTCTATCATGCCACAGTCTAATGGATTCAACCATATACGTAGAAGTGCTACTTTCATTTAGAGAAATCTTAATCATCCTGCTGTGTTGAGGGTCAAGTATTGCATATCAGACCCTAGTAATTACCTGATTTAACGAATATGGTACTGTTTAACGGCTCAATTTAACTGTGTTTATGCTGTAATGTGTGTTTAGGAGCTTGGACGAAAACAGGGTGCTAAAAGCATGGAATTAATGCTCCGAAGTCACCACAGTAAGGGACGGACTCCAGAGGACCAAAATTGATGGATTTGCATACCAGAGATCAGAGGAAATCAAGCCGTTCGCATTTAACGGGCCCGAAAACCAACCAGAATGCAAGATCACAGGGTTCCCACCATCTGATAGACTCGAAACTTCATACATGACCTGAGGACCATGAATTAACCATACACATCAATTTTCAGCCATTGAACACCTGTGGAAGTGGGCCAACGGACAGATTAGCCCCTTAATTCACTAAGTGGGGCTCACATGCTATTTGGATACGCTTTAAAATTAGTCTCGACGGGTTAAATAATATGAGAAACAGGATGGACGGATTGGATATCTGAAAAACATCACAGTGGACCCCGTACTGTGGAGTGTGTGTACACAGTGCATGAATGCACGGACGAGCACTGAACCGACCAAGGCGGGTCAGCGCCTGTTGACCCACATCTCCTCAAAAATGGAAGTCTCCGTTTCCAGCGTCTGTGTAACGGACGGACGAGTCCGTTTTTCGGACGATTGTGGGCCCCACACATGTCCCGTACGGCTGATCCAAGCCATCCATTTTGTAGAGGGCCACGAACACTACAAAAACTTGCTGACCTTTGGCACCCATGCATACACACGTGCGAAATACAGAGGCCATAAGTGGGCTGTCCCGCGACGTTTAAAAGGAGTTTAGCGTGATTTTTTCTTTTGGACGCATCAATGGACAATAAAAACCGTTCATCTCCAACTGTTTTTACGTCACGCATCTAATGGACGGCGTGGATTCCTCCGTCGAATTCAATAATGGGCCCCACCAACCTCAGCAGAAAACGAAAACTTCCGTTTTGAAACAAAGATCCGTGAAAAACGACGCTGTTCGCTTGTGGGCCCCACTCATCATCCAAAAGGGTGATCCACACCGTCAATAAGAACCCCGAGGTCCTTCTTACCAAGGTCTAGGTGGAAAGTTTCAAAGAAGCAGTGAGGATCCGATCTCAGCCGTTCAAAAGCAAACGGACGGTAGAGCAAGAAATCATGTGGGCCGCATCAGCAACAATCCAAAACAGGCCCTCTATGACTAAATTTTCATCCTTCATCCAGTGGATGGCATGGATTTTACAGAAAAATAGTGGAATGGGACCCACCGACTTCACAGCGGAAGAGATCCGCGATCTCTGTTACAGCGTCCGGGATTCAGTTGGATTTTTCACGCGGTTGTGGCCCACCACATTTGATCAGATGGAGGATCTGATCCGTCCATCGTGTAGCCCATCCACAAATTCCTCAAGGGACGTTGTTTCTTTGAAAAGAAAGCAAAGGAAGATGGGAGTTTTCGTTGCTGTTTTCCGACTGCGAAAAAGCTTTCAAGCAATGAAACGTCCGGTTTCTCACAAATGTAAGTCGACCGACGCTCTCTTTCGTCCCTGGCAGCTATAAAGAGAAGAGAAAAGAGAGAGTCAAGGGTCTCACGTGAAGAGAGAGAGAGAGAGAGCAAGAGAGAGAGAGAGAGAGAGAGAGAGAGAGAGAGAGAGAGAAAGAGAACGTGAGGAAGAACTGCTTTTTTTTTTTTTTTTTTTTTGTTTTTCTGAACTTTGAGAGAGATAGTCCATCCATGACGGGCTAAACCTCTTAACTAGGGCTAAGAGGTGAAGCTTGTGGCGTGATGGGGAAGATCCTATGGTTTGATTCATGTTAGACTGCACAGACGTTTATTCTGGTTTGATTTTGAGAAATACCTTTAGTTTTAATGGTTTGCTGTGACTTACATTACAACAGATCTGCGATGGCTTTGTGTATTTCCCATTCATTATTGTGTGTATGCAGTTAGGAAGCTTTGTTGTTCACCATCGCCCCTTGGACATGGTTGGATGACGAAATTCTTCCTAATAGTCATACATCTCTTAGATTGGTTTAAATTCTGTTGTTTATTTTGCCTCCTGGGCATAGTTTGGTGATGGAATCTATTCTAATTTATATTCGTCTTATCTTTTGAAAACTGGATCAAAGGAAGTCCAGTTGAGTTCGTGAATCAAGCATAGATCTCCCTGATCTCTACAAGTGGATCCTCTGAATCCCTAGTTTCCCTTCTCTAAATTCTTAAAGTTTTAAATTGTTATTTCACCATTATTTACTCATAATCACTTGATTTAGATTGCATCTCGCTTTAGTTTTGGTTCTGGTTACTTTCAGATCACGTACAGGTTTCAGTCCCTGTGGATTCGACCTCGGTCTTACCGAGTTTTATTACTACATCACAACCTTATACTTGGGGAGTGAACAAGTTTTTAGCGCCGTTGCCGGGGACTGACGGTTACGTTTTTCTGAGATTAACTTATTTTAGGATTAGTTTAAGATTAGGATTTTCTAATTTTAGAATTTTTTCTGTTTTTAGAAACTAACTCATCTTTCCTTTATTTTATTTTTAGAAACTTTCCTTTTTAGGAATTAGTTTATTTTTTTAGAATTTTTTTTTCTAGATTTTCTATTTTAGAAACTTTCTAGGTAGGGAATTTTCCTTTTTAGAAACTAATTTTCTATTTCAATTATAGGAACTTTCTAACTTTAGACTTTTTATTTTAGAAGCTAATCTCTTTTGTTTTCTTCTGCAGTATCTTAGCATAGGAACTTCTCAATTGGTACCTTCCTTCTAACTTCTCATCCTCTTACTTTCCATACCGCTGTAGGATCTATTCTTCTATTTTTATTAGGATTAGATTCAGATTGAGGGTTTCACCATGTATATGCATGAGTGGGAACGCCAATACGTTGAGATAGCTTTGGAGCATGCGAAACAGTGCGAATGGATGTATGATAATGATGATAGACATCTACCTATGTCTCAAAATTTTCCTGAAACAATCATCGAGAACCGACCTAAGCATAACACTCCATCGGTTAAGAAGTCCTTACGCGATCATATACGGGAGAACAATTCCACCCCACGGACAGTACGTGAGTGTTGGGGTTATCATAACTATGGGAGTGAGAATTATTATCACCCATCTGAGAAAAAGAAAACAATGCGTGATTATATTATGAGTGATAATAAGTATTACCAACTATCAGATTGTCCCACCTATGATCCGTATGACTATAATCAATGGAAACATCAATGTCAGGAAGCTGAACTAGCTATATATCATAGTGATAATTCTCTTGGGTCCTCTACCTTTGACGCCCAATCAGAAACAATCCAAGAGGATTCACTTCAAAAGCTCATGAAAGCACAAGAGCAGTTCAATCAACTTGTCATACAATCATATGAATTGCTCACAGCCTCAATTCCAATCATTCAGTCACAACTTATGGAGAAGGAAGATGTTAGGTTATCCCAGCCTCATCCTAATCTAGAAGCAGAATGTGAAGAAAGTAATCATAACTCGCTTGTGGCAGAAACTGAAATTATGAATGAGGAATTGGATTCCATTAATGAGCAGATGGTTCAATTTTCCGATGAGTCAATCTCGATGACTGTCCAAAGGAATGATCAAGAGACGTGGGTGTCTTTCAAATATAATGATAGTGACACACTTCACTCACATGACACACATGATTTCACTAATGAAGTAGAGGTTAGTTTATTCGAACCTCAACTCAATCTAGGAATAGAATGTGAGGAATGTGATCCCATCCCAAGTGCACACTGCACGGAACTAGATGATGATGAGTACTGGGATTCAATCTCAGGTGTGGCCCCTACCAATGATCAAGAGGTTCAGGAAGTTGTCAACCATAAGGATCAACTCCACCTGTCTGACATGACTGATTTGAATGTGAAGAATGAACCATTTTCAATTAAACCTTCCAACCCTTGTGATACATGTTTGGACCACTGCCCTGAATTGAATGATGATATGATTCGGGCGATGGACGATTTGCTTGATATAACTCTGGAATTTGAAACTACCCAGTTAAGGCTACAATCTGAGCTACACACTTTAGACGATTCAATGCCTCCACTGAGAAGCTTCAATGACTAGAGTCTTCACATCAATTCTTCACTTATTGATTATCCATCTGTCTGTGAAGAGCAAGAGCAAGCGAGCATGCGTCCATCTACTTCAAAAGACGATGGAATCCTTGGGCTCATCATCATAGATTTTGATACAAGAGATGAGTCACTCCCAGCTGACTTTCCCACATCTTTGAACTCATGCTTGGCACACCTTGTGGATCCCAACGACCTCAAGATACAAGAAAAGGTGGATTCCTTACATGACACCACCTCGGTGGTTGTCACGGACTAAGCGCACCCTTACTCTGAAGCCACTTCTTCCCCAGATCCTAATTGTTTACCATTAAAGGAAGATGAGCTGAAAATGAAACCGAAGTCTATAACTTTGGAATGTGTTGAGGCTACATCACTTCTGGCGAAGTTTTCTAAACTTTATCTATTTGTAGTCTCTGATTCACCACGGGATACTAACGTTGAAACTTCTTCTGTCACAGGTGAATCGTATATACTTTGGATACCTCAAGCAATTCAATGGAAAAATTCCTATGAGGTACATAAGTCTCTTTGGAAAGTCATGCTCTAGGGCGCCTAAGCCTATTACAAAAAGGGCTTTTGGATGATCCTGTTGAGGAACTTACTGAGAAACTTATCAAGATATTGACTGGAAAAGGAACCTTGCGGCATGATCGAATAGTTTTTCCTTGCTTTCATAAACTAGGGTAGTTTGTTTTATGTTGTTTTAGCATAGACGGTAAACTTAGCGCTCCTGGGAGGCAACCCAGCTTTTCATTTCATTTTCCTAGTCAGTTAATTTAATGTTTGTGAGTAACATTGCTGCAAACCCTCACGAGACTACAACTTGTCCACTAGGGGCAACCTAGGGGTTTAAAGGCTTGTTGCATACGCTAAATGCAATCAAAAGCACCTGCAAAAGTAGTATAGGTAGGATTTTGTTTTGTTATTTTTGTTGGTTTCACTCTTGTACTGACCTGCTCTCTCCCAGCAATCTCTTGAAAAATCTCTCTCGATTCGTTATCCAGGTACTATCTTCCCATCACTTTTTCTTTACTGTCATTGTCCCATGTGCATTGCATGTTTATATCTTTTACATTGAGGACAATGTAGATTTTAGGTTGGGGATGGGAGATTAGGTAACCTAATCAGTGTTTTCTTAGTCTTGAGCAAGAAATTGTGAAAATTTTTAAAATTTTTTCTGGACTTTCTTGTACATTCGAACTGATCTTGACGGTCATGTAGAGCACTAGAATTTCAAGATACGTGATGTTGGTAATTTATGACTCTTGGATTCAGTGTCTGTTAGATTTCACAGTTAAGTTTGAATTGTTGATCCATGATTAGAACTTTTAAACATTGATTGAGTCATGATTTCACATGTCACATCTCGCTTACACATTAAGGTTTCAGTTTGATATTGAAGGGTTGACTTGGTAATCAGTAAGCATGAAAGGAACCGACCTGGGGAATTTGTCCACCATGTTCGATAAGAAGAATGAAAGAAAAAGAAAATACCCAGCTACAAATAGCTGCCTGCGGAAAGGGTTGGGTGAACAAACTTCACCATAGGTTTGCTCCCTATAGGTGAGATTTGATTCCTCATGGTTGATAATTGAAAAAGTTAGGTGACCGGTTTTCACCATAGGTTTGCTCCCTATAGGTGAGGATTTGATTCTCTTCTTTGGCACTACTGTTTATGGAAAAATCAAAAGCTGTTAGAATGAAAAAGTTGATCTGTGAGGCAAGTTTTGGTTTAGGTGGTTGACCTGAATATTCTTGTTGGTTGCCAATGACATCATGAAATAATGAATCGGATCTTAATGGTGATAAGTCGAGATCACACTATACACCCATGAAACTCAATGCTTAGAATTTTTTCAAATTGATGGATTAATACTTTGAGCCTGACTATGAAAATTACCATGTGCTCGAGTCTCAGGTGAAAATACTACCCAATATTCATCTTAGAATTCTCGTATCTGAATTATTTTTCAAGAATCACTCGAGTTCATAATCATCTTATACTTTTCAATTTATTTTTCGCATACTTTGCTCGGGACTAGCAAAATGCTGGTTGGGGGTTGTGTTGAGGGTCAAATATTGCAAATCAGACCCTAGTAATTACCTGATTTAACGAATATGGTACTGTTTAACGGCTCAATTTAACTGTGTTTATGCTGCAATGTGTGTTTAGGAGCTTGGACGGAAACAGGGTGCTAAAAGCATGGAATTAATGCTCCGAAGTCACCATAGCAAGGGACGGACTCCAGAGGACCAAAATTGATGGATTTGCATGCCAGAGATCAGAGGAAATCAAGCCGTTAGCATTTAATGGGCCCGAAAACCAACCAGAATGCAAGATCACAGGGTTCTCACCATCTGATAGACTCGAAATTTCATTCATGACCTGAGGACCATGAATTAACTGTACACGTCAATTTTCAGCCATTGAACACCTGTGGAAGTGGGCCAACGAACAGATCAGCCCCTTAATTCACTAAGTGGAGCCCACATGCTATCTGGATACGCTTCAAAATTGGTCTCGACGGGTTAAATAATATGAGAAACAGGATGGATGGATTGGATATCTGAAAAACATCACAGTGGACCCCGCACTGTGGAGTGTGTGTACACAGTGAATGAATGCACGGACGAGCACGGAACCGACCAAGGCGGGTCAGCGCCTGCTGACCCGCATCTCCTCAAAAACGGAGGTCTTCATTTCCAGCGTCTATGTAACGGACGGACGAGTCCATTTTTCGGATGATTGTGGGCCCCACACATGTCCTGTACGGCTGATCCAAGCCATCCATTTTGTAGAGGGCCATGAACACTACAAAAACTTCTGACCTTTGGCACCCATGCATACACACGTGCGAAATACAGAGGCCATAAGCGGGCTGTCCCGCGACGTTCAAAAGGAGTTTAGCGTGATTTTTTCTTTTGGACGCATCAATGGACAATAAAAACCGTTCATCTCCAACCGTTTTTACGTCACACATCTAATGGACGACGTGGATTCCTCCGTCGAATTCAATAATGGGCCCCACCAACCTCAGCAGAAAACGGAAACTTCCGTTTTTGAAACAGCGTCCGTGAAACGGACGCCTGGTTGCAGTTGTGGGCCCCACTCATCATCCAAAAGGGTGATCCACACCGTCAATAAGAACCCCGAGGTCCTTCTTACCAAGGTCTAGGTGGAAAGTTTCAAAGAAGCAGTGAGGATCCGATCTTAGCCGTTCAAAAGCAAACGGACGGTAGAGCAGGAAATCATGTGGGCCGCGTCAGCAACAATCCAAAATAAGCCCTCTATGATTAAATTTTCATCCTTCATCCAGTGGACGGCATGGATTTTGCAAAAAAACAGTGGAATGGGACCCACCGACTTCACAGCGGAAGAGATCCGCGATCTCTGTTACAGCGTCCGGGATTCAGCCGAATTTTTCGGGCAGTTGTGGCCCACCACATTTGATCAGATGGAGGATCTGATCCGTCCATCGTGTAGCCCATCCACAAATTCCCCAAGGGACATTGTTTCTTTGAAAAGAAAGTAAAGGAAGATGGGAGTTTTCGTTCTTTGTTTTCCAATCGCGAAAAAGCTTCTTCGGTGCAGTGAAACATCCGATTTACTTTGCGAAATGCAAGTCGACCGACGCTCTCTTTCGTCCCCCGGCGCCTATAAAGAGAAGAGAAAAGAGAGTCAAGGGTCTCACGTGAAGAGAGAGAGAGAGAGAGAGAGAGAGAGAGAGAGAGAGAGAGAGAGAGAGAGAGAGAGAGAGAGGAACGTGAGGAAGAACTGCTTTGTTTTTTTTTTTTTTTTTTTTTTTTCGAACTTTGAGAGAGATAGTCCATCCATGACGGGCTAAACCTCTTAGCTAGGGCTAAGAGGTGAAGCTTGTGGCGTGATGGGGAAGATCCTATGGTTTGATTCATGTTAGACTGCAAAGACGTTGATTCCGTTTGATTTTGAGAAATACCTTTAGTTTTAATGGTTTCTTTGTGACTTACATTACAAAGAGATCTGCGATGGCTTTGTGTATTTTCCATTCATTATTGTGTGTATGCGGTTAGGAAGCTTTGTTGTTCACCATCGCCTCTTGGACATGGTTGGATGACGAATTCTTCCTAATAGTCATACATCTCTTAGATTGGTTTAAATTCTGTTGTTTATTTTACCTCCTGGGCATAGTTTGGTGATGGAATCTATTCTAATTTATATTCGTCTTATCTTTTGAAAACTGGATCAAACGAAGTCCAGTTGAGTTCGTGAATCAAGCATATATCTCCCTGATCTCTACAAGTGGATCCTCTAAATCCCTACTTTCCCTTCTCTAAATTCTTAAAGTTTTAAATTATTATTTTATCATTATTCACTCATAATCACTTGATTTAGATTACATCTCGCTTTAGTTTTGGTTCTGGTTACTTTCAGATCACGTACAGGTTTCAGTCCCTGTAGATTCGACCTCGGTCTTACCGAGTTTTATTACTACATCACAACCCTATATTTGGAGAGTGAACAAGTTGCAAGCATATCCCTTTCCAACAAAATTCTCATTCTTAGACAGAATCAGTTTACCTGACTCGTACACCACCCATACCTGGTTTTTCCAGAAGACCCCAGAAACTAAGTTTCGCCTAATATCTGTGACGTGCATTACATTAGTTAGAATCACTTTTTTTCCAAAGGTGAATATCAGTTCGATAGTTCCTTTACCGATGACCTTTGATCAGACTTCATTACCCATTTGGACTTCTTAACCATCGGTTAGTTCCTCATAGGTTTTGAAAGTTGATTTGTCGTAGCACACCTGTACTGTAGCAGCAGTATCATACCATCAACCTGGAACTTTGCCTTGGATGGTATTTACCTCAATGATTATAGCCATGATATCGCCTTCTTCTACTGCACTTGCCTCTTTTTTAAATTTGCGATATTGGCATACTCGAGCATAGTGTCTGGTTTTCCCACAGACATGGCATGGGCATTTGAACTTTCCATTCTTCTTTTGGGCGTTTTTCTTGAATTTTCCTTTATTGGGTTTCAAGGAATCATCCTTCTCGGGATTCTTGTTACTAGTATTTTCTACTGCATGTACCTTGTACGAGGCATTCCCGTTATCATTCTTTCTATCTCGGTTACGGGATTCTTCCTCAATTCTAAGGTGTTTCTGGATTTGTTCCAGTGTGTAGTCCTTAGTTTTATGCAGCAACTTCTTTCTATAGTCTTTCCACATCGGTGACAATTTGACGATGATAGCCTCGACTTGGAATGATTCAGGAAGATCGATTTTGATTGCTTTGATTTTGTTAACTATTAGTTACAGTTCTTGGATTTGGGGCAGCAGCGGTTTGTTCTCTACCATGTTGAAGTCAAAATACCTGGCAATGAGAAATTTGTTGGTTCCTTCTTCTTCAGCCATATATTTGAATTTTAGAGCGGCCCAGATCTCCTTTGCTGATAACGTCTGTTGGTACAGATCGTACAGGCGGTCATAGAGAGTATTCAGAATGTGTCCTCAACACACGAGTTCGTCTGAGGCTCGTTTAGTGCGAGCAGCCATCTGTTCAAGTGTGTCTGTGTCGGATGCTTCAGGTAATGCTTGTAGATTTGGATCTAAAATGTAATAGATCTTCAGCGCCGTCAAAAGAAATTTCAGCTTGTCTTGCCATCTTGTAAAATTGGTTCCATCGAACCGATCAAGACGTATCAAGTCCTGATTCATCAACTTGATGGATGAAACACTGTCCGCTTCCATCGAAATAACGCTTTAAGATTGTTAGAAATTATACAAATTAATATAATTTCTGTATAATATGGAAACCGAAAAATAAAATTAGATTGAATAAGGACAGGCTGAAGTACGTCTGAGACGCTGTCCTTAAAGCGTTATTTGCCCCTACTCAAAAGATTGAGTATGCTGATAGGTTACAGGCAAACCACTTCTAGGATACGACGAGCCTGATGTGGGTCTGCATTCAGCAAACACGAAGGCCCACTAATGAAACTCTGTTACACAATCTGACAGAAATACATAAAAAGGAAAAAATCTCAGATTTAAGAAAGAAGAGAAGAAGAATATTTGGAACTTAGACCACTGCACTGGTTTGTTTTTACTGATCTTCAGCAGCTACTGGTTTAGATGAACGTTCTGGACCATACTTTTGGTCTAATTCTCAAGCAATGGTTCAGACTATACTACTGGAATTACTGTTGTATATGAGAAGATTGGCTTAGGCTTAGTTCGTATGGGTCTACTGGAGTGGGTTGAGAGATGGTTTGGAAACCCATCCAGGCCCTCCTTTTATAGGCTATGGTGGCTAGGGGTTATGGTCCAGGGAATTAAATCCCATGACCGTTTTCTAGCTGTTGGAGAAAACTAGTCGTTTTCTGACTATTGTGCATGACCCATTACAGCAGTTGCATGCTGACTGTTGTGAGAGCTAGCTATCAATTTTCTAGCTGTTGGGCTAGCCGTTGGCAACAGTTTTTACAATCAAGTCCATAGCTGTTACACATTTGTGTAACAACTATATTTCCAGCCTCTATATAATCAGATGGACTCTCATTCAGTCCTCTAGATTTTCGTCCGGCCAACCATCTGGCTTAGCCACTCAGTTGCGGAAGTGCGAAGTAAAAAGTGCGCCACTAGAGCCTTTACAACCACACTGCCTCACATGCCCACACCCTCGCACCGAGCCCGTGCCCAAGCCCCAGCCCGAGCGCGCGAGCGCTCTGGTGTTCCAGTGCTACGCACTGGAACACGCAAGTTCCATTTTCCTTTATACCATGTGGGTAAGTATTATAATAGTCCACTACTCTCATATAAAGTACCTTTTCTTCTTCTCTTTTTCCAATGTCAGACTATTCCTAAAAACCCACAAAACGGTGTTTTTCAAACAACTTTTTATATATTATATATTATTTTTATTATTAAAATCAATATTTTTTGCAACAACACCACAGATTCTAAATTGATGCGCTGAAGATGAGGGGATTGGTAAATTAGGATGAACGCCATTATTTGCATTTTTGTTATTATGAGAAGTTGCTAAATTAATTAATTATTATTATTAATTGACATTTTTATTATTCATTGGCATTGATTAATTTTGATATAAAATCAAGATGATCTAGACCTGTTAGACCCGGCTAGACCCATTAGACCCGTTTATAATTGGGTTCGGTTCAGGGTCTGGATATCCCTTAAACAGACTCATTGGACCCGACCCATTTATAAATGGGTCTGGGTGAAGGTCTGGGTGGATCTCCCTCTACCAAACCCATACCCATTTATAAATGGGTCTGATGGGGTTGACTCAGACCCGATCCATACCCGCCCATTTAGTAAATGGGCAGGTCCGCGTTTGGCTAAACCCACCCCAAACTTGACCATTTGTAACCCTTTACTTCCATCCAAACATGATATTTGGATTTTAAGTGCATTTCATTTGCTCTCATCCAAACACAACTGAGTAAGTCATTTACTTCCAATTCATTTACCTTCAATTCCAATTTTCATTTACCTCCATTTCAAATCATAATTGCGTAAAAGTGATTTAGAATCATTGACTGTGTTTAGTATCTTGTAATTGGAATACCATGAAATTTGAAAATTGTATTTGGCAGGTTGGATTTGGAATGCATTTGAATTTTGTAATATATTCACAAAAATAACGGCGATGAGAGAGATAAGAGAGGCGGCAACTATCAGGATATGTAGCTTGGGCGTTGCTTGGGGGTTAAACGACGAGAATAGCCGCTGTTGGAGGTGGTGAACAAGGACCAGCAAGTGGTGGCAAACATATGGCTCAGTTGATACTGTCGGTTATAATGGTGAGTGACAGAATGGCAACAATACACAACTTAAGAGATTGTTTGTTTTTTTTGGCCTGTTTGGGGGGGGGGGGGAGAGGACCCAACAATCAGGGGATTTTGAAAAATCCTCTCAAATTTGACCTCTTTATTGTGATTATGAAATTCTCCCTTTTGGAGGATTTAGATTACATCTGAGTTGTCAGTGCCAAACGCCTCTAAAAGTGTCAAATACATTAAAATCCTCTCAAATTATCTCAAATCATTGGGGCCAAATGACCACTAAGTTAAAGACAAGGTGGGTTGCATTACAAATTTTACAGGAGAGAACTAGGGTTCAGAGAGCTCTCCAAACTCTGTTCTTTATTTATAGAAAATGAACTAAGAGTAGGAGAGAACCCGCAAATAAAGCCCAATTGAGCCTAGGCCAAAGCTTACAAATAAAGATATATTAACACTCCTTAAGCTGTAGCATAGACATCAAGCATGCTCAGCTTGAATATAATGTCAACTAAATGGGAGGACAAAACCACTTTTATAAGCACATCTATTAATTGGCCCTTAAAAGGAATATAAGACAGAGAAAAAAAGCCTACAACTAACTTCTCTTAAATGAAATGGCAATCTACCTCAATATATTTGGTGAGCTCATGAAATAATGAATTAGAGGCAACGTGGATTGCAAATTAGTTATCATATAAAAAGGGAATCAGAATAGGAATTTCAACTCTAAGGTCTAGAAGAAGAGATTTTAGGGATTGAAAGACCTTTGTAAATATGCTGAGACAATAATGGCGCAATTGCGCAATGCAAGGAACTTCGGTCATGATGGGAGGGCTAAGCATGTTGGCTGGAAGTATCACATCGTTTGAGAATATGTAGAGAACAAAGTAATTGAGGTTCTAAGGGTAACACTGGCTAATAATCATTCAAATCTTCCTATAAAGATATTTCCTACTCGTCCTTTCGATGCTCATGTTCATATTATGGGATTATGTGTAGAGGTAGATTGATTTTGGGGCAAGTATGAGATTGTTAGGAGTTTGCGTTGGAAAACTAATGTCTGTGTTATAGACTTTGCATATTATTATTAATGAATCATTCATTAGTTTTCCTCATTAATACGTACAAAACTTCAAATATGGGTTAAAGAGAGAGATTCCTCTAGCTATCCTTAAAAACTTAAGATTGGAAATAACTACGATTGGCCAAGGGAGAGGCAAATGCCATGGATCTTAGTATACTATTTGGCCATGACCAGCTAACGGGTTTTAGAATGAAGTAGTCGTTATCCTTATGTGCTCATCCTGTGTGAGGGGATGGATAATGAGTTGGGCTAGAAGGTCACTGCTATTATGCTCAATGATGAGTTGGTGTCTTTTTATTATTATTATTATTATTATTATAAATTTTTACACACACACACCCCGCACACTCACGCGAGTACTTGAACCCTTGACCGGGAGTTGAAACTCATGAGAGTCTACCACCCGGGCAAGAGTTAGGACCCAAGTTGGTGTCTTTGCCCTGCCCTATATAGGAGTATTAGTGTGTATGGATGTGGGATCCTTTCATTGGATTTGTTGGATTCTTGCATTGGAGGATCGCTTTAAATCTCTAGACTAAGAAACCCATCATTCCAGTACTAGTTCGCATGCATCAAGGTCTTGTTGAGATTTAACATAATCTAAAAAGAGATCTACTTGGCTACTCTAGATATTATCATTAGAATAATTTTATAGTTTGGACCGTCCATCAAGTGCTTTTCAAGCAAGTTATTGCATACAAAGTTTTCTAACAGTTAACCAATGTTTTCAACAGTTAACTTTTATAATTCTAACTGTTGATTTGTTTTAAATTAAGTTTAATAGATATCCAATGTTTAAGATTTGCTAATCCATCCATTTGACTTGCATGGGATATTAAGCCAGTGATGATGGCCAAGGAGAGTGGTTAGGCCGGATCACAAACTTCCGATGTAGTAGGGCTTTCAGAAGGCTATGGGGTGGTGGAGCACTATAGTTGGTGTCTTTCTCTATTACCTTAACTCCTTATAAATATATATCATGACAAAAGTAGAGGAAGAGAAGAGCCTTGGATGTCCCTAGCCCACTAGGGTGTCACCACTAGAGAGAGAGAGAGAGAGAGAGAGAGTCATCTCCGCTCTCCTTTCACACATTCACGCATCCTAACATGCGAGGTCCAATGGCTCTTGGGCGTCTCCTCAACCCTGCTCTGATATCCTTTCCCTCCATTTGGAATAGACTAGGTACTTTCTACTTTGGAAGATCGACATTAATGGTTATGCGGCGTTTTCAAACAGGCAAGTGTAGCTTTCGAGTTCTCCGATTTTGGCTTTTTATAAACTTATAGGCAAATCTAGTTTTGGAGTTCTCTGATTTTAGCTTTTTAGAAATTTGATAATATGTAAATGGGGATCTATAGGATAATTCGTTAAATATGGACTTTTGAAAAGCTTTAAAATTTCTGTGTTTCTAAATATCCTAAAAAAAAGTGGTATAGAGCATTCTATTTTCGATATTCACTAATTTCTAATTTTGATTGTATTGATGGTTTTATGTCCTTTTTGTACTCTAACCAACCATATTAGTGGAACCATAAAGAAGAACACTCATGGCAAATTTGAGCGAACATAAACATATGAATTGGGAGATGAAGCCGATTCAACTTACTTATCGTTGATAATCAACATTAAATCCATATTTGATTAGGACACACTATAACTGTTTTAAATATTTTCCTATTTGTAAATGATGTGATATATATGATGTGTGGTAATGATTCATGGATTTTGACTATTTTAGTGACAATGATGTGAGGTTTAATTAGAAAGTTGCATGCATATATGGTTCTATTTATCCATGAGTTGTAAATTATTATTATTATTTTTAAATCATAGATCTAATCATGTATAGTATCCTAAAAGGCTTGGATTAACCAGGAACTTCGATATTCACTATGGTTAAAAGACTCTGCGACTTTGACCAACTTGTTAGGTCTAGAGCTTAGTCAAGACCCACTGAGTTGGGGCTGAATTGGCCCAACTCACCCAAGTTGGGGGTGACTAGGAGAGTGACTCATAGTATCAAACCAAATTGGGTGCCAATGAGCCTGATTAGACTCTAACCAATCGTATCAGACTCATCACATTCTTAAAACCACAGGACCAACACAAAAACCCACAATTGTAGCATGTGGTGGGGTAGAAATGGCAAGCCTCCATAGAAATTGAGATTTGTTCCCAAAGCATTCTATAGAAAGGGGAGGAATGTGGATTTGCCTCACACCTAACTACATGACACACAAGGGATCTAAAATCATTCATTAGGATGGGTCCTTACTCATGCCTTAGTGGTTGACTCAAAAGAGTTTCAACATGGGGTCGTGGGTTTGAATACCCATTGTGGTGAAAACCCACTATGGTGTGAGTGCGTTGCTGTGTGTGGGGTGTAAGTGCGTGTGTGTGAAAAAAAACATTCATTAGGCAAGGCATGAAAACCAGGTTGGTCCGCTCATCACATTTTCATTTCTTTTTAAACATCCATTTTTCATAAAAATGTGGACCAATGAATGAATAGAGTACAATACTTTCAAGCTAAAGAAAAATGGGAAGCTCTAGCCTGATGAATGGCCCACATTTTGCATACATGTGCCATATTAGTACGTGTGGGGCAAGTTTCCTCAGCTATCACAAATAAGTTAGCGCATATGTAGTGGACTCAAGTTTTCAGTTTGTACATGCATGGCCCATGTTCCATTAATATAGACAATTATTTTGTTGGACCCACCATAGATGGACCATGACCCTTAATCAAACAATTCTACCCTTTTAGTTTTGGGCTTGCAAATAAACTACTAAGAAGACTAAGTACAAAAGGCTCCATATTCAACTTGCAAAAGGCCTAAGATTGGTGACTATGATCTTCTGATCTGTGATCTATTTGGGGCATGGCCCATCCAAAGTGGGGCCATTAGACTAGTGTTTTAGATCATGTACCATGGGTTCTTCATGCTTCAAATGAAAACCAGAGAATATTGTAACTCCCCTGCATTCAAAGCATCAATGTAGGAGTTTGTTTCCTCCTCCATGACTATAATTGCAAAAAGATACGAAAAAGAAAATATACTCCATGGAAAATGGCATGAACTTGGATAGAGTTACCAATCTCTGACTATCGATCTCTTCTCTAGTTCAAGTCTGCCGTAACAAGCTATTGGCATGGTAGTCTTGGAGCTTGGAATGACACCACTTTCTTCTACAACTAAAATAGATTCCAATGTGATGCAAGACATGTGTACATGACTAAATAATTAAGTAAGATCAATCAATAACTTAATCTAAATAATCAAATTTACAAAATACACTAAATCATCAAATATACTAAGAATCAAGTATGTAATTATGAGAAGTTCATGTCACATATGTCAAACTACGCGATGCGTGAAAATTAAATACTAAAAGATGAGATCTCCTAGATGTAGGAACATCCAAGTGGCATAAATTTTAGTTTAATTTCAAAAAGGAAAAACTAACACTACCTAGGGTTTACTCAATTAGGTTTTAGTCCAACTTAGGGTTCATGGGATTGTTAGTGTACTGATTTGTTCACCTTGTTTATCAATCACGTAAGTCATTGTGTCAGGGAGTCGGTTGAGCCCTTGGAAGCTGAAGACCAAAGAAACAAGTAGAGGTGGAGCATAAAGGAGCAAAGAACAAGGATATGAGGTATCTTAGTGACTCTAACCCTTGACCCAAAACGACCTAAACCTCCAGATAATCTTAAACCTAATAGATAAACTCTTTATTGATCATCCCTTAGACCTAAGAGCCTTATTCGAATATACTTAGATTGGCTTTAGAGGTCCCGAGTTGCTGAAAAAACTGTACAATTTCAACAACCTTTGATCCCACCGTACTCACCTTTGATCCAACCGAAATCGGTTAAAACAAGTTGGCATGCTATGAACAAAATTAGGTAATTCAGCTGCAACTAAGTGCCACATTCGATCTTACCGAAAACCACATTTGGTGCAACCGAAAGTGCCAAAATATGTCCAATGGCTTTTCTGTCTAATTCTGTGCGACCAAAGCTTAGTTCAGTTGGACCGAAGACTAGCCGTTTCTGTCTGTTTTATGACCATTGGAATTCGATTCCTTTATATAAAGAATCCAATCTTTAGGCATTTTGAATGATTTTTTGGTATAATAAAAGCTTAGGTGAATTCCCACTCATATTCCACACCCTAAGCCTCTAATCCCATGAGATTTTATTTATCTTCTTGAGCTTTACCATTCTAATGAGGATTCCAACCTCAATATTGAAGATGAACTCAATCATTGTCATTTGGTATACCCTTTGTCTAAATACTCTATAACACTCTTATAGGTGAATCCTTTGGGATTACAACATTTTATTAGTTGTAGGAGATTCACCCAACCTCCCATCACCTTGGTTACCTCAACGGAGCATCGCATGCAAGACATTTAATTATGGAACTGAAGCATTAACAATGCATCGACATCAACGATCGGGGGAGTAACTAGAAGCTGATTTAAGGCACGTGAGAGTATTGAAGAAGCATCTCAAGATGGCACGTCAATAGGGCTTAATCTCATAAGTAAGGTTGTCATTTGTATAGTCCATGTACACTCCTTCCTTGTGTAGGATTGAGTGTAAGAGTTTGATTGTCAAACTCGATTAGGTTCCTGTGTAGGACATAAATCAAGTTCTTGTATAGGCCACCAACACGGGTGTGTGTGTGTAGGTTCTTGTGTAGGATCAAGGTTCGTAGCTAGCCTATACAAAACCATGTAAGCCTCCGAGGGAGTCAGTCCTTGTGTAGGATTGTAAAGGTTAGAGATGAATCTGATTTAAAACCCTAATAGTTAAATTTGGTATACTTATGGGTTAAGTGCATCCGCCAATAGTGTAGAAAAATCAAACCACTATACATGCTTGTATTAGAGATCGTTTTTTGAGTACTTGTTTAAGTATGCTTAGTGATTAATTAATGAATTAAATATGCATGATTAGATGAATGTTATGAGTTGATAGGTAGCACATCTCACATACACATGTACACTATCATTTATAAACTAATTGCTTCATTAACATATCATTTGCAGTCTATGTGATTGAATCTATTGGCTTGACAGCCTTAGAGTTAATTGTCTTAATTAGTTTTAATTAAAATTTAGTTTAAGTAAGTAATTGTATGTTTAATTGGTAAAAAAATGTATTTAATCCTAATTACCCCCCTCTAGGACATAACCTTCATTCCATAGCTCTGCCTAACTTTCACGCATAGCCCATGGCTCACCACCACATGCAATTTAAGTGATTTGGGAAAAAAAAATGTAAGAGGCTTCGAGCCTTAATAGAAGGGAATTGGGGATTTGGATGGTTGGAAGTTTGGAGTTTACGGCCAATTAGAAAAATTGGGAATCTAGGGTTTAGGTGATTTAAGGAAACTTGGATATCATGTGGACCATCCATCATGTGGGTCCACATTAATATAACGTCATCCATCATGTGGGGCCCACCTTGATGTGGACTGTCCATCATGTGGGCCCTACCTTCAATGGCGACAGTCCATGATGTGGGGACTCCTTTGATAAGGACCATAAGAGGGCCCCCTCCTTTGACATGGAGAGAGAGAGAAAAGTAACAAGTCAAAAAGCTACACACACACACACACACACTTAATGAGATAAGTAGCTTTTAGCACTAAGTTACTTTTACAATGATGCTTACCAAATTAACTTAAGTGAAAAAAGTAACTTAATGACTTAAAGTAAGTTAAAAAGTAACTTATTTGGTGGTATCCAAACAGGCCCTTAAGATGCCACTTTCATTGTATTATTCCACTCATCTCCAAGGTGACAAGGGAAACCAGCTATAAATTATAGACTCATCCCTTTAAAATAAAATATTCGGTGGTCGCAGAAACAACACATTTCCCTTCTAATGCCTACGAATGGCGTCTTGCAATGAGGAATTCTTGCTTATTACATCTCCTTAGCACACGAACTTTGTAGAGAATGGCATTGGAAAATCTGACTTTTGGGCCAAAGGACTTTCTGAGTTTCCAAAGTCTCTATCTAGGGATTTTGCCCTTGCACTACTGTAATGATTCTTCATGGACGGTCACCCAAAGGACCTCTTTGGCTTGCGCCCAGCTAATCTCGGGCTTCTAGATCCCTAAAGAGAAATGGCTTCATAACCATTGCTAGGAAAGTTTTCCTGGATTTTATTCCAGTAAAAATGGTCGTTTATTTTTATTTTTATTTTTTATTTTTTTTAAAAGATAGTTATTGCGAAAATGCTTTCTCTTCTCAATCAATAGTTGTGTAACCTTTTCAATTATAGTTTCTATAACTAAGCTGAATTTAAAGCAACTAAAAGTAAACACCACGAGCATTTAACCCAATTACCATGATATTAGAAATGACAATATCACGAGTTGGGTTATAGTTAATAGGACCCGCCGAATACCTCTCGCTCTGATACTAGATGTAGGACAACTAACCACTTATTCCAAAAGCTTGAAATGACAGAGCATGATGAATTAATCTCTTTATCTCATAGCCCAATCCGCACATCTCATAGGTTAGGTCCTTGGCTAAACCCCCTCGTGGGCCTCACATCATATGGGTTCTGTCTTGCATGAGCCATCCACCTCACATGGGTGGGGCTTGTTCACAACCCCAAGTGTAGGGCCATGACGTAGTAATAATCTTGGTAAGACTGAAGTCGAATCCATAAGGACTGAAACTTGTACGTTTCTGAAATTAACTAGAAGCAGGACTAGAAGAAGATGTAAAACTAATTCTGAAGTAATTGAGAGAGTAGTTGTGAATTAAGTAATTAAAAATAAGAATTTAAAGGTGGGAACTAGGGTGCCAAGGATCCACTTGTAGTGATCAGGGAGTCCTCTTGCTTGATTCAAGTAACACAATTAGAATTGGAGTTCTATCCTATGCAATTGGAAAATATATCAACAAAATCAAATCTGAACTTCCATTGACCTAATTCTCAATGAGGAGAACTATGATAATTGCAGGGATTCCATCACCAAACCATGCCCAAGAGACAATGGCAAACAACAGGATTTATCAATCCTATAATCTCAAAGTAGGAGAACTGTGAAGATTGGGAAGGATTCCATCACCCTATCATGCCTAAGGGACTATGGTAAACAACAAGACTTACTAATTTCATAATATCAAATCAGGAAAAGAAGATACTCAAAGCTATTGCAGATCTACTGTAATTTGAGTTACAATAAACCATTACAAACTGAAAGTATTTCTTAAATATCAAATTAGAATCTATGGAGTTCAACATAAACATGAATCAAAGCAATACAAACATCCCATCATGCTACGAGCTTCACTTCTTAGCCCTAACAAAGAGGTTTAGCCAACCATAGACATGATTGGACCAAAGTCTTTTAAGAAAAACATGAAAATAACTAAGGAAGAAGAAAAAAAACTCTTGACGATGGCTCTCCACCCTTTTGCTCTACTCCTTAAACCCCAGAAGATGCCTAGGAACATCGTAGGGAGTCCTATTTATAGTTGTGGAACTCTAACTTTTGCACATAGTTGGAAAACTCTAGAAACCGCCTCAAATTTACGCAGTTTGCTAAAATAGACTTCATTTTGCACAGTTTTCCAAAATAGACTTCACTCTGCGCAATTTCACAAAATGACCCAAAGTTTCAGAATATACTTTTTCAGGACAATTTCAGAATTCCTTTTCTTCACTTCAAATCTTTGATTCTCTTCATTCCTCACTTGGTTTTCTTGGATCTTTGACATGTGAATTCTTCAATCTTGGTCTCCTAAGATCCATCCCTTGCCTTGGTGATTCTCGAGTATCAAATCCATGCTTTTAGCACCCTTTTTAATCCAAGCTCTTAATTTCACCTTGCAACATAAACATGAGTAAAATAGAACATTAAGCATTATCATGTTCATAAAACCAAGATATAAATGGGCGATAATATGCAATATTTGACCCTCAACAGGGCCCTCCTCAGACGAGTTATCCGCCTTACACGGGCTACCCATCCCAAGTGTGCCCCTGCATTAATCATCCCCGGTGCGGAGTCTCAAACACGAGACCCCCCGCTCTGATACTAGATGTAGGATGATTAACCACTTGCTCTAAAAGCTTGAACTGACAGAGCATGATGACTCAATCCCTTTATCTCATAGCCCAATCCCCACATCTCATGGGTTAGGTCCTTCGCTGAACCCCCTCGTGGGCCCCACATCATATGGGTTCTGCCTCGCACGAGCCATCCACCTCACATGGGTGGGGGCCGCCTCACACTAGCTATCCGCCTTACACGGGTTGTCCATCCCAAGTGTGCCCCTGCATTAATCACCCCAGGTGAGGAGTCTCGAACACGAGACCTCCCACTCTGATACTAGATATAGGATAACTAACCACTTTCTTTAAAAGCTTGAACTGACGAAGCATGATGAATCAATCCCTATATCTCATAACTCAATCCCCACATCTCATGGGTTAGGTCCTTGGCTGAACCCCCTAGTGGCCCCCACATCATATGGGTTCTGCTTCACATGAGCCATCCGCCTCACACGGGTGGGGCCCGCCTCACACGAGCTATTCTCCTTACACGGGCTGCCCACCCCAAGTGTGCTCTTATATCCCACAGGCCACCCTACTTGAGTCCGGTGTGAAAATGCCCATACATTAACAATCCACTAAATCATAAGATTTATCGATATTGATTCTGTTACGTCACATGGGAAATATATGTCTTTTATATACAGCTAGACATATATTTCAATACATAGAAGATAATGCCTTTCCTTAACCCTTACCAAATCAGTCAAAATTTCGCAATTCAAAAAGTGTTATGCAGACAAATATTTACTTTTTTGATATTTGCTTCAATCGTGGGTTAACCCATGGCCTCTTAGAATAAATCAATTAATTCTTGGTTGGTTAACCCATATCACTTAATGATTTGTTAGCGTCATCATAGGTTTCATTGTTCTCATAGCTTCTCCATTAATGGCTACGCTTGAACTCTGAAATGGATCTCTCTAACTCAAATTTGTTTTGATGCACTAATAGAATTTAAATGCAACAATTAGTTCAATGACTTGGAAAAGATGAGTTTCAATTGTCTATACCTTAATATTCATGAGGGATTGGCCTAGAATTGCAATTATGTTAGTTTCAAGTGGGGATTAAAAGGGACTTAAAGCGGAAAATTGAGGGCCACTTCCTCATCATGAATACTAAGGAAGATGACTACAATTTGTAACATCCTATGTGTTGAACTTATGAGTGACGAATGTAATTTGATGCAATTGGCATCCAAACAGAGCCTTATATGGTAACTCATTACATACAAATGGATGCTAAACCTCAATGCCTTATATTGAGTGCACTTTTTGTTGAAATGAAGGAGGTAACTTGGTATGGCCAATGGGGTTCGATGCTTGTGAACAGTGTATGGATAAGGGGTCGAAGGAGATGTCTATAGCTTCGGGGTAATAATGTTGGAGACAATAAGAGGAAGAGACTAATTGGATGGGTTTGATCTAAGGAAATGGGTGAGTTCCGCATTTCCCAATCACATCTTGAAGGTTGTCGACAACTTGCTAATTGACGAGGCATAGAAGGGAGGAGACAGTGCTTTGGAAATGCTCAAGCTATTTTTCATTTGGAGGATTGATGTAGAGTTGGCATGAAACACCCCATGATCTTGTTAGTGGTGTGGAAATTAGAGAAAATTCAGAGAGAATTGGACAACTAGAATGTGGCATTGTTAGTGCATTCAAAAGCTAAAAATCAAACTTTTATCTGCATTTCGATGCAATATTGGATTAAATTGCAATAATCAGTTTGTTCAAGTACAAATGCAACTACGTTCCCAATGTAGATGTTGGGAGACCAGTCTCAAAATCACCATTATGGTAGCTTTAAGTTCTACTTGAAACAAATGTAAGTGGAGTTTGGGGGCTGCTTCCTCATTATGGATACGAAAAAAAAAGGTAATTTTTTTTTCACACGCACACGCAACCCCACACACTCACGCCGTAGTGGGCTTTCACCACCTATGGATACTCGAACCCTTGACCGGGTGTTGAAACTCCCGAGAGTCTACCACCCGAGCAAGAGCAAGGATCCAGAAAAAAAAGGTAATTGTAGCTTGGTTATTTCCACTGTATGCAACCATAATCACAATCAATTAAAAAGTGCATCCAAAGCACGGTTTTGTCCGATCGAGTTGTATTGGTTTGATTTGAAACGAAACAAGTAACCACACTGATATAGGACCGAGTCAGACTGATTTGGGGAGAATTATACCGGTTTCAATCCTGAGATGAGTTGCACTTTGAGACCCACTACTTAAATCCATAACCCAAAGTCATGGTTGATATGGGTTCGAGCCCATAGCTTAATGGTAGATAGGACGTGTTTCAATTAAGAATGATCACCCTTACCAAAGGCCTTTCAAAAGGTGATCCCTTATCATTGTCTATCTTTATTCTTTGTTCACGAAGTCTCATATGATTTCTTTAAATAAGTATGTATCTCTCAGACAGGTCCTCTAGACTCTCGATCCTCTTCACAAATGATATCTTGTTGTTTGCACAATACTCCAGTTATGCCTGTTTATCCATCTGCAACAACCTAGATTAATACTATGAGGAGGTGGGTCAGTGGATCAATTTTTTAAATCTCTGTCAAAGAATATCCATCTAAGAATCTAAAGAAACTTAAGCCATTTGCTGCGAGTCAAAGGTCAGTGGAGGGTCTTAAATATCTAGCATTCTAGTGAAAAAGAATCTGTGATTGAAGAGATGGCAAGTTAACCTTGGTGGGCCACTAATTGATCTTCCTCCATGTCGGCATTCTCCGAGTAAGCTCAGGTTGACAAAATACTCTTCCATAAAATTATATATATATATATATATATATATATATATATATATATATATATATATATATATATATATATATATGGGAAAAGGTACTATGCGCTCGACCTCACGATAAGCTCCCGTGAGGTCGAGATGAGTGGGCCCCACCGTGATGCGTGTCGACCATCAACACCATGCATTTGATGGGTCCCCTTTAAATTATGGGGTATCCCAAAAATCAGCTGTATACGGAACTCAGGTGGGCCATACCATCTAAAAGCATGTGAAGACATGCCAAAAACATATAAAAGCACTTGATGGGGCCCACCGAGTTTTGAATGTTTCTGAAACTTGGTCTAAACCCTCATCCAAGTGGGGGACACATAATGGATGGGTTGGATTTGCAAACCACATCTCGGTGGGCCCAGAAAGTGATTTTGAATGTTTTAATGGTGCACGGCCCCTCTCCACTTCTGTATGTGGTGTGGCCCACACAAGTCACGGATTGACTTGATTTTTGAGACCTAGGCCCACGATGGAATGGTGCATCTGACTGATGGGGTAGATGCTCGAAACGCATCACGGTGGGGCCCACACAGCTCGACCTCATGGGACGGTCCCATCAGCTCGAGCGCATAGTACCTTTTCCCTACACACACACACACACACACACACACACACTCTTCATAAAAAAATATCTAGCATTCTAATTAATTGTTTGGAAAAAGATTACTGCCTTTGGGTTCGTCAATCTCTTATTGAGAAGATTAGCCAAAGGTAATTTGTTTGGAATGTCATCACCCTTACTCCCATAGCATAACTCACCCTCATTGAATCCATTGTGTCTAAGATGCCCGTTTACTTTTATGTTAGTGTCAAAGGTTCAAGCCAATGTCTTCTGTTATATATATATATATATATATATATATATATATATATATATATATATATATATATATATATATATATATTATAGATATCTATGTGGTTGGATATATGTATATCTGTTAAAATCTCTCACAGACCTCTATGAATCTTCTACCTCTTTTAAATATTGATGTCATTCTCAACGAAATAAAGTATAACAATTCATATAGTCTTGCAAATAACATTCTTAATAAATTGGAATGGCTTTCTTATATAAATCCTTCTTTATGAAGTCATGTAATCTTCTTTTGTTTTGTCAATCGATTCTTGAGGCGACCCTTTGATCCTTGCATTCCCATACTGGGTCCTGCTGTTAGAATGCATTGGCCCAAAAATCATGCCAGCCCAAACATAATGCAGGCATTGATCAATACATCATATTGAAGTATGTGCCTACATAGGTAGAGTACCATTATTCAAACTACAAAAACTCCGAGCACCTATTCGCATGCATGGTTAGACAACCACCATTGAAAATTTCTGTTTGATCTGAGTCATTCAATAAGTTGACCCATACTCTGTTTGCAATCATGTGGTTCATTTGAAGGATTCTATGGAGTTGAGTTTTGAGCTCTTGGCCTAACATAGGGTGATGCACTTGGTGGTTGAGGGTGAATTTTACACACACACACACACACACACACATATGGGAAATGGTTCTACGCGGGAGCTCATGGGAACTTCCCATGAGGTTGAGCTGTGTTGGCCCCATCGTGATGCGTGTCAAACATCAACACCGTAATTTTGATGGGTCCCTTTTAAATTATGAGATATCTAAAAAATCAGCTATACAAGGAACTTAGGTGGGCCATACCATCTAAAATCATACGATGACATGCCTAAAACATATAAAAGCACTTGGTGGGGCCCACTTGAAATTTGGATGCATCTGAAACTTGGTCTGACCCCTCATCCAAGTGGGACACATAATGGATGGGCTGGATTTGTGAACCACATTACGGTGAGCCCAAGAAACAATTATGAATGTTTTAATGGGAGGATAACCCCTCTCAACTTTTGTACGTGGTGTGGCCCACACAACTCAACCTTATGGGAATTTCCCATGAGCTCGACCGCATAGAACCATTCCCCCCCCCCCCCCCCACGCACACACACACGAAGGTACAATGAGGTCGAGTGTACGCCTGCTCTTATGAGGTCGAGACGTGGTGCGTTGGCAGCCGTCCGATCAAGGGGCTTAAACATGCGGTGGATGTTCATGGTTACTAGGGCTGTGGATGTACACAACCTTATATATTGCAACAAACCTTTCCCGTACACTTCTCTCTCTCCCTCTTGAGAAAACCCATTTCCAGCCCCATCTCCCTGCTGCTCTCTCGCTATCTCAGCCCCTCCATCTCTCTCTCTCTCTCTCTCTCTCTCTCTCAAGTGCCCTTCTCTCTCCCTCTTGAAAAAACCCACTTCCAGCCCATCTCCCTGCTGCTCTCTCCCTATCTCAGCCCCTCCATCTCTCTCCCTCTCTCTCAAGTGGCAACAACAACTACTTTCTCTCCGTTCCTGCATCTCTCTCCATCCCAAACGGCGACGCAAGCACGGGACTGCAAACGCACACCCTCTCCCTTAGGTCTCTCTCTCTCTCTCTCTCTCTCTCTCTCTCTCTTTCTTTTTTCTCTCAATCTTTTGATTTTTTTTTTTTCCAGTTGATGTTGATTGGAACCCTCTTCAATTTCGATTATTGTTTAATCAAAGGTGGTTATATAAAATTCTTATTGATTTCAATTATTTAGAAAATTTCATGATTTTTTTTTTTTTTAATTTAAAGAAATTCAACAATGATCAGAAAATGGTGGAGGATTTGGCCCACCAAGATGCGTGTGTTATCAACCCTGTCACGTGTTAAGTAAACTTGACGGGGCCCATGGTGATGCATGTGTCTTATCCATGCCGTCCATCACTTTTTTTTTTTTTCCAGTGGACCACATCACAGGAAATCGTGGCTATAATGACGTCCCGTTGAAGCCCTTTTAGGGCCCACAATGATGTTTATTTGTCGCATGGACATGGATGAAGGGAAAACAGAAATATTTAAGAAACCTACTCTCACCTTCATCATGCGTGCCTGTATTTGGCAACTGCATGTCAGCTGCTACAGTTGATGTCAGCCCATCTAGCATCTGCTTCTGCAACTCTATAGGCAATTACTCATTAACATGAAACCATACCTATCATAAGAAAACATTTTGTATAAATGAGCAGAAAAGAAAGTGCCTCAGCATCTAAGACTATCACTGATGCAGACAATCTAGAACTAACCAAGGTTCATGGAGATGAATGGCCAATCAAGTGAAGACCTTGCCTACCCTGCGTGATGTCTGGTCTGTATCTGGGGAGCCTTTAAGCATGTCCTGTACAGAAGGCATCTAAGGGCCCGCAGGAAACAAAAGCTACTAAAGTTCTAGGCCCTGATAGGGAGTTAGTCTACTTGAGACTCTAGAATTCCAAATCTAGAATTCCTACAGATATCTCAAAACTATCTGTCACTCTCCAGACTCGGTAACCGGACTCACAAGGAACCCGATAGCCGGTTCTGACCGCAACAGCCTCCATAGTACCCCATTCTCGGCTCCTAAGGCAGGTTCCGATCCTGGGATCCCACAAGGAGGATTTTCATTATTGAATAACCATTTCCAATACGAGCATACCCAAGATCACAGCAAGTAAAATCTCGAAAATAACAAAGGAACACATCACAGAATCCACTATGAATTTGAACTTTTACAAGTTTTCATAAGTTCCAAAAGGACATATATAAGATAAAGAAGAGAAAGAGGTAAAAGACTGCAACACTAGGGTCCTCAAGCTCAACTCTGATCCAAGCTCTGCCGCCACGATGCCTGCATAGGGTCTCCTGCACGCATCAATCGCGCATAAGCTTATAGAAGCTTAGAGGGTGATGAAGGTGTGTGACAATGGTGCACAGAAGAATAGTAGGAGGTACAGGAAGGGAAACATGCTCAATGACAATATCACTAACCTTACCAAGGCTTATCATGAATACGATGCAATGAGTATTGGGTGCCATACCAAGGCGATGTATAAGGGGCTGATATAGCTGATGCGAATGCAATGCAAGGTGATGCCAGTGCTCATATCCAATCCATATATCAAGTACATTTCCAATCATAAGGAAACCACCAGGGTCCATTACACTGTTGGATGACTGTCGCTCTCCAGACCCGCACAGTCAAACCAGCGTAAAAGACCTCACTACCCGGCTGTGGACAACCAATCACCAACAAGGCTCGACGGCAGTGAACCCATTTACAAGCTGGTCAGACTCAGCCTAGCAATGCCTCCTCACACCAGGCGGGTAAGGCCACACCCCTACCCAACCGACTATACGACAGTGGGAGTCGCGGCCTAAGGGTATAAGGCCCTAGTGCGCTCGTAGTTTCCACTTGGTCATGGCGTTGGGGTAGATCCTTGGTACCATGGAAGTTTTGAAATTTCACCCATGGGAATCTTATGCACCCAATATGCTTAAGTAACATTTTCGGTGTCCACACGTATGGCCACCCACGAATGTCCCTATGGAGGCAAGGCCCTGATGAAGCAAGGGCAGTATCATCATGCAATGCGATGCCAATGCATGAGTTACGCATACAGGTCATGTACTAGCTTCAAGCACTCGATGTGCACAAGGGGAGAAACTCCATCCCTCTATGACCACCACACAATGCAATCAATTCACACAGATGATGCATATGGGTCATAATGATGTAGGTGCACTACTCGGTGATGATATCATGGAATATACTCCTTCCCAAGGAGGGACAAGGTCTAGATACATAGACATACACTTTAAGGAAAAGTCCTCTAGTGGGGGCCCGATATTTTGGGATAACCCACAAGCTAAGGGAGTCATAAAGGCCAAAGAAAAAAGTGGTCCCAACAAGGTCCAAGGTGGGGCCTTTAACCACCTGTAAGGGCCCTATGGCCCTACTTAGGGCCACTAAGGCCTCAACTGGATCCCAAAAGGTAGCCCAATAACTACACGCATGTAAAGTAAGGCCCAAGGCCTAAACAATCCATGGCCTAATGGGCTATACACCAAGCCCAATACATAGGCAACGTGGTGGGCCCTCAAGCAAGGTTAGGGCCCAACCACAAAGGTTATGAGTCCACTCATTGTGGTGGGCCTAATGGGCAGCCCATTAATCCAATCATATGGGCATTTCTTATGTTTTAGAACAAATAAGTTGGGCCTCACACCTTGGCCCAAATATGGGGTTAATTTAATGGGCAACCAAGGGCCCAACTACTTGAGTATTTGGCCCATAAAACCCATCACAATGGCAAGCTAGATATAGGCCCCAAAGGTCCAATGGGCCTATCAAAAGTTCCAGTCCATACAAAGCTATATGGTCCAACAGTTAGCTGGAAGTATGGACCCAATAAAATTCTAACTGTGGCGGGCCTCAAAAGTGCATTTATTAAGCCCAAAATTTTAGGGGACTAAAGGCATAAATGGGGGCCCAATATCTTAGGAAAATTCGTGCATAGGGTGTACACATAGCACCCCCAATCTGGTGGAAAATTACAATTCAAGACCACCTAGCAATGTATAGTGAAAACTGGGCCTTGCTGGAATTTCAGCCCACCCAACTTCCTGGGCCTTCTGGGGTCCAGCAAATGGGCTTACTAGATGAAATAAATATCCTAGGGTGGCCCATACATGATACAAAGGGTCTTACCTAGAAAGGATTTGCACAAAAATCACAAGGTGAGGATACACAACACATCGAGGTGGGCCCACAAGGAGGATGGACGGCCAACCATGGTTGGACGTCCTAGCCTGGTGGGCCGGTCCAGCCAGC
This sequence comes from Magnolia changhungtana, assembly GCA_030180095.1. Classification (NCBI taxonomy): domain Eukaryota; kingdom Viridiplantae; phylum Streptophyta; class Magnoliopsida; order Magnoliales; family Magnoliaceae; genus Magnolia; species Magnolia changhungtana. The sequence goes on along the minus strand of JASAUF010000203.1, from coordinate 191,613 downwards.
GCCACGAATTGCACAGGGGTCCGTTGACCCAGAAACTTGGTAGGTGAGTACTATCATGGGTGGGCCACTTCTCTGTAAATTTTCAGAATTTTTGGAATAACAGAAGTATTTTAATTAATTTAAATAATACAGACTGTCCAGAAAATCTGTTTGACCTTGGCGTCCCATCTTGGTAGGCCGGCCCAGCCCTTGCCACGGTGTGCACAGGGGTCCGTTGGCCCTGAAAATTTGCAAGGTGGTCCTTCTATGGGTGAGCCACACCTCTACAAAATTTCGTGATTTTTGGATGATCAGAAGTATTTTAATTAAATTTGATAATACAATCTGTCCAGAAATTCTGCTAAGTGTAGAATTCTGGATAGACCATGATTGAGCACCCAATGGGGTTGGGCCCTGGATGTCCAAAAATTGGGAAAATTAAATTTAAGCCTTCTCTCATATATGTAGTATAAGGTGGGGTCCACCAAAGTGGCCCACCTGATCAGAAACTATTTTATAATTTTACATTTCTAAATTGCAACCTTGTTGGAATTACAACAGAAAATTCAGCAGTACCCATATTGGCCCACCCTTTTAGGGACCCAAAGAGGTCGATTGGGGCTGGAATTTGGCATGCTTATAGGTGGGATGCCCATCTTCAAAAATTATATTTCGCTTGGTATACAATTCCCCACTAAAAGCCCCAAATCCTAGCCTCAAGTTGGCCTAAAATCTGTTCAGACAGATTTGGATAGCAACATGTACTTGAAAGAAATTGAATATAAATATCATTTAAGAAGGGATTTAACCCCAAAAAATCATGTTGTGGACCACCCCAGTGGGCCCCACAAATATCCAAACCTTCCCCATGATAAAAAAACCCCTTGCATGTGCCCCATTTAGGTGGATTTGGGGCCACATGTCTAAGGATGAACCACCATGGACGTCTCCATGGATGGTCTGGATTTTTGGTTGGTCCACAAGGTGGGCCACACATGCTTGATAAGAATGCTAACATCAGAAAAATAAAGGATCGGCCATGGGCGTAGGGCCCTGCCACTAATGGGCCCTCCCAAGATTCAATCACACCCATATAACTACCTTGATTACACTTGCAACCATAAAACTATTACATGCATGGTTTAAGACCCGAGGCCTCGAAATCTGGTTTGTACACTGGATAGCCGTTGACTCTAAGTCCATTGGCCTCGAGAATATTTTGACTTGATCATAATGTTTTTCTGTTATCGAGCCACAAGCCGTATTTCAACCCGATGTCCGAATTATAAGATGCTGACTTAAAATTAAACAATCTGAGAAATGACAACTATGTCCTTATTTTATTTGGCGGAGCCCCACCATCGAGTTTTTAAGATCTGTTAGGTCCAAGAGACTAACCGTTGTGACCGTAGTTAAGTTACGGAATTATTGGCGAAAACGGCATGTCAATCGGACACCCGGATTGTAAGTTATGAATAGATATGTACATGTATATTTTAATAAAATAACTCAAATGACCTCGATTTTTTTAAAATCTTTGGAATGCTTTCTTTCAAATCACTTAAATAACATTATCGGAGTTCTACGGAGGTTGTCAACCAAAACTTGGTGTATAGTAATCATGGATTACCAACACTAGATTTAAGGTTGTGACAGTTTATATCTACAATAAATGGTTGAGATGCCATCCCAACATGATCTTTAAGGTCTAGATGACCTTGAGACGGAGTGATCATGAGATACATCATGATGGAGTCCATGGAGAATGGCCCCATCATGTATCATGACATGCATGTAGGATGGGCCCAAGGGCCACATCCATGGGGTCAAATGGGATCCCCACCATGGATTGGTGAGTCCCATATGATCCACATAAGTAGAAATATGAAGGTTAAAGGTGGAAAATAAATCAGCAAGAATAATAGTCACCCACTTGCAATTTAACTCCTAAACTTCTACACCATGAAGCTCTTGGGGCAAGAAAGAGATTTTAATGGTAGAGATTTATTTCTAATGGTGGCATTGGAAGTATGTTGGGGGTTAGAGGGCTGGAGAATTTGGGATGTTGGAGAGGGAGGAGTTGCTAGGAAATGGAGGGAAATGAGAAAGAGAGAGGAATCATCATGAGTTTGTAAGAGAGATCATGATTGCATAGGGAGGAGTTTACAATGTTGTAGGCTTTAGACTAGGCTTGTGTAGTGTGTGTTGAGTGGGTAGTGTTTTCCATAGAGTTGTGTGGTGTGTGTAGTGTGCATAGGGACTTGTGCCAAGGAGATGGTCCACATGCATTGCACAAAAGTGGGCCACATGATTAATGGTTCATACTATATAATGTTCATAACTTTTAATCCACATATCGGATGGACGCACAAGACGCGTCGTTGGAACGCAACGACGATGCGAACAAGATGGCATAGGTCTTGGGTCGATCCGAGTCGGGTTCACGTGACTGGACTCAAGGATGACCGCAAACGCTATCCAAGAGTCGTGGGTCATCGGGATTCGACCGGTAGGACCGCGAGACCACAAGAAATGAAATGCCCACTCACACACATGCACATGCAGGAACTCGGGTCGGGTCTTACAATCCGTTCCTGGGACCTGGTGGCACAGATGATAGTGCGAGAGTGGCAGATGCTCGAGGATGTTTCAAAGTATGACTTCGAGTTCGATCTGCATTCTTTTATCGTTCAGCTTTCGAGCTTGTCGATTCACCCATCTTTGGTGGCTAGGGTGATCAGGGCTCAGCAGACGGACGAGTCGCTTCAGGAATACCGAGCAGAGGCCGCATTTGTGGAGCAGTCAGATCGGTAGATTGGTTCTGATGGTGGATTACGCTTCAGAGGCCGATTGTGTGTCCTGAACGTCCCAGAGTTGCATCGTGATCTGATGACCGAGGCACACCGATCAAGACTTACTATTCACCCGGGCTCCACGAAGATGTATTGTGATATGAGGAGGCAGTACTTCTGGCAGGGGATGAAGCAACAGATTGCAAGTTTTGTGGCCGAGTGTGACACATGTCAGCGTGTCAAGGCCGATCACCAGAGACCCCCTGGTCCCTTACAGCCGTTGAGCGTTCCAAAGTGGAAGTGGGAGCATGTGTCGACAGATTTCATCGCAGGTTTGCCGAGGACTCAGCGCGATCACGACACCATTTGAGTTATCGTCGATCGTTTGACGAAGTCGGCTCATTTCATCCCAGTGCGTGCTTCCTGGTCGATGGATCGGCTTGCAAAGGTGTTCATTGAGGAGATAGTGAGACTGCACGGCATCTCAGTTTTGATCGTTTCAGATTGAGACTCCAGATTTATGTCTCAGTTTTGGAGGAGTTTCCAACAGGCGATGGGGGCCACCTTGCGTCCGCTTATCATCCACAGATAGATGGGAAGACCAAAAGGGTCAACCAGATCCTTGAGGATATGCTCAGAGCTTGTGTGATCGACTTTGCAGGCAGTTAGGATGAGCATTTGCGCCTCGCCAAGTTCGCGTACAATAATAGCTTTCAGGTGACTATCGGCATGACTCCTTTTGAGGCACTTTATGGCAGACCATACAGATCTCCTAGTTGTTGGACCGAGGTTGGAGAGCGTCATCTCTTAGGTCCGGAGCTTGTGCAGCAGACGTTGGAGCTATTGATATTATCAGGCAGAGGATGCGCACAGCTCAAAGCCGGCAAAAGAGTTTTGTTGATCGTCGGCGTCGACTCCTCGAGTTTGTAGTGGGGACATGGTATATCTCAAGGTCTCGCTTATGAAGGGCGTGGTTTGTTTCGGTGTGAAGGGCAAGCTTGCCCTGAGATTCATTGGACCTTTCGAGATTACCGAGCGCGTGGGTGTTGTGGCTTATAGTCTTGCCTTACCTCCTGAGTTGTCCGCGATCCATGACGTATTCCATGTTTCTATGTTGCGGAAATGTGGGTCGGACACTATTCCTGTGATTGATTGACAGCCACTCCAGGTCTGTGAGGATGCTTCTTACATCGAGCAACCGATTCATTTTCTTGATCGGAAGGAGCAAGTCCTCAGGACCAATGTCATTCCCTTGGTGAAAGTACAATAGGGTCATCATTCGGAGGCTGAGGCGTCTTAGGAACGCGAGGCCGAGATTAGAGAGCGTTATCCCCATTTGTTCCATGATCGTTTGCTTGTATTGCCTTCTTTTGTGATTGTGACGAGCGGTAGAATGGCTGCACTGGTGGTGCAGGTCGTAAGGGTGGAGCCGATGTATCACGTGGCGGCAGACGGTCGGTCTTCTGAGGTGGTGTGATCCTGTTGTATTTCGTCTTGGTAAAATAAAAGGGGTCAGTGTGTCCCCCTCTGTTGCAATACGTACACCGATGTTTCGCTCGCCTTTGCTGGGTCAGCAGAGCCTCAAGCCTGGGAGGCGAATCTTCAGGTGGCCTCTTGCCGAGGATAGGCCTGCTCTGCGTCTCAGCAGGACGTGCAGGTGGTGAAGGTGGAGTCACACTGCCATGCTGAGATAGGACCGCCAAAAGTTGCTGGTGCTGGTGTTGCATCAGCATCATCATCCGCTCAAACCTGTCAGTAGGTGAAGCAGCCTGTGGCTCATACGGTGTCGAAGAGGATGCCCGGTTCTGCTCGCGAACCAGTGGTGTATAAGGGGGTAGTCCAACTGTAGGACCAGTGGGAGGCAGAGACTCAGGTATAGTCCTGCGATCAGGGCCCAAACTAGGGTCTCTGCGACCATCACCCTGAGAAGGAGCCTGGTCCATCGTATCAGTGAGTAGGAGGTGTGTTGTGCTCCGCGTATATTTCCGCGGCAGGCCCTATACAACATAGGGTGCAACGCATGTGAGATGAAGCAAATCAACCCAATACACAAGCACTTAAGCATTCTACACACTCCATAGCAAAATAAGTTGCATGCTTTCCATTTACCCAAAATTGTCACAATACATGGATAACAAAGTTACATGAATCATGACTGAAGATGCATGTGAGCTAATTACAACCAAGCTTGAAACACTTAAAACATACTACCAACTACTACTGCATCCATCAACAAGGAAACATAAGCCGCCTAATGCGGTAACTGTATCTGTGGTAGAGGTATGTGAAGATGTGATGTAGTAGACAAAATTCGTCTGTCATATGGGACGCTAGCAGACTCTTGTTTGGCTGCTACGGAACCAGCTGGGAACAAAGGAACCGAGTGCGGCGATCCCTTTCACGAGCAATCCCCAGATTCTGGAGAGAAATATAGCAAGTTGGAGGGCTTGGAAGGGTAGAAATGAGAAGTGGGGCTCCAACCGGAGAGAAATAGCCCCCCCCCCCCCCCCGAAACTTTCGCACGCACCAAATGTGTCAGGGGGTCGGGCCGACCACGACCAGACCCGACCCAACCCGAGCAGGCCAACCTGACCGCAGTGACCACGGTTCCGCCGCGGTCCACTAGGCCGGGAACCTTGCCACCCGGGCATGGCTGTGGTCACCACCCCGGGTGCCAATGGCACCCCGGATCCATCTTGGGTCCCTCCGAATTGCATTGTGTGGCCCCCGACTCCGTTTCGAGTCGTTTCAGGTCAAATCGGACGTATCTTACAATCCAGAATGAGTTATCTGACGTATAATATATGATTTTGGGGTAGAACGAGCTAATGAAGCTAACCAACCTAGCTATGCTGGGTTGCGCAGCCCGAAATTGCGAAAAACCCCTCGATCGATGGTCGTTTCCCTGTTTAAATTTCGTTTTACTAAAAATATTAGTTTTAGTTTGATTAATCTTCATCCGTTGGGCTTTAGGAGTTACGCCCATTGCAAAAAGAGCTTAGAATAATTAGGTGAATGGTTTGGTGAAGCCAAATAGGACACTATTTTTGACCGAAAACCTTGCGCACTAGTAGACATCACAACCTTATAGTAAGTCGCGAATTCTAGGAGTTTTAGTTGTAGTTCGATTTTGATTTCTTTCCCATTAATTGGTATCCCTATTTAAAGGGTTGTGAACTCGTTTCTAGTTATTCATTAATCAATTTTGAATTTATTAGAATTTGTTTCTATTTTCTGCTTTCTTTCCTCATGGATTCGAGAAGTTTCTCTGAGGAGTCCAGAGGAGCTCCGAGGATTCGGAGTAGTTATCATCATCACGCTTATCCCGTATTCTACCGATTTTCAACAGTTGAGGTGAGGTGGATTGTAATCTAGACTCATCAATAGACGGCCTAGGAATGTTTTAAGGTCGACCTATGCGACCATGGTTGAATACAGACTCGATTTCGGCGTTCGTTTTCAGCGAACTAGCCGTTGGATGAAACAGGGATGCCATCCCTAAGACTGTTTCTACATTGTTCTCGCACCCTCCTATGTCAAAAGGCGTCAGCGTACGTCGTGGGAACATAACTCAGGTCCGGTTTAATTAAAATCATGCTCTGATACCAACTGTAACGCCCTGAAAATCGGGGGTCGAGCATAAACTCAACTCTCGAGTTCCAGAACATCACTTATGCAACATAGATAATGATGATTAAATGTTGTCTGTGTTAGTACAATAAACATGAGTGAGATTCTACCAAAACAGTAATTCATACTCTAAATCCATGTATAAAACGTAAGCGGAAGACTAAAAGGTGTATATAGATATATATAAAATAAAATATTCTCGATCTCCAGAGTATGAACATTAACTGAGTCATCTTATATATACATGTTGGTTCTGAATCAAAATGTCAAAATAGTACAACTGAAATTATTAACCCTGTAGCCCCGTAGCACTGGACAACCTATGTGAAGCCTCCAGCGAACTGCATGTAGGAGAACTCCTGATCATCATAGAAGTCGGGCTTAGTCTCCTGTGCTCCAGTGATACCTGCATCTGATACAGGGTCTGGTGGGTGTTTTAAAACACCGTCCCATAACGTGGGAATGAGTGGCCAACTCAGTGGAACAATAAAGCATAGGTTACCATGTTATCAATGTAGTCAAGCAGTAATGATAAAGCAGTACAATAAAACACTCCAACTATTCTTGTTAATGCAAGTATGAATGCAGTCATGATGGATGCCCTCACCGACATACTCCCTCATGCGACACCATCTTACGTTCGCGGTATGCTTGCATTCCTCAGTGCTCCACATCTTCCAGGCACATGCAATGCATGATGAGCATGATTACTGAGTTGTTATTAGTCCATTTCAAATAGCAGGATTGGGAAACTAAGGTACCTCCCTTGTATCATTCCCAAACATGATCCATTCTAGGGTCGTCAAACCTAGATAATCCCATACGATATTATGGTTCGAGAGGCATCGCGAAGGAATCCAAAGGGCTCGTCACCCATCAGCACAGATACAGATCTCACCGTATACGGCTCAATTGCTGGCCGTCATCTCGAATACAGGTCTCACCGTACTCGGCTCAATCGCTGGCCGTCAGCTCGAATACAGGTCTCACCGTACTCGGCTCAACTCATGCTCTAGTTGCTACAAAGGGCTCATCGCCAATCACAGACTTTAGAGTATGCTCGAGGTCACTCCACTAACGTCCTACCAACTGGCAGTCTATTTTTGAAGCCCGACCATCCACTTATTGACAATGGGACTCGGATGTAACCCGACTAAGGACCACAGCCAGGCTACGCCAGTGTAGGCCGACAGCTTGAATATAGTGTTCCATACCACCATAATCGGCTCACGAGTCTGGTTGCTCAATAGTCACTACGGGGAGGCACATGGCCCTAGCGTCGGTCGACAGCTCGACCACGGTGTCCCATACCACCATGCCCAGCTCATGAGTCTTAGCGGATCAAGGTACCAAGGTTAACGGAATCCCACTGGTAAGTTTGGTACCCTAGGTTCAAGCAGAGGCGTCCAAACATGGTGAACATACATTAGACAGATCGGGTTAATTGACGAGCTCGACTTGCACGAGCGCCCGTTGAGTTGTACGACATGAAGTGCATAAGCACTTCGTGTGGCCTAACCACTGCCGACAAGCAACGCACGACTCAGGTTCGTCAAACACGTCTTGTGTGGCGAATAGAAGCCAACCACGAGCTCAAATCTGTTACCGATTGCCTGGACTATACAATAGCCCCAATCACATTCAGTTGCAGATAGTTAAAGTAGTAATGGGTCAAGATTCAAATCATACAATCAAAGTCTGATACGGTCCGCTTAGGGCTGCCAGGGCTGTTGCTCGCACTCGTTACACCACTCCCCCATCACCCTTCGCGGCCATAACATGAATTTAAACATATGTATAACATAGATAAAATCATAGGTCAGTTGAGCATGTTATGAAGTACAACATAAGCATGAGTTTATACATATTCAATTTCTAATCACACAGATATCTAAAGAACTCATACACATAGTTAAAGGGATTGAGAATCATATCTCAACACCTTTATACATTACAATTTAATAACCACTACTCATTCAGACAGTTCAACAAACACTTTAAACTACATACATCAACATATATCACATATGTTGATCGCATAGGTATTAGGCCAAATCCTTTCACTAGGGAGTTGCCCCAATTATAACACGCGTACACCCACGACAGATAGTCATGGCAGGCAGGATTCCAAGTTCCATAATCATTCAGTCATTTCCACAAACACTTGGACTACACATTTTAACGTATGTAGCTTATAGTGGCCGTGGCATGATTTAAGGAAAATTCTTTCATCAAAGGGAGATCGCCAATACAACAATCATATATCCATGACAATTAGTCATGGCGAGCACGAATGAGAATTCTATACTCATTCAGTCATTTTCACAAACACTTACAATACACTGTTTTAACATACATAGTGTATATTAGCAAAAGCATGTATTAGGACGAATCCTTTCGCCAAACAAGTATTTTATCCATATATAATATATCAATACAGTAAATAATCATGGCAAACACATTTTCAAAATTTATACGTATACGGTACTTTCTACAAATACCTAGAGTATGTAAAATTCCATATTCTTCATCTTTAATCGAAATGGAAAACAGACAGCACTTTGTATATGTGCAATTGCATGCAGATCATGAATCTATCATTATCTGACATTGAAAGCGTTGAAAACTATAACCTATACATCTAAAGTCCGCACCTTTACGCCGTTGGAGCGTAAGAAACTCGATGGATTTGTCTAACTTCCGTATACGGCAACTAGGTAGCCTAGAGAATGAAATAGGTTAGCTTTTCATCACTTAAATCGAGTCAAACCTTTAAACAGGTTAGGGTTAGGGTTTTCTTACCTAGAAAAGATGTTGAAATCGCTGGGAAAGCGATTAGATTGCAGTGGTGGAGCTCGTAGAGTGGTAGGGTAGAGCGGCCGGGAGATTCTCCCACTTCTCTCTCTAGGGTTTCACTCAAATTCGTATGGCTGTGAGAGAGAGGGTTCTAAGGTCCTTATATAGCCTAAAAACACACCGAAATGGACTTATGGTTAAGGTGTACTTAGGTTATAACCAAAGTGATCCTGTTTCAGCTCAACGGAGCACTTCTGGCGGGCCCCCTTGAGCTAAAGGTCGGACTTAAGCTCACTAACACTGGATCTAAGTACTATTAAGTTTTCGTTCCAGTAGGGTTCTCAGATCACGCGTGGCGGACCAATTTCAGTTCAACAGTCAGCGGATCTCGATCGGAGATTCCGAGTACATGGTTATGTTTGGGGAAATATCCCTGATCCGAGGGTGTAATTTGGTCTGATTCTGACGGTCTAGTTGCTTAATACTGATTCGCAAGCTAGAGGTGCCAGATTTCATAAATTTCTATTTTATTTTGAATTAATTTCACATTTCTCACACTCCCCGCTCCGAGCTCAAGCGAATAGCGCTGGGACACTATCTGGATTTGATTTCCGAGGTGGTTGTCAAGCCCAGCAAGGCGGTCCTAATTCCTTAACTTCGTGTTAATCGGACTTCCGACGTGCGGTCCAGATCTGATACGGTGTTTCGTGATGCTCCCGAGAGCAGCCGGGTAATGAGATTGATCCTAGATTTTAGGGTAATGTAGCGTCAACGGTTCCATAAGTTTTGGGTCTTGCAGATCGTATTTAAAGCGATTGGTGCTAATTTCACAGGCACTCTAGTTTAACACTAGCTAAATCTCGCCAAATTTCTAAAGGATTTAGTCCTGAGTGATTTCGGTCTGAGGTGGTACTTAGACCTTTGTAGCAATGTTTAGTTTAAGTATTGTTCTTCATCACCTAAACTTTAAGATAGTGTCTAATGTGAAAGTACTTAGAAGGATTTAAAGAACGAGGTAGTGAAAGGTGAGATTTGTGAAGAAAAGGGTTTGAAAAGGGATTTGAGGCTTTAATTGAGTGTTTGAGAAGTTAAACCGGTGTTAGGATTGACCCATCGCCTAAGGACGTCTAATTCCAGGTTGGGAAAAATCCGGGCTGTTACAATGTGGAGCATCTCCTTGGCACAAGTCCCTATGCACACTACACACACCACACAACTCTATGGAAAACACTACTCACTCAACACACACTACACAAGCCTAGTCTAAAGCCTACAACATTGTAAACTCCTCCCTATGCAATCATGATCTCTCTTACAAACTCATGATGATTCCTCTCTCTCTCTCTTTATCTTTCTCATTTCCCTCAATTTCCTAGCAACTCCTCCCTCTCCAACATCTCAAATTCTCCAGCCCTCTAACCCCCAACATGCTTCCAATGCCACCATTAGAAATAGATCTCCACCATTAAAATCTCTTCCTTGCCCCAAGAGCTTCATGGTGTAGAAGTTTGGTAGTTAGATTGCAAGTGGGTGACTATTATTCTTGCTGATTTATTTTCCACCTTTAATCTTCATATTTCTTCTTGTGTGGATCATATGCGACCCATCAATCCATGGTGGGGATCCTATTTAACCCCATGGATGTGGCCCTTAGGCCCATCCTACATGCATGTCATGATACATGATGGGGCCATTCTCCATGGACTTCATCATGATGTATCTTATGATCATCTCCGTCTCAAGGTCATCTAGACGTTAACGGTCATGTTGGGATGACATTTCAACCATCTATTGTAGATATAAACCATGCGTGTAATAGTTTTATGGTTGCATGTGTAATCAAGGTAGTTGTATGGGTGTGATTGAATCTTGGGAGGGCCCATTAGTGGCGGGGCCCTACCCCCATGGCCGATCCTTTATTTTTCTGATGTTAGCATTCTAATCATGCATGTGTGGCCCACCTTGTGGACCAACCAAAAATCTAGACCATCCATGGAGGTTGGACGTCCATGGTGGTCCATCCTTAGACATGTGGCCCCAAATCCACCTAAATGGGGCACATGCAAGGGGTTTTTGATGATGGGGAAGGTCTGGATATTTGTGGGGCCCACTAGGGTGGTCCACAACATGATTTTTGGGGGTTAAATCCTTTCTTAAATTATGTTTATATTCAATTTCTTTCAAGTACATGTTGCTGTCCAAATCTGTCTGAACAGATTTTGGGCCAACTTGAGGCTAGGATTTGGGGATTTTGGTGGGGAATCGTATACCAAGTAAAATATAATTTTTGAAGATGGGTATCCCACCTATAAGCATGCCAAATTTCAGCCCCAATTGACCTCATTTGGGTCCCCAAAAGGGTGGGCCAATATGGGTACTTGCTGAATTTTCTGTTGTAATTCCAGCAAGGTTACCATTTAGAAATGTAAAATTATAAAATAGTTTCTGATCAGGTGAGCCACTTTGGTGGACCCCACCTTATACTACATATATGAGAGAAGGTTAAATTTAATTTCCCCAATTTTTGGACATCCAGGGCCCACCCCATTGGGTGCTCAATCATGGTCTATCCAGAATTCTGCACTTAGCAGAATTTCTGGACAGATTGTATTCTTAAATTTAATTAAAATACTTCTGATCATCCAAAAATCACGAAATTTTTTAGAGGTGTGGCCCACCCATAGAAGGACCACCTTGCAAATTTTCAGGGCCAACGGACCCTTGTGCACACCGTGGCAAGGGCTGGACTGGCCCACCAGGCTGGGACGCCCAGGTCAAACAGATTTTCTAGACAGTCTGTTTTATTTAAATTAATTAAAATACTTTTGCTATTCCAAAAATTCTGAAAATTTACAGAGAGGTGACCCCCCCATGATAGTACTCACCTACCAAGTTTCGGGGTCAATGGACCCCTGTGCAATTAGTGGCGCTGGCTGAACCGGCCCACCAGGTTGGGACGTCCTGCCATGGTTGGCCGTCCATCCTCCTTGTGGGCCCACCTTGATGTGTCGTGTATTCTCACCTTGTGATTTTTGTGCAAATCCTTTTTATGTAAGACCCTTTGTATCATGTATGGGCCACCCTAGGATATTTATTTCATCTAGTAAGCCCATTTGCTGGACCCCAGAAGGCCCAGGAAGTTGGGTGGGCTGAAATTCCAGCAAGGCCCAGTTTTCACTATACATTGTTAGGTGGTCTTGAATTGTAATTTTCCACCAGATTGGGGGTGCTATGTGTACACCCTATGCACGGATTTTCCTGAGATATTGGGCCCCCATTTATGCCTTTAGTCCCTTAAAAATTTGGGCTTAATAAATGCACTTTTGAGGCCCGCCACAGTTAGAATTTTATTGGGTCCATACTTCCAGCTAACTGTTGGACCATATAGCCTTGTATGGGCTGGAACTTTTGATAGGCCCATTGGACCTTTGGGGCCTATATCTAGCTTGCCATTGTGATGGGTTTTATGGGCCAAATACTCAAGTAGTTGGGCCCTTGGTTGCCCATTAAATTAACCCCATATTTGGGCCAAGGTGTGAGGCCCAACTTACTTATTCTAAAACATAAGAAATGCCCATATGATTGGATTAATGGGCTGCCCATTAGGCCCACCACAATGAGTGGACTCATAGCCTTTGTGGTTGGGCCCTAACCTTGCTTGAGGGCCCACCACGTTGCCTATGTATTGGGCTTGGTGTATAGCCCATTAGGCCATAGATTGTTTAGGCCTTGGGCATTCCTTTACATGCATGTAGTTAGTGGGCTACCTTTTGGGACCCAGTTGAGGTTGGATGTCCTCCTTGGTGGCCTAAGGTAGGCCCATAAGGCCCTTACAGGTGGTTGAAGGCCCACCTTGGACCTTGTTAGGACCACTTTTTTCTTTGGCCTTTATGACTCTCTTAGCTTGTGGGCTATTCCAAAATATCGGGCCCCCACTAGAGGACTTTTCCTTAGAGTATATGTCTATGTATCTAGACCTTGTCCCTCCTTGGGAAGGAGTATATTTCACGATATCATCGCCGAGTAGTGCACCTACATCACTATGACCCATATGCATCATCTGTGTAAATTGATTGCATTGTGTGGTTGTCATAGAGGGACAAAGTTTCTCCCCTTGTGCACATCGAGTGCTTGAAGCTAGTGCATGACCTGTATGCGTGACTCATGCATTGGCATCGCATTTCATGATTATACTGCCCTTGCTTCATCAGGGCCTTGCCTCCACAGGGACATTCGTGGGTGGCCGTATGTGTGGACACCGAAAATGTTACTTGAGCATATTGGGTGCATAGGATGCCCATGGGTGAAATTCCCAAAACTTCCATGGTACCAAGGATTTGCCCCAACGCCGTGACCGAGTGGAAACTACGAGCGCACTAGGGCCTTATACTCTTAGGCTGTGACTCCCACTGTCGTGTAGTTGGTTGTGTAGGGGTGTGGCCTTACCCACCTGGTGTGAGGAGGCATTGCTAGGCTGAGTCTGACCAGCTCGTAAATGGGTTTGCTGCCGTCGAGCCTTGTTGGTGATTGGCTGTCCACAGGCGGGTAGTGAGGTCTCTTACGCTTGTTTGACTATTTGTGTCTTGAGAGCGGCAGTCATCCAGCAGTATAATGGACCCCGGTGGTTTCCTTATGATTGGAAATGTACTTGATATGTGGATTGGATATGAGCACTGGCATCACCTTGCATTGCATTCGCATCGGCTATATCAGCCCCTTATGCATCGCCTTGGTATGGCGCCCAGTACTCATTGCATCGTATTCATGATAAGACTTGGTAAGGCTAGTGATATTGTCATTAAGCATGTTTCCCTTCCTGTACCTCCTATTATTCTTCTGTGCACCATTGTCACACACCTTCACCACCTTCTAAGCTTTTATAAGCTTATGCACGATTGATGCGTGCAGGAGACCCTAGGCAGGCGTCGTAGCGGTAGAGCTTGGATCGGAGTTGAGCTTGAGGACCCCAGTGTTGCAGTCTTTTCCCTCTTTTCGTTCTTTATCTTATGTATGTCCTTTTGGACTTTATGAAAACTTGTAAAAGTTCAAATTCATAGAGGATTCTGCGATGTGTTCCTTTGTTATTTTCGAGATTTTACTTGTTGTGATCTTGAATATGCTCATATTGGAAATGATTATTCGATCATGAAAATCCTCCTTGTGGGATCCCAGGATCGGAACCTGCCTCAGGAGCCGAGAATGGGGTACTACGGAGGCTGTTGCGGTCAAAACCGGCTATCGGTTTCCTTGTGAGTCCGGTTACCGAGTCTGGGGTGTGACACAATCCCTTTTGCAATTTACAATCTCTCTTCACTATTTCTATTGTCAGTCACATTGAATCGCCTTCAAGGACGCTTCCGCTAGATTTAGGCCTCTGTCTTTCTAATCTCTAGTTGTTTTATGTGTCGGTAAACCGATTTACCGGTTGGATTCCTGTTTCAATAGCCAATGCTTCATTGCTTCAAGAGCTCTATTTCACCAACAACGATTTTACTGGCGGAGTTCCTATGAATGTCGGGACTCTTCAATATCTTTGTATATTCACCTTCGGCAGTAACCGACTTGGAACAGGGGAGGAAGATGAGTTGAAATTCATCAATTCACTTCCCAACTGTAGCTACATAGAAAATTTGGATTTCATAACAACAATTTCCAAGGCTTGCTGCCCAGTTCCATAGCCAATCTGTCGACCTGACTTAATTGGCTGGCGATCGGATTCAAGCACTTGTATGGAAGCATCCCTCCAGGGATCGGGAATCTTGTCAGCTTGACCCAATTGAATCTGGATCATAACCATTTCACAGGTACCATTCCTATCAGTATAGGGAAGCTTCAAAAGCTGCAATTTTTGGACTTGTTGGTGAACAGATTTTCTGGGCGAATTCCGTCTTCCTTAGGTAACCTCACTGAACTGAACGAGCTTTACCTGCAAGAAAACAGACTATTCGGAAACATCCCTTCAAGTCTTGGAAATTGCCAAAAACTGATAGTTTTAAACATCTCTCAAAATAACCTTAATGGTACAATACCCAAACAGCTCGTTAGCCTGTCGTCTCTGTCAAAATCTCTCAACTTAGCTAGAAATTCATTGATTGGGTCCTTGCCCTTGGAGGTAGCTTGAAAATTCTTCAAGAACTAGATGTTTTGGATAACAAACTGTCCTGCGAAATTCCTGAAACGCTAAGCAGTTGCCAGAGCTTGGAACGCTTGCATATGGAAGGTAATGCCTTTCAAGGGACCATTCCTCAGTCTTTGAACACCTTGAGAGGCCTTGCTGAGTTGGATTTCTCACGAAATAACTTGAGTGGGGGAATTCCAAAATATCTAGAGAGTTTTACTTCTTTGCAGAAACTAAATCTTTCTTTCAATGATTTTGAGGGCAAAGTGCCTATCCAAGGGGTGTTTGAAAATGTAAGTGCGATTTCAGTCATTGGAAACAATCAACTCTGCAGTGGTATCCGAAAACTAGACCTACCCAAATGCTTTGTTCCAAGATCCAAATGGCGAAGGTCTTTAAACCAAGTAGATAATGTCAAATTAAATCTACCAGCCATGTAGAAGAGGAATGTGTTATGCTAAGTAGATCATGTCAAATGAAAACAACACCATTAACATGCATTGTTCAAAAAAATGACAGACTGATCTTAGTCTCTTACAAATTACGGGGTGATGATTGACTTACCCAGATGTCTACCTTCTCGCGTAGAATATATCTTCTGAACAGATCCCACATCTGAGAGTCAAGCAAAAACAGGAAAAGACTAGTTACCACTTTCATTATCATTGATCAATATCAAATTATCAAGAGCAACTTAGTTCGCCATTAAACCTCTGGATCTCTATAGGCAGGCGTTGTCTGCTTCCTGATATTGTCTTCTTCAATACCCATCTCTTCAGGCCTGTCAAAGCGCTTGTGATTGGTTGAAATGCTACCAAAATCACACAATTTCCATGCTCCATCAGGTCCCAATAAGACATTCTCAACTTTTAGATCTCTGCAGAATGTAGGCCACGTGTGATATATAAAATGTAGAAAAAATGGCACGAGTGCCTGTATTCAACTACTTCATTACTGTACAGCCTGATTTGAAAACTAAAGATAGAAGTTGATTCTTTTTTAATAAAAATCATTGATTTATACAGAAATTACTTTTTCATGAAGGATTTGACAGAGGCAAAGAGCACCACTTGACTATCTCTTCATATTAGAGTCTATGATCTAGAAAATCATAATTCTTTTAATTAAACTTTCTATTTTAACCTCATTTTCATATAATATAATAGAAATATATGAATATAATATTTTATCTCTCCTTGATACTCTCAGATCTACCATTTTTATTCTTTTTAATTTCTAAGACCTAGTAATCAGGTCATTGATTCAATTTATGTATATATGGGGTATGCCTATGGGGCTTTTGATTTACAGGGGCCCATCATAGTCATTTGTTCTATTAATTAGTAGGGCCCATCATAGTCATCCGTAGCATTTATTAGTTGGACCTCGCATATGAGCCAATATTGTAGAATACTACATGTCCAAATAGCAAGCATTGCTATTTTTTTTAGAGCACAACCCCAAGTTGGATTGAAATGAAATGGCTAAAGATTATATGGTTGTGATATATCAATGTTGAAAGTATTGTTTATTAGGTTTATCCAATATGATCTATCTATTTTAGGTTAAAGGTTGTCATTTGTTATTGTAATTATTTTAGTACTTATTTTTCTTTATTTATGCCCTTATATTTTTCATTGCTTTGAATAATCACCTGGGTTTACTTCGGAATTATGGGTGAGGAAATGGAGTCACGAGCAAACGTGGGTGTAGAGAATCAATATGGACGGCCTATTACTACATGTAGCACTATCAACACAACAATTGATAATCACATTTCAGAGGAACATGGAATATACCATGAAAAAGGAAAAACCACAAATTCATATGAATTCATTCCAAAAGCGCCTGAAGAAGTTAAACCGATGGTTGGTAAGGTATTTACTTCTGTAGATGATACATACAATTTCTATAACGTTTATGCAAGATGGTGTGGATTTTGCATACGAAAAGGTTCTACACAAAACATAATGAAAACATGTGAAACAATAATGGAAGTTTCACATGTTTCAAAGAAGGGCATCGAAATAGTAAGTATACAAAAGCAATAGATCATAAGAGAAGACTGAGAGGTATGAGCAGATGTAATTGCAAGGCAAAGATTGTTGTCTGCAAGAAGGGACAAGATATATGGGAAGTGAAGACATTTGTGGAAGAACATAATCACGCTTTAATGAGTCCAAATAAGGTTCATTGTCTACGATGACATCGGCATTTTACAAATTCTCATAAGGATATCATGAAAAATATGAGCAACGCAGGTATTGGTCCCTCCAAAGTGTCAATTTTTTTTGCAAATGAAGCTGATGGACATGATAAAATGAGTTTTATTGATGAAGATGCTAGGAATGCTCTTAAAATTCAAAGACATGATAAGCATAGAAAGAGTGCTCAAAAGTTGCTTCTTTACTTTCAAAATAAGCACACGAATGATGATAAGTTCACCTATTCGATCCATATTGATAATGAATGTAGATTAACATCTTATTTTTGGGCAGATAATGTTTCAAAATTAGATTATTAAGCTTTCGGTGATGTTGTATGTTTTGATACGACATACAAGACAAATGAATTTGACATGCCTTTTGGTTCATTTGTCGGAGTCAACCACCATGATCAATCTATATTATTTGGTGTGGGGCTTCTATTTGATGAAACTATTGCAGATTTTGAATGGTTATTTCGAGCATGGCTACAAGCTATGAGAGGGAAGCATCCAAAGGCCATAATCACAGATCAAGATCCGGCCATTGCTACTGCAATTGCAAATGTATTTCCAAATACGGAGCACAGATTGTGCATGTGGCATATTGTTCAAAAGCTTCCAGAGTAATTGGGTCAAGTTATTAACGAAAATCCATCCTTCAACATTGATTGGAAAAATTGGGTGTATAAGTGCGATGAGGAAAATGAATTCGAGACATTGTGGTCGAAGATGATTGCAGATTATAATCTTGAAGAAAATAAATGGCTGTAAGATCTGTACGCGATACGTAAGATGTGGATTCCATCTTATGTTAAGAAGACATTTTATGCGGGGATGTTGACAACACAACGAAGTGAGGGCATGAACGCATTTTTTGATTATTTTGTTAGGCATAAGTCAACATTATTGGAATTTGCAGAAGGTTATGATTGTGCTTTAGAAAAATGAAGGCATGATGAATTGAAGGCTGATTGTGACACCTCTTATAGTACGCCTATAGCAATAACCCCAATCGATATGGAAGCAGAGATGGCAAATATTTATACAAGAGAAGTGTTTTATGAATTTCAAGTTGAGGTAAGGGCTTGTTTGATTTTCTAATTCGATGGTAAATGCAGTGTAAATGCGTGATAATTATTTCCTTATGAATTTACCGCACTATTCCCTGTATTTGATTTGACCGCTTACTTTTTTTAATGCAAAAATCGAAAAGGCGTGATAATTATTTTAGTGATTGAGTGTTGCGTGTCCCACCGTGATGCGTGTCGCTTATCCACACCGTTCATCCATTATGCTAGCTGAATTTGTGGCATGAGCCAAAAAATGAGGCATATCCAAAGCTCTAGTGGACCACGCCACAGAAAAAAGTAAATCAAACACTTATTGTTAAAAATTTCTAGGGCTACTATTTCTTTTGGTGTAGGCCACTTGAGTGTTGGATCTACATAATTTTTCGGCTCATGTCTCAAAATGTTGTGGTAAAATGGATGGACAGAACAGATATGTCATATACGTCACTGTGAGGTCCAAAAATTTTAACTAGCACTTTTAAACCAGTTTACAAGGCAGGAATTCCCAAAAATTTCCAAACGGGTGAAAGTGTCATAATTACTCATTTACCGGGTATTTACACTTGCATTGAAAAATCAAACAGGCCCTAAAGGAAATTGTTTCACTTCTTTGTAAGTTGGTAGAGAAGAATGGACCATTGAGTACATATAATATATTCGACTATAGAAGGAATGATAAAATATATACAGTTATTTGGAATGGCGATGAACAATTTGGTTCTTGTACTTGTCGAAGCTTTGAATTTCGTGGAATTGTTTGTAGGCATTTATTAGTTGTGTTCAAGGAGGAATCTGTCATAAAAATGCCATCTCATTATATACTTACAAGGTGGACACACGCAAAGGAAAAATATAAAAGTGACCCAAGTCCTCCATCTGAAAATATTGATTATTCAGCCATCTTGGGACGTAATGAAATATTTTTTTTGAATGATGAACTATTTAATAAATGAAGGGACAAGGGCTCCTGAAATCACGCAACCTATTTTTTCATGTTTGCGAGATTTGTTTACAAATGTTCGTCAACAAAGTGGAGTTGAAAAGGATGTCAGTATTGGTCATAATGTTGAGGGAGGTGAAAGCAACTCACTTGTCACTTCACATTATAAGAACTCCTTCATAGTATTCGATCCAAGGGTTGTAAGTACTAAAGGCCGCACGAATAAATGATTTAAATATTGTAGGGAAGAGAATAGCAAGTTACGTGGTGGGTGTAACAAGTGGGTTATTGGGCATGATAAACGAAATTGTCCTACATATAAGCAAGTTGATAATGCATCTGAAGAAGTTGGGTATGTATAATATTTCATATATTTTGCATTTGATTGTTTCTTATATTAAATCCTTCTAAGCTAGATTTATTATTTTTATAGTATCGACGCTATTATTGAAAGAGGAAAGGGAAGGAGTTGGTAGGCCAAGAGGAAATGCTAAGGGGCGGGGCCGTGGTGTACTGTCGAATAAAGCAGATGTAAGTTAAAAATAAACCAACTATTAAAACCAAAACTGTTTTCACTTATATTACATTGTCTTCTCGTAAAAAGAAAATTACATTTTTATATACTTTCGATTTCAAGTTTCAGTGAATGGGTAACTAAATATTTTTTTTCTCAGTTTTGTTTACAGGAATAACTTGAGACCATTTTGGCCTATAATTTTGAATCAAGGTATTTTGAGAAAGGTGGGAATCCTTGATGCAGATGATTGTCGTCAAAAAAACATATAAGAATAAGGGTGTACACGGGTCGATCCGGGTCGAACTGGGCTCAACCCCGGTCACCAGACACACCCAGCCTGAACCCGGCCCGGCCCAGTCACCGGGCCAACATGTCTTGCCCGAACCCGGCCCGGCAGCAATCAGGCGAGTTCAGGCCAAGTTCGGGCCAGTTTCGAACCTTTGAGTTCGGGCCAATTTCTATTATTTGGTTTGCCCCAGTTTTGAAACTGACTGCCACCCTCACCCTTGGCTTTGTTCCAGCTGCTTTCTTCTTCTCCATGTCCAACGTATGGTGGGGCCCACCCCCCTTTCTCATTCCTTCTTGCAGTTGCTGTGTTTTTCCAAGAATCCACCTGACTTCCACCCAAAACCTTCTACTTCTTTCCAACTACCAGTAGCTATGCCCAAGGGATCAAGCTGCTTTCCGCTACCAATATTTTCATTACCTTTCCACTCAAATGCTTTGCCCCAAGAATCTTCTTCTTCACACATTACACCTTTCCCTTTGTCCCAAGATCTTGGTTGATCTTGATCAGCAACTTGAGCATGGTTCCAGTAGTTCTGTTTGTCGCTGACCCCTTTGCATTTGTCGTGGTTGTTTGCTTCTTTTCCCCAGAAGTTACCATTTTCACTCTTCCAATTGTCGGGTCGGGCCGGGTTGGGCCGAGTCGGGTCGGGTCGAGTCGGGTTTCGGACCGAGTCGGGCCGAACTGGGCCCTATCCGAACTCAGTTTCGGGCTGAGAAAAATGGCCCGTCCCGACCCGAACTCACTTCCGGGTCAGGCTGAGTCGAGCGAGCTAGCTGGGCTAGCCCGGTTCGTGTACACCCCTATGTAAGAATAATTGTCCATATTCTTTTCTTTTCTTTTTCTCTCTATACTTTCACCTTTATGTGGTATCTCCTGTTATATTTTTCTACTTATGAACTTTTCTCTGTAGTTGTACAACTTGTTCAAAAGCTCCTTTATCATAGATAGGTGAGGCCCATTTCGTTTTGTGGTGCCCACCCAAATCATTGTACTGATTTTTTGCAGATTCAACAAAGGTACTAGTGGTGTGCTCCCACCTTTCTCAAAGAAGAAGAAGAAGAAGTAAATCAATCATGACTTCTTTGTTTCCCTTGGTAACTTGGGGCGGCACATAATAACTTCTTTTCTTTTCTTTTTATTACATATTGTTCATATAGGTCGAATTTGGAATGAATGTAAATTTTGTGTATATGGATTGAATGTGGATTGTTTATGATATGGATTAAGTGTGGAAGAATGTGGATTGTTTATGATATGGATTAAATATGGAAGAATGTGGATTGTTTATGATATGGATTAAATATGGAAGAATGTGGATTGCTTATAATATGGATTAAATGTGGAAGAATGTGAATTATTTATGATATGGATTAAATTTGGAAGAATGTGATTTTTTTTTTTTTTTTCATATGGGTCGAATTTGGAATGGAAGTGAATTTTTTGAATGTGGATTGTTTATGTAAATGGGTTGAATTTGTAAGGATTTTGCTGGAATTATTATTTATTGGGCTGTGTTGTATTCTGTTGCCCCAAATATGAGTTCAGGTTCTCGATAATAACAAGGGCAAATATACGATATATTCGGCTCGCCTTTGGCCTGATATCAACATGGCTCAAGAAGTCATGAATTGCCAGAAAGAGTAAAAAAACAAAGGTTCGCTTGAAAAGAAACGAAGAAATACAATGATCATCCAAATGATGAAAACACATGCATATATGCAAAGCAAATTATCTGTGCAGGGGATTTGTGCTGCTTCTGCAAAGTGGGAAATTCTTCTTTGATTCTCAACTACTTGCATATTTTCCTTTATGTCCAACTCTTTTAGCATTGAATCAATGATTCTGAAAAAATAGGATCATTTTGCTAGTGATTGGTGTTGTTAAGTAGATTCAAGGTTTAAGACATTTTAATGATGGTTGTGGATCCTGAAAACCATCTCACCAGTGGGCAAGGATGAAATGTATACATGGATGGGTGTTCATGTGTCCTTTTGTCTTTGGATACGTTCGTGGTGAGACATCATGGAAACAACTTCTGTTGTTGCCAGTTAGAGAGCTTGTATTTTAATTGCAAAGCATTGATTTCATGTGTTCATTGTATTGCAAAAGCTACTGAAATACAGTGCATTTATAAATCTAATATCAGTCCCATTTGGACAGACATTTGGGTCCACTAGCAAGCTGAACCTGATGGAATCTTGGGGTCCATTACATTTTGCTGTATAAGTCGTTTCTGATAGAGTCCCATTACATTTTGCAGATTTATGCAGTGTCTATTACAATTTGTATTGTGGTAAGTAATCTGATAGAAATATATCAAGCTTAATCATGTAAATGTCATATGGATATACCTGCAGGCTGCAGTTAGTACTACCAAGCCTGCTCCTGAGGTTGCTTTTTTATTATGAGTTGAGCATGCTGTGATTCATTTTTGAAAACTTAATATGCTTGGATTCCTTTAAAAAAGTGTTGGATGGTCTTGTTTCCCTTATATATGCACCTTTTTGTGGCAGTGCAGTTTCTCTTTTCATGATGTTCATGTCAGTATTCTCCACTTGCCTTTTATGTAGGATAAGAGCCCAGTTTATGAGCCAAAGCGCGAGAAGCAACTCAAAAGCCTTGGTATGGTTTTTCAAAGGAATCGGCATCCTTAATGCTATTGGCCGATATATTTCTTGTTCTGACTTCGACACTGTCTCATGTGTACTCAAACAGAAAGAGCCATCAAGCATGGAGCATGGGTACGAAGCTGCATGATCATTATAGGAGTGAACCTGCAGTTAAGATCATTGATTGCTATTGGATTTCATTTTGATTGTTGACTAGTAGCATCTATTATAATCATCTAACATGATGAGTTCCCTTCATTGGACTTCCCTTGATCATTTTATAAATATTTTATAACTTAATTGCAATAACTTTTCATCTAACATGATGAGTTCCCTTGTCTTCTTGAGGCATCACAGGAATCTTGCAATTTCAGTTGTTTCTTGTACCCATCTAACGGACTGGATTTGTAACAGCTGCCACAATTATCAGAATCTATCATTTGAAGCTTATTTTGTCTTTTTTTTTTTTTCTGATGGATGAAAAATCTACAGGTCCCCGAGGTCATGGTACGTGTGGCCCTGATGGATGAAACATATCTATCACACTTACAGTTTGTATCTCAATATTTACTCTTGGGTGGGTAGCCTATGTTTCATTTTACATACATATGAAGTTCCAATCAAAGTGTTGTATTAGCAGATAGTGCTTTCTTTATTATTATTATTATTATTTTTTTGAAAATTTATATCTTTGTGATCCTGCAATTGTTCGCTAAGACATTGTCAGTTTGGTTACAGCTTGGAGTTCTGGTACTATACTGCAGTGATCCTTTTAGTGGGTTCCTTGAAAAATAAGCCAGAAATAGTTGTTGATGCTGTCTCTATCTGGTGAGCTACTCATACATTTCCAACCCATTCACATTTGATGTGATTTTTTTAGTGGTTCTTGAATTCTTCCGGGCCCAAATTCACCTTTCTAATCCTTTTTTTTTTAGTGGACACTGATGGTTGCAATCGGTTTCAATGCGGCTGTCAGGTTGGTGATCTCTCTCTTTGATCGTGGCTTGGGTCAGTTGCAATGATTAAGCTATTGTTTGTATACACCCCAATCACAATTGGATTGGATTGGATATCATCCAAAGAAAGGGCTTTGATTTTTGGATCAGTTGTAATGATTAAATGAGCATCCAAAGAAAGGGCTACTGATTTTGCCAATTTCTGGATTGACATTCAAAGAGTTGCACCTTTTTGTAGATGAGCTCATTGCTAGATTGGGGAGAAATGGACAATTTAGATTGAGGAAAAAAAAAAAAAAAAGGCATACCCATCATCTTGAAACATCGATTTGATAGGCCACATGGTGGAATGCTTATGATTCCACATAATCACTTTGGTTAGATGATGCATTTTCAAAACAATAGGTTTAGGGATTCATACAGTGAAATAGTGGATGGTTTAAAAAGGAACGTAATGAACGTAATGTCTACATTCAGTAAACACATGTGGTCCACTTGATGAAGGACTTAGAAGCATCTAGAGTGGGTGCCTATGGGGCTAAACAGAACTCACTTTCATGTACTCAAATTCATTTTTAAGTGAATGGAAGCTACAGATATATAAACTCTTTTTCAAAGTAAGTGTGTTGAACCTATGAAATGTGTGCTGAACCTAATGAACAATTAAGAATTTATTTCTCTTGCGTTTACAATGACAGATGGGTAGATTCACTGCTTTCCCCTCGGATGGATAGATAGGTTCCTAGCAACCGAGCATCTCACATCCTTCAAAAAGTTGTTTATATGCTTTTTTGTTTTCTCTTCGTAATTTTCAAAGTAAAAAGTGCTTTATAGCTGCTGCCTTATCCATTTCCGCCTTTTGACCGATTGCAGGAGCCATCTTCCATCTTCCGTAGCTGTAGCTTTTGGACCTACGGCTACGGCACCAATTACTACGGTTTTAGCTATATGTACTTAGCTACGGTTTTTATCCGTAAAATTTCCCCCTTTTCTGGTATTGATAAGTTAACATTATGGACCTGCTCATATAAACTACAAACTGAAAATCTGAGGATGCTGTGCATATCCTTGTATAGAGGATCATAAAATTAATTCTACCACTGCCTAGTTACATGACTAGGTTACCAAACACGATAACCTATGAATGGCAATCAAAGATGCTATATATAACATCTCTAATTCTATTAGGGCCTGTTTGGCCGGACTGATCCCACGGTATTAGGAGGGATGGGATCGTGATATCCCGGGATATGTATGACGAGCCAAACAGACCCAATGAGCTTGTCCCGGGAATCAAAGCCATCCCATGGATCTAATCCAACATCTCATTACCTTAGGGATGAGAGAATAGTTGATGCTTCTAATAATGAATTTTCCTATGCTTTCTATCTCTGCTCATTGTTGGTGTTTGGGTGAATTTTTGTATTACTTTTTTTTTTTTTTTTTAAAGAAGAAAAACCTTTGTATATATATGAACAGAGGTTGTACAAAGTAAAGATTTTAGGAGGGCTCCACAAGTCGGGCCTCACCTATCATATAACAAGCAAAGCAAAAAGCTACAGAGGGGGCTAGAAAGAGCGAACTTCTCCTTGAAGAGCTCCTGTCGGCCTCTCCTGCTGACCACAGCAACAGCCCCTATTCCTTCATCGGGCTGGATTGCAAACTTCAGCCATGCTAACAAAAAAACATGCCACTTCTCCTGGGAAACAAGAGCTTCATGAGTCAAGATCAAAGAGACCCCGAATCCAAAGTCTTCAGACTTACAATCTCACCATTGGAACACAAAACAACCCACTCAATCAGCAATTTCTCAGCCCAATCCAAAAGGCACCGGGCAGAGAGACGATACTCTGATACTCCAGGTGGCGGATTAGATAGCCACTGACCTCGATAATCAAAGCAGCCCAAACATGAGCCTGGAAGCGAAGCTGCACTGCAATGAAAACTGCAGCCCAGCTGCCAAATCTGCTAGGCAAGCGGCCTGATTTTTACAGCAAGGCTTCCCATCCAAAAGGAACAAGCCAACTCTCAGCTGCCATAACTTAACCTGCCACCAGCAAACTAGCATATCGCAGCAAAGATCACAACCCCAAACCAACATGCCAAAAGTTATAGCAGGCTACATCTTTCAGCAAATATCAGCCTCATCCCGGCTGTCATCAGCCATGATCCTTGCAACACTCACTCAAGCAAGCAGCAAACCACCCATAAAAATGCAAACAACAACAGGCATTCCTGGCATAAGCATCTCAGGCAGAAAATCAGGAAAAAAACCTGGGATAGACCTTCTCTTGAATCCCATTGAGATTGGTTTCCAAGCCTCCGAAAGCAGACGAAAACTGGAATCATCTGCTCCATCTAGTGTAGTAGGCTGTTTTTGGTCTTGATGAGCTGATTTCAACTTCCTTGTACCTCAAAATGGTGAATGAGATAACCTACAATATTGCACCTCTACTGCACTGCTACAGGGCACACACAACATGTCATTTTCTGCTGCACTAGAGCTGCACTTCTAGTGCGTTGCTATCACAGCCAATGACGAAAGGATACCAGCAGCCAAGCAATAGATACCAGCCAATCAATCTGCATCCAAACTGTTCCCAAACTGCCTCCAAACTGCATCCAAAAATGGACAACACGACCAACCAATCAGATGTTCCAGCATCCACTTCAACCAATCAAAACTGCGTCCGAAACTGGACAGCACGACCCCATCGTTGTAGTTGTTGTTTGGGCGAATTTTTGTATTACTTTGTTGTAGTTGTTGTTTGGGCGAATTTTTGTATTACTTTGTTGTAGTTGCTGGTTCTTTGTTCTGCCTTTACAATGCAGTTTGTTTGTGATGGTTGGCTGTGGAAGATGAGAAAAGTAGTTTAGTATATAGAAGTTATTTACTTCTTTAATAGTGTAAGAGCCAACCATTGGTACTTGTATAAATTCCATCTTATACACTGAGCACATGTATATTTATTTTCCCTTTTTCATGATTTGCCATGTATGGTTATGCCTTTCATAGGTGTGGAGCCAATGCTTGGTTCAACCCATCCCTTGCTCTAATGGCCCCATCTTGGATGAACCGTGCCCCAAAAATATCTTCATTTGATCAACTCTAACCTTTTCCATCTTGGGCATGCAATTACATGGTTAAGAAGAAATGCACCAACGATCCACATTCAATGGAGAAAAGACAATATTTAATGATTAGAATCTTCCAATTTGAGAGATGTTTCGGGCATGGTTTATCCAAGGTAGGGCCGTTGGATCAATGGATGGGATAAACCAATCACGCATCACACATGTACAGATTAGTTCCCTGTTCATACAGAACATGAAAAAAAAAAAAAAAAACTTTTTTGCAGAAATAAAATGTCAAAATACCTTGATGAAAATTCCTTCTATGTACATTGATTTATACATTGAAAAAACAATAGAATTGTAAAAAGATACTGAAGAAGGACAGTTTCATGGTGGAAGTACATAAATGGCTAATCGAAATTTCTCTTCATACCTGCGAGAGAGGAAAACAACCCTTACAATATCAGAAACCAAACCTTAAAACAGAGATTCAAACATTAAAATAATAATAATAATAAAATAAAAATCAAGAAGATGATAGATTTAGAGCAATGATCAGAAAATGGATTTTAAAATGAATTCAAAATCTTTAATTTAATTTTTTTTAAACCTTTGATGGATAGCTTGAGCAAGAAAATTTTCTAAAACATTTAGATAGATATTTACAACCCATCAAAAGATGAGAGAGAGAGAGAGAGATATATACCTGAGGGTACCGTGTGTGCTTGCGGGGCCACTTGGGATGGAGAGAGATGTAGGAACAGACTTGAGAGAGCATTAGTCCCCCTGCATTAATTGATGGGTATTTTTTTGACCTGTCGTCCTTTTGCAACTATGATGCGCAAGTCCTTTCGCAACTAGGATGCGGAAAGAAGTTTCCTAAAACTATAAAAAAGGGTCCCTAGGGTTTTTCCATGTACGTTGTGTTGATGAGAAAAACACAAGAGGGCTATCAAAGGTGAGAGAGAGGGGGAGAAAGAGAGAGAAGAAGCTTGTAGAAGGGAGGTTATGCTCGTAGAGGTGATATACGGTGCAGTCTATATCTCAGCGCTCCTACGTCCTCGTAATCGGTGAGATCTCTCTGATTTTCTTTATTCTTTCATTGTTCATCCACTCCTGTGTGAATGAAGAAGGTTGTAAACGTTCTACTTCATAGTGGATTGTTGATCTGGACGAGGTCCCATGGTTTTTTCCTCTTTGAGGGTTTTCCACGTAAAATTCTCTTGTGTGGTTTGTGATTGATGCTTTGATTATTTTCATTGCTTTATTATCCATAATTCTGGTTTGTTCTGGAGGGCTAGATCCTAAGATTTTGTGCAAGGCCCCCAACAAAGTGGTATCAAAGCTAAGTTCATTGAACGA
Source organism: Magnolia changhungtana (assembly GCA_030180095.1). Taxonomy (NCBI): domain Eukaryota; kingdom Viridiplantae; phylum Streptophyta; class Magnoliopsida; order Magnoliales; family Magnoliaceae; genus Magnolia; species Magnolia changhungtana. The sequence goes on along the minus strand of JASAUF010000203.1, from coordinate 163,274 downwards.
GTAGGATTGGTTTGGAATTATGGAAGGTGGCTCATCAAGGATGATCAGCCTCAATGGTTCTAACTGGACCATATAGAAGACTAAGATGGAGGACTTGCTTTATTGCAAGGACCTATATTCTCCAATTTTAAGCATATCAGCAAAATCCAAGGATATGACTGATGATGATTGGAAGAAGAGGGACCGAAAGGCGGTGGGGTTTATTAGACAATGGTTGGACGATTCTGTGTTTCACCATGTGTCTACGGAAACCTCACCGCTAACTATATTTGAAATTACAAGGGTACAGATGAGAGGAAGACAGTAGGTAATAAAATTTTTCGATAAAGCGACTTGAATCTCAAATTCAAGGATGGTGGTTCGTGGTCGAGCACATGAATGAGGTTAACAATATAGTGAACCAACTCACCTCTATGAAGATGGTCTGGATGATGAATTGCGAGGCTTTACTATTGCTTAGTTCATTGCACGACGGTTGGGAGACATTGGTGGTGTCTCTAAGTAACTCCGCCGCAGACGGAAAGATATCCATGGAACAGTGACTAGGCGTGTCTCTTCAATGAGGAGACAAGGAGGAAGTCTCGGGGGGTCTACTCAAGTGAGGCCCTTGTGACACGAACGGGGAGAAGAAAGAACGAGAAGGTGCGGGAAGGCCCGAGATAAATCAAGAGGCAAGTCGAGTAACAGGAAAGATGTTGAATGCTGGAATTGTGGCAAGAAGGCCCACTACAAGCATGAATGACGTGGTAAGAAAAACGATAAGAAAGGAAAAGGGAAGGAAGATAAATCTGATTCCACTGCAGTCGCTTCAGATGACGACATGGTAGTTATTCTTTCTGCAGATCATGATGTATGTCTCACGACTACGAGTCAGGGCACCAACTGGGTAATAGACTCGGGAGCTTCTTTTCATGCGACTCCACATAGGGACTCCTTCACAAGCTACAAGTTAGGTGACTATGGGACTGTGAAGATGAGAAATTCTGGCGTATCAAAAATCGTGGGAGTCGGTGATATTTGTGTGAAAACTGATGTGGGCTGCACATTGGTTCTCAGGGATGTGAGGCATATCCCAGACCTTCACCTCAACTTGATGTCGACGGGAAGACTGGATGATAATGGCTATGATAGCCAGTTTGCTGGTGGGTGATGGAAGCTCATCAAGGGTTCATTGATCGTGGCCAGAGGAAAGAAGTGTTGCACCCTGTATAAGGCAAGTGTCAGTATGTGCAAGGGTGGGTTGAACGCGGCGGAAGATTCAACTATTAACATGTGGCACAGGCGTCTAGGCCACATGAGTGAAAAAAAGCTTCAGCTACTATCAAAGAAGTGGCTCATTCCAGACGTGACAGGTACACCTCTCAAAACCTGTCTTGATTGTTTATCAGGGAAATAACATAAAGTTTCATTTGTTAAAACTGCTTCTCATGTTAATAAAGTGCATGCATTAGATTTAGTTTATTCTGATGTTTGTGGTCCTATGAGGACAAAAACCTTGGGTGGGGCATTGTATTTTGTTACTTTTATAGATGGTGCATCTAGGAGGGTTTGGGTTTATGCTTTGAAATCCAAGGATGATGTCTTTGGTGTGTTTAAATTGTTTCATGCTATGGTCGAGAGAGAGATAAGCAGATCATTGAAGTGCATCCGCACTGACAATAGTGGTGAATACATTGGCGACTTTCATGCGTATTGCAAGTCCCTGGGTATACGGCATGAACAGACGGTTCCCAAGACCCCCCAGCGTAATGGTGTAGCTGAGCGAATGAATCGCACCATTGTTGAGAGAATCAGATATATGTTATCCCATGCGAAATTACCCAAGACGTTCTGGGGAGAAGCAATGCACACAGCGGTGTATTTGATAAACAGGTCTCCATCAGCCCCATTGAATGGAGAAGTACCTGAGAAGGTGTGGACTGGACATGATGCATCGTACAGTCATCTCAGGGTGTTTGGATGCAGGGCATCCGTTCACGTACCAAAGGACGAGAGGTCCAAGCTCGATATGAAGATCAGGCAGTGTGTGTTCTTAGGGTATGGTGATGAAAAATTCGGTTACAGGTTGTGGGATCCGACCGAGAGGAAGCTCGTCAGGAGCAGAGATGTGGTTTTCTTTGAAGATCAGTGTATAGAAGACATTGGTAAGCCAGAGAAGAACCAACCTAGTTCAGGTGAGCTAGAGGACATGGATCCTTACTCCTCCCGTGGTGCTTGATGACGGGGAGTGCAAAGAAGGTGCGAGGACGAGGGAGTTCCTTCGGAAGATGGACCGGGGAGCGGCCTCCACTTGATCCACCTGTTGAGCCACGGTGAGGAGGTCATCTAGGGATGACATGTACTGTCTAAGAGGTACTTCGCCGCATGAGTACATTATGCTTAACCGATGGGGGAGAGCCAGAAGATTATTATGAGGCCTAGCCGATGAGCATATAGGGGGAGTGGTTGAAAGCTATGCAAGAGGAGATGAAATCCTTGCATAAGAACCACACCTATGACATGGTGAAATTGCCTAAGGGCAAGAAAGCTTTGAGCAAAAGTAGGTGTTCAGAAAGAAGATTGAGTAGAAGAATTCACAGACGAGGTTCAAGGCCAGACTTGTGGTGAAAGGGTTTGGTCAGAGGAAAGGCATAAACTTCGAGGAAATATTCTCACCAGTGGTGAAGATGACATCCATACGGGTGTTGCTTGGGTTGGCGGCTAGCATGGACTGGAGATAAAGTAGCTAGATATTAAAACTGTCTTTCTCTATGGTGACCTGGAAGAAGAGATCTACATGCACCAACCAGAGGGGTTCGAAGTCAAGGGCAATGAGCATATGGCGTGTAGGCTGAGGAAGAGCTTGTATGGACTGAAACAAGCTCCACGGCAATGGTATAAGAAGTTTGACTCGTTTATGTTGAAACATAGGTATGACAAAACGTTTATGTTGAAACATGGGTATAACAGAACGGAGTCGGACCATTGTGTGTTCACGCGCAAGTTCTCAGATGGTGATTTCCTAGTACTGCTCTTATATGTTGATGACATGCTCATCATGGGAAAAGACATCAAGAAGATCGACAGGCTGAAACAGGAGTTGGGCAAGTCTTTTGCGATGAAAGACTTGGGCCCGGCTAGACAGATCCTAGGAATGGAGATAACCCGTGACAGAAGTAGCAGGAAGCTCTGGCTGTCACAAGAGCGGTATATTGAGAAAGTCCTAGAGCGGTTCAATATGAATGCAGCGAAGCCGATCAGTACTCCACTAGATGGTCACTTCAGATTGAGCGACAGGCAGTGTCCCAAGACGAAGGCAGAAGTGGAAGAGATGCAGAAGATACCCTGCGCGTTAGCGGTAGAAAGTTTGATGTATGCTATGGTGTGCACACACCCAGACATAACATATGCGGTTGGTGTTGTCAGCCTGTATCTTGCCAATCCTGACAAAGAGCATTGGGCAGCAGTGAAGTGGATACTACGGTATCTAAGAGGCTCATCCAGGTTGAGCCTATGCTATGGTGATGGTAAATCTGTGTTAGAGGGCTACACAGATGCAGATATGGCAGGTGACATAGACTCCAGGAAGTCTACATCGGGGTTCATGTTCACGTTTGCAGGGGGAGCGGTTTCTTGGCAGAGCAAGCTACAAAAGGTCGTAACATTGTCAACTATAGAGGCCGAGTACATTGCAGTCACAGAGGCATGTAAAGAGATGCTTTGGATGAAGAGGTTCCTACAGGAACTTAGCCTGAAGCAGGAGGAGCACGTGGTCTATTGCGATAGTCAGAGTGCTATACACTTGAGCAAGAATCCAAGTCAGCATTCCAAGTCAAAGCACATAAAGATTTGGTATCACTGGATCAGGGATACTTTGGAACAGAAGGTGTTACAACTTGAGAAGGTCCACACGAACGATAATGGGTCAGATATGATGACCAAGGCCTTGGTCAAGGGCAAGTTTGAGGTTTGTAGAAACCTAGCTGGCTTAAAGAAGGTGAATCCCTCCTGGGTCAAAAAGGGGGAGATTTGATAGGTTTTTTTTTGACCCGTCGTCCTTTTGCAACTAAGATGCGCGAGTCCTTTCGCAATTGGGATGCGCAAGTCCTTTCACAACTAGGATGCGGAAAGGAGTTTCCTAAAACTATAAAAAAGGATCCCTAGGGTTTTTCCATGTATGTTGTGTTGATGAGAAAAACACAAGAGGGCTATCAAAGGTGAGAGAGAGGGGGAGAAAGAGAGAGAGGAAGCTTGTAGAAGGGAGGTTATGCTCGTGAAGGTGATCTACGGTGTAGTCTATATCTTAGCGCTCCTACGTCCTCGTAATCGGTGAGATCTCTCTAGTTTTCTTTATTCTTTCATTATTCATCCACTCCTGCGTGAGTGAAGAAGGTTGTAAACGTTCTACTTCATAGTGGATTGTTGATCTGGACGAGGTCCCGTGGTTCTTTCCTCTTTGAGGGTTTTCCACGTAAAATTCTCTTGTGTGGTGTGTGATTGATGCTTTGATTATTTTCATTGCTTTATTATCCATAATTCTGGTTTGTTCTGGAGGGCTAGATCCTAAGGTTTTATGCAAGGCCCCCAACATTAATCACCCCCGGTGAGGTGTCTCGAAGACGAGACCTCCCACTCTGATACCAATTTGATGCAGGACAATTAGCCACTTGCTGTAAAAGCTCGAACTGTTAGAGCATGACAAATTAATCCTTTTATCTCATAGCCTAGGCCCCACATCGCATGGGTTAGGACCTCGGCCGAACCCCCCTCGTGGGCCCCAAATCACATGGGTACCGCCTCACACGGGCCGCCCACCTCGAGTGTGTCCCCGCATCTTACGGGCTACCCCACTTGAGTCCGATGTGCAATGCGCATTATCACTCTCGATGAGAAGTCTCAAACATGAGACCTCCCTCGTGGGCCCCAAATCACATGGGTCACCCACCCCAAGTGTGTCCCCGCATCCCACGGGGTACCCCACTCGAGTCCTGTGTGAAAATGCCCATGCATTAAAATGGGTTTTTTCAAGAGGGAGAGAGAAGTGTACGACCAAGGTTTGCTGCAAATAGGGTTTTTTTTAACCTTATATAAGGTTGTGTACATCCACGGCCCTAGTAACCATGAACATGTTGAGAAAATTATAGAAATAATGATTTTCTGTCAAAAATGGAAACTGAAAAATCTGAATTGATCTAAAATAAGGACAGGCTGAAGCACGTTTGGAACGCTGTCCTTAAAGCGTTATTTGCCCCTACTCAAATATATTGAGTATGCTGAAAAGGTTACAGGCAAATCGCTTCTAGGATATGATGAGCCTGGTGTGGGTTTGCATTCAGCAAACACGAAGGTCCACTAATAGAACTCTATTACACAGTATCAGGTAGGAAAAAAGAAAAAAAGAAAAATCCCAGAAAAAGAAAGAAGAAGAAGTGTAAATTAGACACATCCACCACATGTTTCAACCCCTTGATTGGACGACTGCCAACGCACCAAGTCTCAACCTCACAGGAGCAGGCATACACTCGACCTTATTGTACCATTTCCCATATATATATATATATATATATATATATATATATATATATATATATATGCTCAATGCGCTAGTGACGATAAGCTCCCATGAGGTCGAGCTGTGTGGGCCCCACCGTGATGTGTTTCAACCATCAACACCGTCCATTTGATGGGTACCCTTTAAATTATGGGATATCCCAAAACTCAGCCGGATACGGAACTCAGGTGGGCCATTTTCAGTTCTACATGGAGTTATCAACTGGGCCCAACCATTATTTTAATGGCCCATGGCTAATGCCCTGAAAATCTCTATTAGAAAATCCTAGCCATTCAAACTTTGCTTCTTCTTCTTATTTATTTATTTATTTATTTAATGTGGATCGTGTGTATTTCTTCTTAACCATCCATCTGTAGCCCAACGGATGAAAGGTTAGAATTTCCCAATTGAGTAAAATTTTCACATAATGCCCATCCGTGATGGGTGCCATCAACTCAATGGTTTGGATCACTGAAACATGGGTCCCACCACGACAAACTCAGCGCACGATAGCCAAATCTCTGTCAGCCACAAACCTAGAACCTGTCCTCCTAACGGATATATCCAACGACCACACCATTTCAAACATAGAAAGGTTGCAGAAATGGCTTCATCGTTAAAACCCTTCCCTTCTCTCCCGCCAACCCCGACTCCCTCTAAAATGCGCCCCACCTGTCTCTCTCTTAACCTCCACTCCCTCCCATCTCCAAAACCCCTTCTCTCTACTTCTTTCTTCTCACACCCTTCCTCGCTCCTCCTCGAGCTCTGCTCCGACATCAAAGAGCTCCACCAGATCCTCCCTCTTATCATCAAATCCGGCCTCTCCAATCACCACCCAATCCAAACCAAGCTCGTCAGCCTCTTCTCGAAGTTCGGGCATCTCAGCCACGCCACCCTTGTTTTCGACCGCGTCGATTCGAAAATCGACGAACTATACCACTCGATCCTAAAGGGACATGCCAAACACTCTGAAATTGAAGATGGGCTGTCGTTCTTTTCTCGGATGAGGCTTTCGGATGTCCGGCCTGTTGTCTACAACTTCACCTACCTATTAAAGAATTGCGGGGATAATTCGGATCTGAAACGGGGTAGGGAGATCCATTCACAACTGATTTCTTATGGGTTTGAGTCAAATTTGTTTGCGATGACAGCTGTTGTGAATATGTATGCAAAGTGTAGGCAGATTGAGGATGCATGGAAGATGTTCGATAGAATGCCCCAGAGAGATTTGGTGGCTTGGAATGCGATTATTGCTGGATATGCTCAGAATGGTTTTGCGAAGAGAGCGTTGGAGTTGGTTCCTTTGATGCAGGAGGAAGGGAAGAGGCCAGATTCAATTACACTTGTGACTGTATTGCCTGCTTGTGCAGATATGGGGTCTTTGAAGATTGGTAGGGAAATTCACGGGTATGCTATTAGAGCTGGGTTTGAATTGCTGGTGAATGTTTTGACTGCTCTTACGGACATGTATTCAAAGTGTGGGGCAATTGGGACTGGGAGGTTGGTCTTTGACCAGATGCCGGTGAGGAATGTGGTTTCATGGAACTCGATGATGGATGGGTATGTTCAAAGCAGAGATGCTGAGGAAGCAATGAAGATGTTTAGGAAGATGCTGGATGAAGGGGTTAAGCCCACGGATGTCACTATCATGGCGGCGCTACATGCTTGTGCAGATTTGGGCAATTTGGAACAAGGGAAGTATGTTCATGAACTATTGATTGAAATTGGGCTTGCGTCTGATGTTTCTGTTATGAATTCTTTGATTGCAATGTATTCTAAGTGTAAGAGAGTGGATATCGCTGCTGAAATATTTGAAAACTTGAGAGGCAGAACTCTTGTTTCGTGGAATGCAATGATTTCAGGATATGCACAAAATGGATGTCCAAATGATGCCTTGAATCTCTTTTGCAAGATGCAACAGAAAACTATCAAACCGGATTCTTTTACTTTGGTGAGTGTTATTCCTGCATTGGCAGATGTATCGGTATTGCGCCAAGGGAAATGGATACATGGATTTGCTATTAGATCATGTCTTGAGAAGAATATCTTTGTGATGACCGCTCTTGTTGATATGTATGCTAAGTGTGGGGGTGTACAAATCGCGCGGAAACTTTTTAACATGATGGATGAGCGGCATGTGACAACATGGAATGCCATGATAGATGGGTATGGAACCCATGGGTTTGGGGAAGCCGCAGTTGAGCTGTTTGAGGAGATGCAATGGAGTCCCATCAAGCCAAATGATGTAACCTTCTTGTCTGTTCTTTCTGCTTGCAGCCATTCGGGTTTGGTGGATGAGGGCTGGCGATACTTTGCCAGCATGAAGTGGGATTATGGCATAGAGCCAGCAATGGATCACTATGGCTGCATGGTTGACCTTCTTGGTCGTGCAGGGTGGCTCAATGAAGCTTGGGACTTCATTCAAAAGATGACAATTGAACCAGGCATTAGTGTGTTTGGTGCTATGTTGGGTGCTTGCAAGATTCATCAAAATGTCGAATTGGGAGAAAAGGCTGCGATGAGATTGTTTGAACTAGAGCCACAAGACGGTGGGTATCATGTGTTGTTGGCCAACATATATGCGACGGCTTCGATGTGGGATGATGTAGCTAAGGTGAGAACAATGATGGGAAAGAAAGGGCTGAAAAAGAATCCTGGTTTCAGTTTCATTGAGTTAAAAAACGAGGTTCATACATTCTACTCTGGTAGCACGACCCACCCACAAACCGAGAGGATATATGCTACACTGGAGGCACTGGTGGATGAGATAAAGGCTGCTGGTTATGTGCCCGATACTAATTCAATACATGATGTGGAGGATGATGTAAAAGAACAGCTGCTCAACACCCATAGTGAGAAGCTGGCCATTGCGTTTGGACTTATAAACACTAGCCCAGGGACTACTATCCAGATAAGGAAGAACCTTCGTGTATGTGTTGATTGCCACAATGCAACGAAGTACATTTCACAGGTTACAAAGAGAGAAATTATAGTAAGAGACATGCATCGGTTCCACCATTTCAAGGATGGCCGTTGCTCCTGCAGCGATTATTGGTGACTGGATCTCATTAAGATATTATAATATCTATCATTTAAGTTATCTGCCAGGGAAATTCGGCACGTTGGTATGATTTATTCAATTGAAACATTGGGATGTGTTAAAATATTGCTAATGTTGACAGGGATGAATGGTTTTGGTGGACTATATAACTAAAGCCATTGTTAAAGCTAAGAAACCCTTGATCAAAGGCTCGAGTGCTGAAAGAACTAAACAAAAGGTTCTCGAGTCTATTTGTTGCAGCTATTCTGCATAAGAACCATGATTGAGGTAAGCATTCCCGCTTACACACATGAATGGCATCTGAGGTTTAACTAAGCGCATGTCATAGGAAGTGTTGTACATATCATGTTCTTGATATTTGATAAGTGTAGCCATTTTCAGATTCTTTAATCGCCAATGCCGCGATTTTATGTATCTTCTTTATACAAGTTATTATTTGAATATTCTTTGAATAATTCAACATGTATTCTGCTTTCCTGTTTTTCTTTATTATTTCCCAATTTTAAATTTATTTATTTCTCTTATAAACTTGAGGGATCATCACCTACATGATCATGGGCTAGGATGTCCTAGCTGTGCACCAGGTGGGCTACACATGATCGTTCTATCTGAACATCGGCAAATTTCAAACTGTCCATTTCTTCCATATAGGTTCTCCTGCTTGATGAGTAGGCCTTCTGTGTTGCTGGGTGATTTTCTAAGTGGCACCCAGTGCACCTTATGCATGGCTCGGATGTCCTACACAGGTGACATGTCGGCACGGGTTGGGTTATTTGAGGATCACATGGAAATGGATTGTAGGCGATCATTGTTCTTTAAACTCGACGTTTGTTAATCACTTTGTAGCAGGGCTGCAATTTGGGTTCAGGTCAACTAACCCAACCAAAGGATTTGAAAACAGGTTGGGTTCAGGTTGAAAAAATTCAGATCAGGTTAGGCCGGTATGGGAATAATCACATGTATTTAGGTCAGGTTAGGTCGATTGGGGTTGGCTTGGTTTAGGGATAGCATAGAGGAATTCAGGTTGTGCACCTCAGGTTGAAATTCAGGTCTGGTTGGGTTGCAGGTTGGCTTTTTGACCCTCAATCCAACCCATCCTGCTTGGGTTGCAGGTTAACTGGTCATTTACTTTTCCCTTTGATATGAAGTAATAGTAATAAAAACAAAATCTGTCTTTTCTTTATCTCCACATGAGATAAACCTCATGGAAACTACAACAACTTTGTCGTGACATTCTGAGGTTATGGAAAGTCATGGTAATTACTTGTCTTTTATCATTTGTACCATTATAATTATTATCCTAGCAATTCATAGGCAAACCTTCTCCACCATAACTTTCCATAACCTGATGAACCCAAAAAAGAGGCAGATCTGAAGCATTGGTGGATCCCACTATAGGAAACACTGGTGATCTCAAGCTCAGTTTGTCTTCCCTTTGTCCATGTTTGTGTGGCCTTATCAATAGGTTGGATGGCCCTGATAAACATGGGTGGACCCGAGGAATTTTGGCGGGTGTAGAATCATGCTAGGCATAGATGTTCGGATCAAGTTGACGGACGTGGTTTGGCTACACTAGCCATCTAGCTAGTGTCAAAGCTCTATGGTCCCACCATAATGTATGGGTTTTATCCATGCCATCCATTTTGGCAGCTCATTTTAGGTCATGAGCCTGAAAATGAGGCAGATCCAAATATCAGGTGGACCACATCATAGGAAAACATTATTGATTGAATGCCCACCATTAAAAACTTCCTACGACCTACTGTAATGTTTATTTCCCATCTAACCTGTTGTTGAGGTCACATAGACATGGATGATGGGAAATCACAAATATCAGCTTGATCCAAAACTTGTGGTCTAAAAAAGTTTTCAACAGTAAGCTCCCAATCCCCACTGTTTCATTTGGTGTAGTCGATCTGAGGTTTGGATCTGCCTCATTTTTATGCTAGTACCCTGAAATGAGCTGCCAAAATGGATAGATGACATGGATAAAACACACAGATCATGATAGGACCCATAAAAGTTCTACATGTCAACACTTCCAACTTTCTTCTCTCGGAATGTGCTGCACCATGGGAGCAGATGAGGTGAGACCCCAGTCTCACCCAAGACGGTGCGACCTTAACCGTAGTGCCCACCTTAACGTGTGTATTCTGTATCCATTCCTCCATTCAGTTTTTCTAAATCATTTTATGGCATTATTTAAAAAATGAAGCAGATCCAATTATCGGGTGGACCATACTATAGGAAACATTGGTGATTGAATATGAATGAGCTACAAAAGTTTTGGATTAAGCTGATATTGTTTTTTCTCTTCATCCAGGATCATGAACTTATCAATGGATTGGATGGCAAATAAAAACTAGGTAAACAATAAGGTGATCCCAAAGAAGTTTTTAATGATAGTGTGTTCAATCACCACTGTTTCCTGGATTATGGTCCACCTGATAATTGAATCTTCTTAATTTTTGGTATCATGCTCTAAAATGATCTGAAAAAATGGATGGACATAATGGATACAGAATACACAGATCAAGGTGGCCCCACCGTAAGGGCTGCACTATCTTGGGTGAGGCTAGGTCTCACCTAATCCGCTCCCCTGCACTACACAAGGCTGTCGACTGGCCGAGCGTGGTTGGTCTTGACCCGGATTTTGAACTGTTTCAGGCTTAGCTGTCAGGCCGACCTTATTCAAAATTTTAATTTTACAGGCGGAGCCCAGCCCATTGACACCCCAACCACACACGGCAAGCACCTAAATTTCTTGAGGTGTCAAATTTACATGAGCCCTAAGATGATGTATTTCTTAGTTTTGCACCATCCTGTGATCCTATGAACATGTCAGATGGAAAATAAGCCTCATGGTTGGCTTTAGAAAAGTTTTAATTGTAGTTTGTTTAATCCCCACTGCTTTCTGTGGTGTGATCCACTTGAGCTTTGGATGCACCTCATTTTTTGGGCTCATACCCTAGAATTATATGAAAATTTTAATAGACGGTGTAGATCTAACACAAAAATCATGACGGGAGTTAGAAATTTCCACACATTAAAAGATTAAAAGTAATGTTATGCAGTAAGCAATCTACACCGGATCCATAGCTCAACTGGCAGACTGAGTGGAGATACCGCGTTTCAACACTTGAGGTCTTGGTATCGATCCCTAGTAGGGGTGGCTAACATGGAGCATGTGTGCACACATGGGTGTGTACTAACAACCTAACCCAAAAATTTTAAAAATAAAATAATAATAATAATAATTAACGTAGTAAGCAATCTATTTGGAAAAGAGAAGTCCAGGAATTTTAATTTAGTGGGAGTCATCGGCTATGGTGAGAAACACGGAAGTAAAATTTCCTATGCCTTCGAAACAGACTATCCGTACCCGAGAAAGAATGAGAGCAGTGCTGTCATTTTGAAAAATACGGATCAAAAGAAATCATAGATAGAAATATTTTAAAAGCAAGTGTTTATCCGAAAATAGCCTAAAATATAGGTAGTTATAGGAGAAGATCCTTTATTTAATAATGATAGTTCATTTAGATGGTTAAGATCACTTGATCAAAGTGGGTTTTATGAGAAAGGAAAACAAATGTAGGATTACACATAAATGGTCTAAAACAATAATAAGAGGTTTTTTTTTTTTTTTTTTTTTTTTTTTTTTTATTTGTAATCAATACCAATATAAGTTTTACAAACCATTTGAGGAATGACCTAATTTACCATGCATTACATCTATAAATGTAGTCCACTTAATTCAGACGGTGGGCTTTGCATGTGCACAACGTAAAACATCCAGTAGCGAATAGTCTTTTTTTAAAAAATAATAATAATAAATTTTATTTTTGCAAAACACCCACAAAAAATTTCAAATACAACTAGTGAAATTTCACCATTTTTGCACGGACTCCCCCTTGACCAGGTGTTGAAACTCTGGGAGTCTACCACTGGAGTAAGAATGAGGACCCAAATACAACCTGGCCTTTGAATGTACAGGCTGGTTTGGAAAATCTGAGATCTGAAAATCTAAAGTTTAATTTTTATTTATTTATTTATTTATTATTATTATTATTATTAATTTTTTTATTTTTTGGGTTAGCTTGTTAGTACACACCCAAGCCGGTACACACTCAATGTTAGCCACCCCCACCATGGATCGATACCAAGACCTCAAGTGTTGAAACGAGGTATGTCCGCTCAGTCTGCCAGTTGAGCTATGGATATGGGTGTATCTAAAGTTTGAATCTCACCGTGGATTTTGCAAATGTATAACATAAGTTAATGCTAATTTATTAACATATGCGATGGGGCCCATTGTAGATGTATGTGTTACATGCCATTTTAGGGCATGATATCCAAAGTTCAACTGGACCACACCACATAAAACAGTGAAAATAATGACATCCACAGTTGAAACCTTACTATGACCTACAGTGATGTTTATATGTCAACCAACCTCTTTATAAGGTCACACCGACACGGATGAAGGTAAAATAAAAATATGAGCGTGATTCAAAACTTGTGGCCCAAGAAGTTTTCAATGATAAGCAGGCGTTCAATTCACACTTTTTCCTATAGTGTGGTCCATTTGACCTTTGGACATTCTTCAATTTTGGGCTCATGCACTAAAATGATCTGATAAAATGAATGGACGGCGTGGATAAATGACATAAATCATGGTGGGCCCTACGGAGTTTACTCCTCACACAATCCTCTTCCATCATATGGTTGATCCAATGTGCTGGGATATCCCTATCTAGGATTTTTTGCGAGGCATGATCCATCAATGGTAGGACTCAACAGATCAATGGTTTTGATTACTCGATGATGGGCCTCACTTGTGAAACTAAAACCTGTGTACAGTTACAATGTTGGACGGAAACTTTTACCTACAACTCCTTTCCGTCCAACTTGCAGCCTTTCTTGTAACATCTGGGACATGAAAATAGTGGAAATCTTCAAAATGATCACCCTGCGTAAGAACCATTCATTAGATGTGCTACACAATCTAAATCAGAGGACAACTTGCGTACGTGTTTGGCCCACCTAATGGATGGATTGTTCTAATTTCTTCTTCAGATGATCTTCATAGTATAGGCCCATCATTTTCACGGATGGGATGTCTCAATAAGATTAATATAGCAGAAGATAAAAGTGCTGTATGTTAATGTTCCAATACAAAGTTGTATGTATGGTGATTCACTGTGGTTAGCATATGTGTCTCCCATAGGGCCCACATGAATAGTTAATCCGACGATCAAAACGGTCCATCTTCTAGATGATACTATAAACATCTTATTTCCAAATAATCACACTTCAAGAATCATCCATACTCTAGCTTTTTGGTGTTGGATATGAACTGTTGAAAAATTTTCCTCCCAAGGTACTACCTTCATTTCTGTGATGGTCTGTTTCATCCATTTTAGCTTAACCTTCTTAAGGTAGCATGCATAGCATAAAATTCATGGATGGACGGTTCCGATCATCTTATCATCTCAACATGTGGGCCTAATGGGGGCGGATTAGGTGAGAGGCCGTAGGGGTAACAACTTCGTGGGTGAGGCCCTAACTGTGGCCCAACTAGATGTATGTGATGTATATCTACGCCATCCATTTGTTTTTTCAGCTTATTTTAAGGGCATGAAAAAAAAAAAAAAAAAAAAAAACCGAGACGGATCCAAATCTTAGGTGGAACTCGCATGAGGCATTAAAGCGGGAACACTAAAGGGCATTCAATAACCATTAATGGTGGGCATTTAATAACCACTGTATTACTACTGATGTAGTCCACTTGAAATTTGAACTTGCCTCATTTTTAGGACCATGCCTAAAATTAGCTGGCAAAATGGATGAACTACGGACGGGGATTAGATACTGACCAACGAAACTGGCTATTGAAGTCAGGTCGCTAAGTTCTGTGCAGGGGCGGCTCAAAGGGGTAGGCAGGTGAGGCAATCGCATAAGGCGCCCTAATTATGAAGGCCCTATATTATAGTAAAATTAAAATTTCTTAATTATGAAGATCTTATATTATAAAAAAATTAAAATTAAGAACAAGAAAAAAAGTCTAAAATTTTCAAATAAAACTTATTGAAAGGCTAGTAAAATAGGAACATCTACGAATTAGTTTATAAATTTAAAATTGAAAATAAAAAACAAATCCTAGAAACTAGTATTATTAATAATAACAGTCTAACTCTATCGTCTCTTTTCAAAATAATAGCATCATTTCCAATAAATTCTCCTCCTAAAACTTAGGACCACAACTACCTACTTTATTGCTAATTAAGTTCTCAAAAAATTAATTTCTAATGTCATTTTTCTAAATTAAATTCTAACTTCATTTTTCTAACGGTTTGAATTTATTTTCGGAATTAAAAGTTTTAAAAGAAGTTGCAAAAACAGAAATTAATAATCTAATTGAAATACTTAATCTAATAAAAGAACTAGATTGTTTTCCAAATTATTTTATTACATATAGAATACTACTTACCATACCAGTTACAGTTGCATATTTAGAAAGAAGTTTTTCAAAACTAAAAATTATAAAAAATTATTTACAAACGATTATGTCTCAAGATAGATTAAATGGTTTAGCAATTTTATCCATCGAAACTGATTTATTGGGTAAACTGGAATACAAAAGTTTAATTAGTAATTTTGCATCTAAAAAGGTAAGAATCAAATTTATGGTTTAATTTTGAATTTATTAAAATTTTTTATTTTTTAAACTAAAAAGCCTCATTTTTATGACTTGCCTGAGGCTCTAAAAAATGTTGACCCGCCCTTGGTTTTGTGAACCCCACAATGATCTATGTGTTGTATCCACACCGTTCATCCATTTGGAGAGATCATTTTAGGCCATGATCCAAAGAATGAGGTATATCCAAATCTGGATTGGACCCCACCATACAAAACATTGGGAAGAGTGATGTCTACCGTTGAAATCTTCCTAAAGTCCACCGTGATATTTTCTTGAGATCCAACTTGTTCATGTGTTAACACAGACATGAAAGAAGGGAAAACACAAATATCAGCTTGATCGAAAACTTTTGTGGCCCTTTGAAGTTTTTAATGGTGTGCATCACTCTCCCCAATGTTTTCTGTGGTGGGGTCTACTTGAACTTTGGATCTGACTCATTCTTTGTATCGTGCCCTAATATGATCTCGCCAAATGGATGGCTTGTGTGGATACAAAATATACATCGTGGTGGGGCCATATAGCTTGGTGACGTCACTTCAGTAGTGAGTCTCCCTACTCAACCTATTGGGGTCCATGAACTGCGTGGACATACAATACATTGAGCCCATGGTTAGGGCCTCACCCACTGGACGCGGTTTGGCTGGTGACCCCGATACCCATCGGCTAGTTGATGTCAAAGCTCCCATGCCATTTTTACAGCTTATCTCATAACATCGTCCAAAAACTGAAGTAGATCCAAAACTCAAGTGGACATACCACAACAGACAGTGGGTACAATGACGTCCACCGTTCAAACCTTCTTAGGGCCTATGATGTTTATTGTCATCTAACCCGTTCATAAAGTCACATGGACCAAGATGAAGGGAAAATACCAATATCAACTTGATTTAAAACTTCCGTAGTCCTGAGAAGTTTTCAAATGTAAGAGTTCAGTCCTACTATTTCCTATGGTGTAGTCTATTTGAGTTTTGGTCTACCTCATTTTTGAGCTCATGCCTCAATATGAGCTGAAAAAATGAATAGACAGTGTGGATAAAACACATATATCATGATAGGCCTCATAGAGCTTTGACATCAGCTAGCTGGCTTGTGTTGGGGTTAGTAGCCAAACCGCATCCTCACCTTATGGGTGTAAACGGGTGAGCTGGGCTTGAACACTTCGAGCCTGAACATGCCATGCTGTGACATTTATTTGGAAAGTGAATCCCAATACACCCGTGTGCCTTAACGTGCTAACATGCCTAATGGGCTGTGTTATGCCAGATCGTATCTAACGGGCTCTGTCTTTCAATCCATTCAAAATAAAAGTAAACATATCGAAATTCTGAAACTTTTCACTTTATTTAATATCTAGATGAAATGTTGAAATGAAGGTTATACAATTATCATTGATTGAGTACATCCCAACTAGTTTGGCATTATTCATGGAACTTGAAAGATTTGAGAGAGAGAGAGAGAGAGAGAGAGAGAGAGAGAGAGAGTTTGATAGCTTCGAAGAAGAGGGTACCTCTAAACTAGCAGTTTTATGGTTATTGTGGAGGGAGCAAAATTATTAATTTCACAAAAATAACTATTTGAGGGTTGTGCTGGGATGACCATTAATTGTGCCAACCAGCCTAACAAGGCGTGCTTTGTGCTGGACTTTGGGCTAGGATATCAAATCCCCACACAGCCCACTATCTTACTTTCTCGTAGAGGTGTACAAGAACCGAGCTAGCTCGCTCGACTTGACTTGAAAAAGCTCGATTTGACTCAGTTTGAAGCTGAGTTCGAGCCGAGTCGAGTTGATTTTTTGAGCTCGAAAATGAGTTCGAGCTGGCCCCAACTTGACTCGACTCGGATCGAACCCAGCTCGAATTGAACTCAGATTGAACTAGTTTGGTGACTCGGTTACTTTGATATTGATGTTGCTCACCAAGTGCTTGATGAAATGACTTAAAGAAGTGTAGCCGGTGGCAAGGAAGGTATGCATATAAAACCAACACCCTTTTTTTACTTGATTTTTAAGATACTTAGAAAGTGTTTGATAAAATACTTGTAAAACTATTGTTGCTGTTTAAAATAGAATGAGATTTTAAAAGTGCAATCAAGTATTTGTGAAAATGCTACAATGGTGAACTCGGCTCGAACTCGCCTGTGCTGTTGACCAAACTGAGCCAAGCTGGCCAGTCAGGCACAAGGAGCATGCTGAGCCGACTTCGAGCTGAGATTAGCCATGGCCGAGACCAATGTACACCCCTAATATCCCGTGCCATGCGGAGCCAACCATATAAGGCCGTGCCAAAGGCTAACTATGTCAGGCCGTGCAGTGCAATTGGTCCCGCAGCCAAATTTACACTCACCTTTCTTGCTACCGAAAGAGGAAAGTGTCTGCTATACTTGTGCCGGACGCAAGTCCTACCCCACCGTAATGTAAGTGTTTTATCCACCCCGTTAATCTTTTTTCTCAGGTCATTTTAAGGTATGAGCCAAAAAATGAAGTAGGTTCACAGCTCCAGTACACCACACCAAAGTAAGCTGCAGTGATAATGACACTCACGGTTGAAACCTTTCTAAGGGCCGCCGTGATGTGTTTTTTTTTTTTTTACCATCCAACCTATTCATAAGGTCATGCAGACGTAAAAATAAATATTGATTCAAAACTTCTCCAGCTCCCAAGGACTTTTTAATGGTGGACGTGCAATCCCTAATTTGTAGTCCATTTAAGCCTCCTGCCTGCTTCGTTTTTTCGCTCATACCTTAAAAACGCAATCCGCGTCCACTTCTGCCAGGGCTGTGTGGGCCCACAATCATGTCGGCCACAAATCCACTTTGTCCATCGGACGCGGATTAGCTACTGACAGGTTGGGTAAGGAGTTATTGATGTGACGTCATCAAGTTCTGCGAACCCCCACCGTAATGTATGTGTTGTATCCACACCATTCATACACTTGGAGATATAATCTCTCGGAGCTGACCATGATATTTATATGCCATACACACCGTTGATAGGTTATCACCGCTCAGATACTACGTACAAATATGATCCTGATACAAAACTTCTGTCTCCCAGGCATTCTATCCCCACTGTTTCCTGAGGTAAGGCTCACATGAATTACGGATCTGCCTGTTTTCTAAGAATCCTAACCTATTACGATCTTTCACAACAGATGTACGGTATGAATTTGTTACGTACATCTCTTTGGGCCCACACAGCACAGGAATATATATGTGCCTCGGGTCACAGGCAATCCGATTCCCCGTAACTGGGAGCTGATCAGGCTGTCTTTAGTGAGTGTTACCCTACACTGGATCACACCTTGATGGTGTTCTGTATATCCACACCGTCCATCCGTTTTTCCAGACATTTTACAGCGTGGTCCAAAACATTTAACCAGATTCAACTCTCAGATTGATCACGCTACAGGAAACAGTGGTGATTGAATTCCCACCATTAAAAACTTCTGTGGGCTACTATAAGTAGATAAGTAATGTTTATTTTCCATCCAAATCGTTGATAAGATCAAAATGAACCGGATGAAGATAAAATTAAAATATAATCTTGATCCAAAACTTTTATGGCCTATAAAAATATTTTAATTATCATTCTCCACTTTTCCAGTTGTGTGGTCCAATAGAGAATTTTTTAGGATTGATATTTGGGATAACGTCCTAAAATGAGCTGATGGAACGGATGGACGTCGTAGATATACAAAATATTTATCAAGGTGGGGCCCACACGGTAAGAGTAACACCCACTAAAGTGTTGCCCGGGTAACACCTAATCCGCTCCCAAGTTCGTTTTGCCCCATTGCGATTCGTTATCCAGCCTGTGTCTCCAATCGCTGAGCCCACATACTCAGTATTTCGATGATCGGAACCGTTCGTTTTACGGAATCTATTCAACAAGTTCTAGTATAAGAAAATTAATCTTAACGGTGGATTTTGATTATCACAGATTGTAGATGAAAAGAAGATTTTCAATGGCCTGTATTCATCTCTTCAAATCAAAGGTCAAAATCATTAATGAGCTATCATTACGTGAATACGAACGGTTCAAAATCATCGGAACATCTCAGCACATGGGCCCCAGTGGGAGGCGACAGACGCGGATCGTATATCGCGATAGAGCCAAAACGAACTCCTGCAACAAAACCACCGACAGATAGAGCAGAGAGATCGTGTGTTTCCGGGCTCTGCATTGATGGGTATTTGTTACGGCTGTTTCTCTTCAAATCCTTCCCATAAAACCCATAACGGCACTAACGTCTCTTCTCTACCGTCCGTTACAACGCCCCCTACTACTTATATCCCTCCTCCCCTCGGTTCCAACTCCTCCTACATTCCCTCAGCGACACCGACAACGACAGCAGCTACCACAACGATGGCCCGATTGCCTTACGCCCACGTCGACAACAGCTTGCGGGCCCTCGCCGGGCAGGCTGAGGGCTTCGGCCGCTCCGCCATCGGAGGCCTTCATGGATCCGTCTACCACGTCACCTCTTTAGCTGGTATTTTTTGTCGCTTTTGTCAATCTTGTTGGAATTTTGATTCGTTGTGGTTGAAACTGTTGCTGTCTGATAAGGATCGGATGGTCATTGGAATTCGCCTATAGCGATCTTCGATTGTGGTTAACGGAGAATTTCTTTTGGGGGAAAGGATCGTTTCTTTTGTGGGGACACGGATTGCGTGGTGTGACGCACACCACCGACCTTGGTGGTGTGTGTTATTTATTTATTTATTTATTTTTATTACACCCCACACACCCCCACACGCTCACGCCGTAGTGGGCTTTCACCACCTCGGTGGTGTGTTGACTAGGCAAGTTCTGTGGGCCCCACCATGATGTATGTGTTATATCCACACCGTCCATCCATTTTGCGAGATCATTTTTAGGGCATGAGCCAAAAAAAAGAGGACCAAACCATGGAAAGCAGTGGGGATTGAGCGCCTACCATTGAAAACTTCTTGTGGGCCACAGAAGTTTTGGATCAAGCTGATATTTGTGTTTTCCCTTCATCCAGGTCTGTGTGAACTTATGAAGAGGTTGGATGGCATATAAACATCATGGTGGGCCCTAGGAAGGTTTTAGCGGTGGGCGTCATTGTCCTTGCTGCTTTCTGTGGTGTGGTCCGCTCGAGCTTTGGATCTGCCTCATTTTTGGGCTAATGCCCCAAAATGATCTTGCAAAATGGATGGATGGTGTGGATATAACACATACATCATGGTGAGGCGCATAGAACTTTGCCACGTCAACACACCACCAAGGTCAGTGGTGTGCCACACCACACAATTAGCATCCCTTTTGTGGTCACACAATGTATGGTTTTTGTTTCAAAAATTGTACTGATTGGACGATCTTAACACCTGGAAGAAATGGGGCATTTCTTTTACTTTGGCTGTTTTTTGGTCTTTAAGGCGGATTTTGGTGGATGCTGATTAGATGATTAGGATGGTATTGTCATTGTGATTTTTGAGCTATAGACACTTGATAGTAGCCCCCACACTCCCATTTTCTGCATTTATGGTTTTCTTGGATGTTGGACATGGATTCTGCATCCTTCACTATCACATGAATCGAAATTTGTTGAAGTTTCTGCATTTATGTTGTGTTCGTGCATGAATTTGCATATGTTGTCTGTGTTTTGGTTAATGCATGAATTATTAGTTTGCATTACAGAAAGCAGTTTGCAGGCACAGATACTCGGCTGCCACCAGAGGCCAGATGCTCATATGCATGCATTCTATGTACTAGGTACATTTGCTTGAGATGACAATGTATCAGGAAAACTCACTGAGTTATGGATGATAGATCTTTCATATTGGGAATGCAGAAAATGTTATTCGGTGGGCCTCATATGGAGCTGAACTGTGGGATCTGTGCTGTGTCTCCTATGAAATAAGATTGTTAATTTCCAGATTAATATTTCATTTGATATTGAAAAAAAAAGGGTAAAATCATGCAGTAGTAGCTTAGAGATTGAAGCTCTTAGCCGGTTCACTCTCCTTGATTTCCCATTTTAATAATATTTTTGTTGTTATTTGTTACTCAAAAAAATAAAAAAAAATCTTGCACACTCTTTGATGTTTGCTTATATGCCCTGCTTCAGGAGCTGTCTGTTTTGTGCTCCAGGACTGGAATTTTAAGACACTGGTGATGGTAAGATTAGGTCTAGAAGTGGGAGCTCGGTAATCAGTGCTTTTTTTTTTTTTTTAAATTTTCTTCCTTGTGTTTGGGTGCATGGAACAATGGGAAAGGGTCTCGCTATAAACTCCCCTTTCCTCAGCAACAGGTAGTAATTTTTTAAGTTTAAAAATATTTCAACCATAAATTCTCTTTCCTCTTCGATCGAAACACAAACTCATCATTCTGCAGTGTCATAATCCCTCATTATGAAATTATCATAATCATCAAAGCATCATCCACACCAATTGGGGTCGGCTACATGTCTTTTCTTACTACCTTCAGGCTCCGGCCACATCCTTTTGGGCCTTCCCCTTGCCCTTTTAGAGCCTTCAACTTGAACCAACTCACACCTAATTGGTCTGTTTCTTGGTCTCTGTTCCATATGGCCAAACCATCTAAGCCTACTTTCCCTTATCTTATTAGCTATCAGTGCTACTCCTAAGTTCCTGCGAATCCTCATGTCAGCCATGCTTATCCTATTAACATGTCTTCAACTGCCTAAGATTCTATCCCATACGACATGGCTAGTCTTATAGCTATTCTAAAAAAAAAAAAAAATCTTTCCTTCAGTTTAAATGGAATTTCTAATATATTTGATACTCTTGACACTTCCCATACAATATGTCGAAACAAACACTTCCCTGCTGCTGCATCTGAATATGTTGCTTCTTTCTGTCATGCTTCGTGCAAATATGGGCCCGACAACCATACAAATCGAATCAACCTTTCAACATTCCAGTCTGTCATTTGGATGGGTCCCATCAATGATACCCCATTGCCTGAAAAGTCTCCTTGGTTAGAGATTTTGAACGATCAGATTGGGTTTGCATATTGACTATTTAGCCAACAGTTCTATTCAAAAATGAAAGATCAACCAATCAATTAGCAATGAGTTTCTGATGGGAGGGACTTTTGGGGGATGATCTATCCAAAATGGGGGCCCACCAGCAGGGTAATCGAAAATGCTAAAGGCTGTTACAAAACAGTACCATACAAAACAGTACCGGCAGGAACCATTACACGTTAAGGAGACATTTTGGGTTATGGAAAAATGCTCCCCGAACAGCCATTAGGGACCTATCAGGACTTACGGAATAGATAGCATAATAGCAGCTGGCCAGGTAAAAATTACAGTTTTGCTTGGCCAAGAATTTCCATGGGATATTATTGATGTCTTGTTACGTAGGTTCTCCCGATCATGCATGCATGTGGATTGTGGACATGGGCATACACAGACTATACCTTGTCTCTCAGTAAGGAGGGTCCTCTCTTCGAAGAGCGGTGACCACGGGGGTTTTCCTCGATCAATCCCATGCCTTTACTCGATCAATCTCGAGGCTAAACAAAAAAGTCTCACACAACGAGCGTGATGTGAGCAGCAGCATTTTGACCGACAATCAATCCCATGCCTTTAAGTAGTCAATATATTGCACATAGTTAAGCTCATTAACAACAACTTCTTATTGATTTCCATTGCTGTTGCAAATGTATTGTGATTTTGGTCTGTCAGCTGCAACTTAGCTACCAGTGTCAGTCGGCCGAGTCTTGGATGCTTTATTTTTTTCCTTTTCTCTCTAAATTGTTTTGTGGAAATGGCAAGGAAGTGGTTCCCATGTAAGATTGTGTTTCTAAACTACAACTTCATCACCATAAATATGCATTTGCTTTTTCAACTTGGGCTGTGCTATTATTTAGGTTTTTTCACCATTTCTTTAATGGTGGCGAGTCATTGACTAGTACATACATGTAACCAATTGAAAACCATCCAAATCGTGGGCCACATTGTGTATGTAGCATATATTGAATATATCGCAATTGGATGATCATATCCATGTTATAATAGCCTGTTCAATTTGGACTGTTTGCCCTTTTTACTGTCCGTTTGATGGCCATCAATTGTTGGTTAGGACTGCAATGTGATGTGGTATTTGGATGAGTAGCAATTGACACACATGCACACTGACATGTACCATGGATGAATCACCACCATCTAATAGGGCTGTCAATGGGTACCTGGATCATAGGCACTCGAGATACCCGACCTGATTTAAACAGGTCTGATCCTAACACTGGAACCATTTTTTACCTGGTTGGGTACCAGTCAAGTACCGATTTAATCTTTCATGTTAATATTATATATAGCATAGCATAGTAATTTATCTTTCTCGATCATTGGTTTTGTATCTTTGCTTTTTCATCTTGCTTGATGAGTTTCAGTTATCCTTCAAAACTCTCTCTCTCTCTCTCTCTCTCTCTCTCTCTCTCTCTCTCTCTCTCTCTCTCTCTCTCTCTCTCTCTCTCTTATAGGTACCTGAAAGATACCCAAACTTATTTTTTGGTTTGGGCCTGGTATCTTGAATATGGTACCAGAGCCGAACCATACCGACCCCCTTAGGCAGGTCCTGCTATGGGTACAACAGCAATAAACTCAAACTCTCCTTTTAGAAGTCTGTGTTTGGTGGTTACTAGTTTGTCTTTATTGAACTTCATTCATGAAACTCATGTGCCCCCTAAAAAGTACCTTTCTCTCACTACCCATTTTGTGCATTTCGTTAGCTTTAGTAAGTTTTTAAACTCAGACTTTTGTTGCATTTGTTTCTAGCAACATCGTGCCATCCACCCGTATCGATTCCGGCAACAAGGTGATATCTACCGTATTAGCTTTTGGCTATCTTGCTTAGGTTAATTTGTTATTTTCTTTTTATGTAGATGATGGAAATGGATCACTTCGTGCTGGGTGTCGTATACAAGAACCACTTTGGATAGTTTTTGAAGTTTCTGGCACCATTCATCTCAATTCTTACTTAAATGTATCATCTTATAAGACAATCGATGGCCGTGGCCAGAGGATAAAACTGATGGGCAAGGGTTTACGGCTGAAGGAATGTGAACATGTCATTGTATGCAACCTGGAATTTGAAGGTGGTAGAGGACATGATGTTGATGGCATTCAAATAAAGCCCAAGTCAAGGCACATATGGATAGACCGTTGCAGCCTGTGTGATTACGATGATGGACTGATTGATATTACACGAGAAAGCACAGACATTACTGTTTCAAGGTGAGTAATATGCAATAGCTTTTTAGCTAATTGTGCTGTCCTCAGCCATCAAGGCTTTCATTTTGAGCAGACATGACTCAGTGGGAGTACCATGTAAGCTCAGGAGCTGAAACCACTACAACTTGTTCTACTGTGGGTGGAACTGTTGTGTTGCGCAGTATCTCACTCGGAACATATAAATGTTTCTGGGGTGCAACTCGGTTTGTTCTGTTTGTGTCTCTACATGCTTTTTTTTTTTCTGAGTTGTCACATCTTTTCTCAAAGTTGACTTAGTTTCAACGAGTTTTATTACCTTGGAGCGAACATTCAATGCTAATCAGATTCAATGATTTATACCAACAGATGTCACTTTGCACAGCATGATAAAACGATGCTTATTGGAGCAGATCCTACACACACTGGAGACAGATGCATGAGGGTGACGATTCATCATTGCTTTTTTGACGGGACTAGGCAACGGCATCCTCGTGTTAGATTTGCAAAAGTTCATTTATACAACAATTACACAAGGAATTGGGGTATATATGCTGTGTGTGCCAGCGTAGAATCTCAGGTTCCAATACACTTAAAAGCCTTTATTTGATCATGAAACTTTAAAGCACTCATTTTTTTTTCTTCTTTTTCTAACTTTCAGGTTTGATTTTATTTTTCTTTTGGCAAATTTTTTTTTCCAGATTCTTTCTCAGTGTAATATATATGAAGCTGGGAAGAAGAAGGAGGTATTTAGGTATATGACAGAGAAGGTAACTCAGTTGATGCTTTTCCCATATTTGCACATTAACTTCTATATGCTCGTTATTGTAGGACATAAGATGGAATTCATGCACATTTAAAATATACAGTGAAAGGGCTTCTATTTGCTTAGTTTCTATCTATTAATGATGTATAGTTTTAAGTATAATATGGCAGGCAGAAAGTGGAGATAAAATTGTAATTTGTTATAGAAGTCGATTAAGAAACAAATAGAAAGCAAGCAACTCCTATATATTGACCAAATAGTAGATTCTTCATAAAGTGGTGTGCAGATCATATCATAAAATAGGTGGTTGGTCACTAATTGATTTTGTCTGTTGTTTTTGAAGAGAGCCTGTAGTTTGTCTTTGTGCTCAGTGTATTAAATAGCGTGGTAGCGTAGCGTGTAGCGTACGCTACGTAGCGTAGCGTACAAAAAACGCTACGTAGCGTATAAAATAACGTTAAAAAAAAAAAAAGAAAAAAAAAAATTGGTAAAGAAAAAAAGAAAAAAAGCGTACCTTTTTTTCTTTTCTTTTCTTCTTCTTCTTCTTCTTCTCCTTCTTCTTCTTCTTCTTCTTCCTCTTCTTCTTCTTCTCACCTACCTTGCATATTTCTTATTTCTTGGTTCTGCGCTGGTTCTTTATTCTTGCCGTTGCCATATTCTTGGCAGCGTTGCTATGGGCAACAGCCCGGCCGCCTCCTCCTTCTTCTTCTTCTTCTCTCTCCCTCCCTCTCTCTCCCTCTCTCCTTCCCTCTTCTTTCCTCTTTTTCTTTTCGGTTTCCCTCTCCCGTTTTTTTTTTTTTGAAATCGGAAGCTATTTGAATAGCTGCTGTAGGTATAGCTGCTGTAGGTACGTGTCACGCGAAGACGAGCGCTGACACTCCTCGAGCTCCGAGTTGTACGAACGGTTCAAATGAGATCAAAGTTACATGGGCTCCACAGCGATGTATTTATTATATCTACACCGTCCATCTATTTTTAAATATCATTTTAGAGCATTAGCCAAAAAATTAATCGTTTCCAAAGATCGTCTGGACCACACCAAAAATAGTAGCGAGATGATGATTTTTCACCGTTAAAAAATTCGTAGGCCCACCATAACAGTTTATTTTCCATCCAATCTGTTCAAAAGGTCAAAAAGACCTGAATGAAGAGTCAAAACAAATTTCATATTAATCCAGAAGTTCTGTAATCCCAAAAAGGGTTTCAATGGTAGACGTTCAATCCCCACTGCTTTTTGCAGTGTGGTCCACTTGATAATTAGATCTGTATTATTTTTCGTGTCAAGCCTTAAGACGAGCTCTTCAAATGAATAGATGGTTTAGATATAACACATACCTCATGATCAGACCCATAGGACTTTTGTGCGTCAAATGAAGGTACTGGTGGGCGTTACGCAAACGCTGCAAAATTTTAATAAAATGTATATGTGCCACATGGGCCCACCATACTGTATGTATTTTATCCATGCCGTCCACATCATTTTAGATTATGATTCAAAAAATTAATAAGATCCAAATCTCAGGTGGGCCACAACATAGGAAATAGTGGTTATAAAATGCTCACCATTAAAAATTTTTTAGGGTCCACTGTAATGTTTATTTTCCATCTAACCTATTAATAGGATCACACTAACATGGATGAAGGGAAAACACACATGTCAGCTTGATCTAAAACTCTTGTAGCCCCGATAAATTTTTAATGATAGTCGTTTAATTATCATTGTTTCCTATGGTGCGGTCCACCTGAGCTTTGGATCTGCCTCATTTTTGGGCTCATGCCCTAAAATTATTTGGCAAAATGGATGGGCGGTGTGGATATAACACATTCATCACGAGTGGGGTCTAAAAAACTTTGACACTCGTGTGCTACACTTCACAATATGAGTCCTACCTAATTCGGGCCCTTAAAAAATTGTACACGAGACATGTATTAACTTAAAATTTACCAATTAAATTATGGACTGTAATTGCTAACTCAAAATGCCAAAATATTTTGTTTTTTCTTACTATTTAATATTTTTATATATATATATATATATAAAATATTTTTTTAAATTAAAAAATAGAAGTATTGTGTAGCTTACGCTACACGCTACGCTATTTCGCTACACGCTACGGAGGGTTGAACGCTACGCAATACGCTACCGCTATTTAAAACACTGTTTGTGCTTAATCATATTTTAATTAAAAAAAAAAGTAAAAACGCTTAACTACTTGAGGAGTTTTGCATGGGACTTCCTTTTTTTTACTCTATGGAATTCAGAACTAGTTTCTCGCCTAACAAGGTTAATCAAAAAGACCAATGCAAGCTCCAACACCAGTGTTCCAAAAAAGTCCAATTAGGCACTGAGATATTGGTCAGTGGGATTATTCTTCTTCCATCTCAGCTGTTGTGACGGTTCACCTTAACCTGGCCAAACATCACTAACTGTTTGATATAGGCTGTCGCTCAGATACAGGCATCCATCTCCATTGTACGTAACTATTGTTTGTCTATTGATATTTGGGAGGAAAGAAGGTGCTTCTATGGGTTGTAGGGTAGCAGGAGTTAATGTTATTATACCATTAAAAAAAGAGGTTAAATACATGTTATTATTATACCCCCCCCCTTTTTTTTTTTTTTTTCCGGCTGGGTAATCTTCTAAAGTTTCTTCGAATATGTCCTAGTCACTTGGGCATGGGGTGGACCTAATAGGGAAAAGAGCAGTCATTTGAATCATGAGTATCTGAAAGCTAGTTACTTGGTCAACTGTTGAGTGGTCCAATAAGGAAGAGTGGCTGCTTTTGTATAAAAATGATGGTAGAAGGAGAGAGCTTTCTAGTATTTCTGGGTTGAGAGATGGTTGTCTTGAATGTAAAACTCATTACTTACGCGAGGAGGCAGATTCTACATTCTTGTCTGATATTGATAGATACCCGATGCAATTTTCATCAGATGTTGGAGATTTGTGAATGGATGGTTTGCGGATCGGGGCATGGAGTTTGTAAGAGAACTATACCTGCGATATTTGTTTGAACAGAATTATAGTCCTGAGCATCAGAAAATGTATGGTTTGTCAAGGTTAGAATTCCATATATATGAGGCCCATGATTTGGTTATCCGGACTGTTGATCTGTCAATCCACCATATATGGGTTGCCCTCAAAATCTCCCAGATTGAGGTCAACCTCAGGTCTACAAATAGGGGATTAAGAAAAGAAGACAGCAGTTATCCACACGCAATGGAAAATAGGCCAACGATCAGGAGTCTGGGTGATTATGCCCAACATAGAATTCCATCCTCCTTCCATGTGGGGCCATCATATCAATGGTCTGGATCACTGAATTGCGTTTCTAACATGTTCAGAATCCTGCATCTCACCGTACCATACATTTGGTGAGGTACAGGGCCCCTTATGTGCCTCTCTAATGATTCTTGCCAGAACAGTCTGTATGTTGATGGATGGCTTGGTTCATATTCATATGCAAAGTGTTCATGTTTATGTTCTGTGTGATTGAAACTCCATACATGTGGTACCCGTTGTTCCATAATCTAGACTGTTGATCTGATTGGCTGCCACATGCATAGAATTGATTGACTTTGCATGTTCTCCATTATAGTTGCATTCCGAGTGAGTTGGGCCTGATAATTCCAGTTCTTATCCAGCCTAGGGATGAGGAGATCATTTCTAGAATCTCCAGTTTCTTAGTGAGTTGGGCCTGATCTGGCGTCGTTGGTGTTGTATTCTTTTGCTCATTTTGTGAGCCTCCTTGATAATTTTTTTTTGTCATCTTTCAAAAAAGAAAAAAGAAAAAAGAAAAAAGAAAAAAGAAAAATCCAATTCCTATATTTGGTTGCATGTCAGTGCTTTTTCACTTGCTCTGCTGCACACACATGATTTTTTGACAATATCACTTTACTCGTAGCTGTTTGTATGGTGAGACTGAAGTGGTGGGGTATTGTGATGCTGCTGCAGGCAGCTGATTGTGAAGAGGCTGCTTCTGGATGGGTAAGGTCTGAAGGTGATCTGTTCCTAAACGGTTCTCAACCTTGTTTAGTCACCGGGCCTGGCGTGGATTCTGTGTTTAAGGCAAGCGAATGCTGCTCGACATCGACTATGGAAGCTCCATCGGTGGGTCTGAAAGAGGTTCTCCAAATTTGTACTGGATGGCAGGCGATACCGAGGCCACCGGAGATTGTTTCAACAGCGTAAGAGGCTCCAGTCATTTGGGTATATACACTTGAGTCTGATCTACCCCCTATTCTAGTGGCTAAATTAATAGAGTCCTGTGTTATCCTCAACCATCGGATCAGAATCCGACCATGATCGGTTTTTGGGGTCCAACGATCAGGTTCTGTACTTGAGCAGCTACTGGGCTCCACTGCCTGATCACTATCATATCGGTGTATTCTTTATACACCAATACTAGTAATCTATTATTTCTTATACATTGAATACTAATAAACATGGTTGCAGAAACTTACAGTTATGGTTAAAACCTGTTTTATATATATATATATATATAATATATATATATATATATATATATATATATATATATATATATATATATAAAATTTTTATTTTTTATTTTTGTTGCTTCTAAATACATCTTTATGTGATTAGTGGCATAGTTCTTAAACTCGATGACTCAACTTGGCTGAGTCAACTCAACTCGATTAGATTTTGAGCCTGAGTCACCAAGAAACTCCCGAGTGAGCTCGACTCAGTTATGACTTGGCCAGACTCATCGAGTTGGCTCGCTGACTTGGTCGACTCAAGCATGATTAATGTAAAAATTAATGGGAGTAAGACAGACCAGTCGCTCTAAACTTTCGATTATGTCCAGATCATATTTCTTTGGCCACCATGCAAAAATCGCACTGATCAGATGATCCAATGCAGCCTTGATTTAGCCTTCTTTGTTATGGCCGTCGTCGTTCCAAGCCATCGATCGGATGGCGAAGATTGCTTAATAAAAGAGGTTATTTAGAATCATAAGCAATCCATGATGGTCTCTACAGGTAGATGGATTAAATTGTTGACTGGACATATTGTTGTGTAAATGATTTTGGCATTCCATGTCAAAGACATTGATCATATGGTTAATATTTCTTGGATTGCTGTGATGCTTACATGGTTGACCATGAAATGTGCGTTACACCTAATGGACGGTCTAGATCAATGGATTGGACAGTCCAAATGCTCCTATACAACTAAATGCAGCTAGGAGAACTCTTAAGCATTTCTCATCTATTATTACTCATATATTCTTATTAATTTAATTATTAGATACTGTGTGCAATCGAGTCGAGTCGACCCAGCTCAGGGGCACATCGAGTTGACTCGAGTTTTTGAAATTTTCATCTGTGGTCTGCGGAGCTCTAATATTTTGAATGCTGCTGGTACATGGGATGCATCGTACAAGACTGATACAAATGGATGATATGATACTCGGCTTTTTTTTTTTTTTTTGCTGAGATAGATGCTAAGGCGACTGGGAGAGGAGAGATCTAACAAGTCATGAGATCTGGACCACTCATTGGTGGGTCATAACATGTGTATGCAGACCATTGGTAGTCATTTTTCCAAGTTATTAGGTTTTGCAAAAGTGTATGCAGACCATTGGTAGTCATTTTTCCAAGAGTCTGTTTTTCTCCTGTACCTGTGGCCCAGTAATTGATGATGGTGGACTGGCCACCTCTTTTAGGCCGGGCCATGTACCCTAATGAACCAAATTTCCTGGAAATAGTGGGAACTATCCTTGGAAATTCTTATGCCACTCCAAGGAGTGGATCAACATATCTTAGCCATCGGATGCCTATCAAGCATGGTTTAAAATAAATTAACAGTTAAAACTCAAAGTTAACCAATCGAAATCATAAAAGTGCTAGCTAGCCTTTAAAAGATCCAATCCAAACTATAAGATCATCCCACTACTAATGTCTTGGGTAAATTAAGTGGATCCCATATTGAATTGTGTGGACTTTAACAACCTTGATGAAATCACCCACTCACACCAACTTTCAATGGCCACATGTAGAGCTGTATGCGAGCTGAGCCTAACCGAGTTTGACCCAATTTTGGTCTGGTTTATTTATGTGAACCCCCTGTTCAAGCTTTACAGGAGCCGAGCTTTGAGCCTATCCCTACTGTTTGAGTTGGTTAGTTCCGGATTATACCAGCTCAAGCTTAGGGTGTCCTACCTTTTCTTTTTTTTTTTTTTTTTTTTGGTCCATTTAATTCAACCATATATAGATTCCAACAGTGAGTGTGGCCTTTTGGGCCATGAGATGGATGTGACCAGGGGCCTAAGTGGGTCCAACTGGGTTGAGGCTTGTCAGGCTTGACTAAGAGCTAGGAAACTAGGCAAAAAACAAAAGCCCAACCTGCTAGGAAAGTGCCCACCTTGACCATGTCACAAGATCAGTCTGTGCTTGTCTCCTCTTTAAAAACGGAGTGCTGATATTGACCCACGCCCAACCTGCTTTTGAGGTGGTTTCAGGCCAAGCTAAGTGGGTAGCTGGTCAGGCCTAGTCTAGAAAAGTGGCCCGTTTAAATAAATCAGTAGGGCTTCGTTTGAACCATACCCAACCAGGGGTGGTAATGGGTTGGGTTCAGGCCAGGTAGAGGTTAGTTTGAGCCCAACCTGTTTAACAAACGACCCAAGATTTCTACCCGAAACTCGACCAACGACCCACTATTACTTTGTGGCCCGATCCAATCTACTTAAAATTTATCACACCCAAGCCCAACCCAACCCAACTCGAGCTATTTTATTGTAAGTAGAGTGGGCTTGACTGATCTTACCAACCCAGCACAACTACACATGTTTAAGAGTGAAATATCAGCCGGGCTAAAGGTATTCTAGAACAGTAATTAATGGATCCATACATACAAACATAAATACATTGTGGGAATACAAGGCCCATTGAGGGTTCAACCCAAGCCCAACCAATTTAAGTACATGGGCCACATTTTCTAACACAAACACAACCATTACCCATTTCGCTTCTCCGAAATCCACCTCAAAAGCAGGTAAAGCTAGTTGATCAACCAGTAGGCTGACCCAATCCATTGCCATCTCTATACCTAATAACCCACTATATTGGGCTAAATGATCCCACCCGTTGGCCCAAAATCCAAAACAAATTAATAGAAGGTAAGTTCAAATACATATATATATATATATATATATATATATATATATATATATATATATATATATATATATATGGTTATGTAGGTATTCATGATTCTCTAGGCTAATAATACAATTGGCCTCATATTCCATTCTAAAATTTGAGGCTGATCTACCCTCCAAGTGGATCAAAAGACAGAGATCTACTCATTCATAAGTAGAGATCTAATACAGTTATGTTGTGCCAGTGGTGCCAGTCAATCAAGCCTGACTTACTTATTGTGAAATGGGTATGATCAGGTCAGGTCAATGAAAACCTGAGCTTATGATTGCTAAATAGGCCAAGCCAGGTCAAGTTTGGGCTTGATGAATTTTAAGCGGGTTGTATTAGGCACAATAATGGGCATATGTTAGGCTTGGCTAATAATTCTTCACCAGTTTAAAAAGGTTAGGGCTTTGATGGCCCCTAACTCAAACCCGACTGGTCCCATCCTGATGTAGAGCGGGTCGCAGACAGTTTCATGGCCAAGATGGATCAGAAAAGGCCCGGTCGACGACAGAAGTGATCCAGACCGTCGGACCTTAGATCGAACGTATCTCGCAATCCAGAATGAGTTAGCTGACTTAAAATATATGATTTTGGGGTAGAACGAGCAACTTTAGCCAACCAACCCACCTACACTGAGTTGCAATGCTCGGAATTGCGAGAAACCCTGGATCGGCAGTCGTTTCCCTGTTTTAGTTTCGTTTTTACTATAAATAGCAAGTTGTAGTTTGATTATAACTCTTCATCTGTCGAGCTTTAGGAGTTGCGTCCAACGTGAAAAGAGCTTAGAATAATTGGGGGAACGGTTTGGTGAAGCCAAATAGGACACTTACTATTTTTGACCGAAAACCTTGTGTACTAGTAGACATCACGACCGTCTATAAATAGTAAGTTTACTATTTATAGTAAGTCGCGAATTCTAGGAGTTTTAGTTGTAGTTTGATTCTGATTTCTTCCCCATTGCTTGGTATACCTATTTAAAGGGTTGTGAACTCGTTTTTAATCATCAATTAATCAGTTTCGAATTTATTAGAATTTATTTCTATTTTCTGCTTTCTTTTCTCGTGGATTCGAGAAGTCTTTGTGAGGAGTCCAGAGAAGTTTTGTGGATTTGGAGTATTTATCCTCATCACGTTCATCGTTACGTCAATTGGTATAAAAGTGAGGATTCCCCTCAGGTTGATGACAAATAATGAAGGTATGAATCAAAATCCCGTGGACGGTGATCCAGGGATTCGTTATCTTTCGAAAAGAATGGAAACTTTCCATCGGGAGAGTCAGTTGACTATGCAAGGGCTATAGGCAAACCTCGACCGTCTTGCGGATGCGCTACTTCCGTCCCGAGCCTTAGGTGGTGCTTCACCACCTATGGTTCCTCCACCACCCATGGTGGCTCCACCACCCATGGTGGCTCCACCACCCGTGGTTGCTATACGACGCAACCCCGATTTCCGTAGGGCACTACCAGTGGCAAACCGTAGGGCTACACCAGATGATTCAAGTTCTAGCGACGAGGACCTTAATGAGGGTTTTGCTTGACGGCTAATCTATGGAGGCGATCATCTAGATCGTGCTGAAAGAGACTATCGAGGTAAGGCTGAACTTCCTAGTTTTATTGGTTTATTACGTATAGAAGATTTCCTCGATTGGCTAGCCGAAGTAGAGAGATATTTTGATTATATGGGTGTGCCAAATCATAAAAGGGTAAAATTGGTAGCGTTTAAGTTAAAATATGGTGCTTCTGCATGGTGGGAACAATTACAACTCTCACGAGCCCGCCAGAACAAGGCACCCATCTCATCATGGCCACGGATGAGACGCCTTCTTCGATCACGATTTCTCCCCAGTGATTATGAGTAGATATTATTCCAGCAATACTAAAATCGTCGACAAGGAAATCGAACCATCACCGATTACACTGAAGAATTCCAGCGGTTGGCTACACGAAACGATCTGTCAGAATCTGAGACACAGAAGGTGGCACGATTTATAGATGGGTTACGACCGACAATTCAGGACCGAGTTCAGATGTACCCAGTCGGGACTGTGGATGAAGCAGTTCAATTGGTGGGTAGGGCAGAAACACAACTTGCAAGAGTTTCTACTCCTCCCTATCCTTCAACTCGACCCCTCATGATGGGTCCTACGCAGGATCCAGTGCTGGCACGAGGAAAAGATCTAGTAGGAGAACGTCCTCAACATCCTACAACCGCGAACCGTGATACGGGGAGCGGCTCATCCAGAGCTCAACGTACAACACCCACAACAGCGGGCCCGAGTAAGATTCCAAATCCTTATGCTTGACCAAGGTCAAACAATTGTTACCGCTGTGGCCAGTCAGGCCACTTATCAAACACCTGTCCTCAACGTCCCGCAGCACACTTGACTATAAACGAAGGGGGTATTGAAGATGA
Source organism: Magnolia changhungtana (assembly GCA_030180095.1). NCBI lineage: Eukaryota > Viridiplantae > Streptophyta > Magnoliopsida > Magnoliales > Magnoliaceae > Magnolia > Magnolia changhungtana. Next base: position 128,436 of record JASAUF010000203.1, on the reverse strand, counting down.
GGCCACAGAAGAAGACCATGGCTATGATGAACATGAACAAACTACTGAAGAAATAGCAGGTGGCAATGAAATGACAAGCGAGGATCGTGGCGAATTTCTAGTTGTGAGGCGATTACTGTATACCCCATGAAAGGAATTACATTCATAGCAACACAATATATTTCGTACTCGGTGCACTGTCAACGGAAAGGTCTGTGATGTGATCATAGACAGTGGTAGTAGCGAGAACATCATCTCAAGAGTGATGGTGGACAAATTACGGCTACCAACGACGAAACATCCTTCCCCGTACTCAATCGGCTGGATAAAAAAGGTGAATGAAACCAAGGTAACTGAACAATGCACTATCTCATTTTCAATTGGTAAAAATTATAAGGATCAGATACTTTGTGACGTGGTTGACATGGAAGCTTGCCACATGCTACTCGGTCGACCCTGGCAGTCGGACTGTGATGCTACCGATCAGGGACGAGACAATGTCTACGTATTCGTCAAGGATAGCCGAAAAATAATCCTTGCCCCTATGGCACCAGAGAACCATCCTGAAGCCTCTAAAGTGGAGGGGAGTTCCCTCTTAACCATTCAGGATTTCATGGAGGAATCCAAAGAAACTGATGAGGTGTACGCCGTAGTGGTGAAGGGCGAGGAAGAGGAATCCTCAAACATCCCTCCAAGTTTAAAACTATTGCTAAATGAATTCAAAGAAGTCTGACCTGAGGATTTACCTGATGGATTGCCCCCCATGAGAGACATCCAACATCACATATACCTCGTCCCTGGGGCTAGCCTGCCCAACCGCCTTCATTATTAGATGAGTCCGAAGGAGTGCGAGATACTTCAGGGGCAAGTGGAGGAATTGGTCTGTAAGGGTCTCTTGAGAGAGAGTATGAGCCCATGTTCCGTACCCGTATTATTAACGCCAAAAAAAGATGGAAGCTGGTGCATATGTGTCGACAGCCGGGCAATCAACAAAATTACCATCAAGTATCGGTTCCCAATACTACGGTTGGACGACATACTCGATATGCTAGAATGGGCCAAGGTGTTCTCAAAACTAGATCTAAGGCGTGGGTACCATTAGATTGGTATCCGACTCGGTGATGAGTGAAAAATGACATTCAAGACCAATGAAGGGTTGTATGAGTGGCTGGTCATGCCCTTTGGCCTATCGAATGCATTAAGTACTTTTATGCCTTTGATGAATCAAGTTTTAAAACCGTTCACTGGCCGATTTGTGGTAGTATATTTTGATGATATATTGATATATAGCCAGGATGAGGTGGAGCACAAGAAACATCTCAGGCAGGTGTTGCAGGTCCTACAAATTAACAAGTTGTACCTCAACTTGAAGAAGTGTAGTTTTTTAACTGACAGCCTGTTGTTTGTAGGATTTGTTGTAATGTCCACAGGCATTCGTGTGGACGATGAAAAGGTGCGAGCTATTAGGAAATGGCCGATCCCGACAAACATTTATGAGGTGAGAAGTTTCACGGGTTGGCGACTTTCTATCGTCGATTTGTACGAGATTTAGCACCATAGTTGCGCCTATAATAGATTGCATGAAAAAAGGACCATTCCAGTGAACCAATAAAGCTGACAAGAGCTTTCATGAGATCAAGCATCGTTTGTCTACAATATCAGTCTTGGTGCTTCCTAATTTTGACAAATTATTTGAGGTTGAGTGCGACGCTTCATACGTTGGAATTGGAGGAGTGTTATCACAGGAAGGTAGGCTGGTAGCCTTTTACAGCGAGAAGCTTAGCGAAACCCGAAAGAAGTGGTCAACTTATGAGCTCGAGTTGTACGCAGTTGTTCAGGCGCTGCGACATTGGCGACATTATCTAATTCAAAGAGAGTTTGTTCTGTACACTGACCATCAAGCATTAAAGTTTATTAATAGTCAGATTAACGTGAATCGTGTGCATGGTAGATAGGTTACGTTTTTACAAGAATTTACGTTCGTTCTGAAGCACAAGTTAGGGCAGCACAAGGTGGCTGATGTGCTTAGCCGTTGTGCATCACTACTTGTTATGATGAGCAACAAGGTGGTCGCCTTCGACTGTCTCAAGGAGTTGTATGTCGAGGATGAGGACTTCAAAGATTCTTGGGTGAAGTACCAAGAAGGTTACCCCAGTGACCTTCATATACAGGACGATTTTCTCTTCAAAGGAAATCGATTGTGCATCCCCCAAAGTTCTCTGAGGGAGCAGATTATTCAGGAGCTACATGGAGGTGGCCTCGGTGGACACCTTGGGCAAGACAAGACGTGAGCTCTTGTGGAAGAGCGGTATTACTGGCCGCAATTAGTACGTGATGTGGGAAAAGCCGTACAACGTTGTCATGTTTGTCAGACCTCCAAGGGGCAATATCAGAATACGGGCCTCTACACCCCATTACCTGTGCCTGACGGTCCTTAGGAGGATTTATCAATGGACTTCGTGCTTGGTCTCCCACGAGCACAACGCGGCATGAATTCGGTGTTCGTGGTGGTAGATCATTTTTCCAAGATGGGGCACTTTATCCCATGTAAGAATACCCTCGATGCAACACACGTGGTGAATCTATTCTTCAGGGAGGTTGTACGGCTACACGGGGTTTCCAAGACCATTACTTCTGATCGTGACATGAAGTTCATTAGCCACTTTTGGTGGACTTTGTGGGCTCGATTCGACACACAACTTCAATTCAGCAGTGCTTACCACCCATAGACTGATGAGCAGACTGAAGTTGTGAATCGCACGTTGGAAAAATTCCTTCGCTGTATTTCATGAGAAAAACTGAAGAAGTGGGATTTGGCCTCGTCTCAAGAAAAGTTCGCATTTAACAACATGGTGAATCGCTCGACGGGAAAATCTCCGTTTCAGATTATCTATGGACGAGTGCCTCGCCATACGCTTGACTTGGTCTCTCTGCCCAAGCACCCAGGCACGAGCATTGCAGCAGAACATATGACAGACAAGATCATGGGCATCCATGCAGAAGTGCAGACCAAGCTAAATGCCTCGAATGAGAAGTACAAGGAACAAGCGGACAAGCACCGGCGACAAAAAGTGTTCGAGGTGGGCGAACGCGTTATGGTCCATCTGTGCAAAGAGAGATTTTCGACCGGGACGTACAACAAGTTGAAAAATAAGAAGATTGGACCCGTCCCAACATTCGAAAGATCAATGACAATGCTTATGTTGTTGATTTTCCAGATGACATGGTGATCTCACGGACTTTCAACGTTGCGGACCTGACCGAGTATCATGAACCAGCGTAGGATGAGAACTCGAGGACAAGTTCTTTTGAAGTGGAGGGGACTAATGTAGAGCGGGTCGCGGACAGTTTCATGGCCAAGATGGATCAGAAAAGGCCCGATCGACGACAGAAGTGATCCAGACCGTCGGACCTTAGATCGGACGTATCTCGCAATCCGGAATGAGTTAGCTGACGTAAAATATATGATTTTGGGGTAGAACGAGCTACTTTAGCCAACCAACCCAGCTATGCCGGGTTGCGATGCTCAAAATTGCGAGAAACCCCTGGATCGACAGTCGTTTCCCTATTTTAATTTCGTTTTTACTATAAATAGTAAGTTTTAGTTTGATTATAACTCTTCATCCGTCGGGCTTTAGGAGTTGCGTTCAACATGAAAAGAGCTTAGAATAATTAGGGGAACGGTTTGGTGAAGCCAAATAGGGCACTTACTATTTTTGGCCGAAAACCTTGCGCATTAGTAGACATCACAACCGTCTTTAAAGGGTTGTGAACTCATTTTTAATCATCAATTAATCAGTTTCAAATTTATTTCTATTTTCTGCTTTCTTTCCTCATGGATTTGAGAAGTCTCTGTGAGGAGTCCAGAGAAGCTTCGTGGATTCGGAGTATTTATCCTCATCACGTTCATCCCTGCGTCACATCCCCACCTAGGCCTTAAGTCTTTTAGGGACATTTTCATAAAACACACTAATGAGGAAACGGAAATTGTTGCATATCATCCATCTCCCAATACATTGTGCATGAGGGTCCCTTGTTTTAGTGATCCAAAACATTTATATGGTGGCTTCAAAATGGATAGGAGTCTTTGGGTCATCCTCAAAATTTCTCTGTTAAACAATCATGCCATTTGAGTTGGCCCCTATTAAATATAGACGAATGGTTGTATTCATCCATTCATTAGACGTTTAGGTTCATTTAATAAGGGAAACATTTGATCAATGTAGTGTTTCATTATAGAGATTGTTGTAGTAGACTCCCAGGAGTTTCAACACTTGGTTGAGGGTTCGAGTACCCATAGGTGGTGAAATTCCACTATGGCCTAAGTGTGTGGTGCATGTGTAAAAAAAAAAAAAAAGGCTCTTCCTGTGCCATAGTCAGGCATATATATTTTCAGTCATTCAAATTTAAAAGTTTATATGGTATATAATATAAATAATTTGGTTATTAGAGGAAAAAATTATCATTAAAATATAGTTTCTTGGTAAGAATTTGTCTACATTTTAGTTCTTATAATCAACCTATATTAAACTTCATTACTTTCACTTTTTTTTTTTTTTTTTTTTTATGTGTGTAGCTGCTCAGACCTCTCTTTGTTTATGGGGATAGCTTATATGAAGTGTCTATTTAGAAAGACTATACAACAAAAGTTCCCTGGGTCCACCTTGATAACTATACCTTAGCGGAGCTTTATTAGTTCCACCTTTGAAGTGTGCACCCATGCCAACCTAACACAAAACAAATGTGGGGCATGCATCTGGGAGCTCTTCTTAAGGTGGGCTCCAACTTGATGATGAAGTAGCACCAGACTTGTTGACTTGCTTGGTAGGCTACTTTTAAAATATTCGGAGTTTTATTTAGTTAAATTATATCAATTAAGTTATAAATAAGTCATTAATTTTTTTTTCCCTTTATATCTTCTTTCTTTTAATTTTCAAACAAAGAAATTATGAAAAGTAAGGAAAGGTTGCAAAGCCTATCATGCATCATTGAACACATTTTTTCGATCCTTCGGAGAGCATAGTGATAGATCTTCTTAGACAATTTTTTGGCTTAGAAATTTCTCAAGAGATTAATTTAAAATTTTCCTCAAGATACCAATAAGAAAATATTGCCAAAATAAAAACATTTTAAAATACACCATAAATGATTATACATTTAATATATATTTATATAACAAATTTTTTATGTTTTTTATTATTTTTTGTGACAATATCATGAATATTGTGATAAAAACATGATATCTTGAATACGCTAACATTTTCAAAATCTCACATCAAATCACAATAATGCGGTCTAGGATGCTATTCAAGATATTATCTAGATTTTCAAAATCTCGACAAAAATAGTGACGATACTTACAGGGAAATGGTACTATGAGGTCCGTCTCATGGGAAACTGCCCATGAAGGTGAGCTTTGTGGGCTCGCTGTGATCTATGTCAGACATCCACCCCATTGATCAGATGCACCCTCCCATGGTAGGCCACTGGCCTATTAATCAGGCTAATACATGGCTTAGGTAGGCTACACCATAGATAACAGTTGAGAGTGGATATCAACCAATTGAAATCTTCATGATCGTTTATAACACTAACTGAGATGTGTTTCATACATCCAGTCCATCCATTGTGTGTGTCCCACTTGGATGAGGGTCAAACCAAGTTTCATCCATGTCCAAAAGTCAGGTGGGGCCCAACAACTGCTTTCCTATGTTTTAAGCATAATTTCACATGGTTTCAGATGATATGGCTCACTTTTTTATTTTTATTTTATTTTATTTTATTTTTTATTTTGTACACACACCACCACACACTCATGCCGTTGTGGAATTTCACCACCTATGAGTACTTGAATCCTCGACCAGGTGTTGAAACTCCTGCGAGTCTACCACGAGAGTAAGGGCAAGGACCCAGATGATATGGCTCACTTGAGTTCTGGATGAGGGTAAGTTTTGAAAGTTAGACCATGCAAAAAAATCCCTATTGTCAACCTGCGGGTTACTCTAAAATGATATTTCAACTAAATTTGCTTGCCTTCCCATTGCTTGCAGGTCACGTTATGCATGTGCTAGCATGGCACATAAGTGTGAAAGTAACTTACCAATTGTCAGCATTCAGAAGGCCTGGTATTTAGGCTAGCTATAGGTTATATTGATGGTGGGTCATTTTATATGTGGCTCATAGTTGTCACAAACATGTCGTGGTGACGTGTATATTGCGTGTGAACGTGGGTGGGGCTAGCAGGCCTTGATAAAAAGTGGTCCTCTTGGCATGAAATCTTCACTCTTAATTGTCCACATGTATCAGGTCCCACATGATGGATGATCCACATCAAAGGTCAGCCCATAATGTTGAATGATCCACATCCAAGGTGAGCCCCGCATGATGGGCAACCCACAATGAAGGTGGATCCCACATGATGGATATTTCACATCAAAGGTGGGCTCCACATGATAGACAATTAATAATAGTGGGCCCCACATGATGGACAATCCACCTCAAAGGTCGGCTGGCCCATATCTAAGGTGGGCCTTGCATAATGGATGGCCCACATCAATATGGGCCCCGCATGATGGATGATTCATATTATAGGTTGACCCTAATGATGAGTGGCCCATATTGAAGGCGGGCTTCCATGATGTGTTAGAATATGGAGTTTGAAAAACTATTTAGATAAAATAAAATTTAAATTAAAATTAAAATGAGAAAATAGAAAACTTATCGGTTTGTAAAAGTCGAGGCATGACGTGAATCACTTGGCTTAAAATTGAATTTGCTCTCCTTGGACAACGTCCCAAGTGCAACAGGTTTCTAGAGCAATCGACCTGCAGGATACAACGACTATGACCTGGTCCCAGCGGTGTACTCACTGTACACGGGCTCGAATTACTTGTAGTCTTAACCCGAATTACAAAATACTTAAACCATATTTTTAATGTAAAACAAATTTTTTATTACTTTCTAAAACAGTTGAGAAGTTTTTTCTATTACTTTCTCAAACAGCTTCGGCCATTCCTTCCCAAAAGAAGAGAGTTAGTCTGAGCCAAGTTTACGAAGGAATCCTCGGACAGTCATAACACCTACTCCGCTTACCCAAAGCAAAAGGGTGATGCAAAAATTGACAGAAGCCTGAAGACACGAGGTTATCCCCACTAATGAGGTCGTGCCAAATGCGCTGATCCTTGCCAAGCACCCGAGCCCTAGCAACCTGGGCTTGGTGTAAAGAAGAGAGATCAGGCTGTCCTTTCGGTTGGACTACAGACAGAGGCAGAAGACAAATTAGAACACGGAAAGATGAGTCAGGCGTGAAAATGTAATACAAAATAAAAATATATTCGACCTGGATTGAAGAATTTTGTGGGAACTCAGACCCGCAGGCTACCGAACTCAGCGGTAGGTGCTTCCCATTCCTCCGAGGCCCAAAACCACTTACCTTTCCAATCTTTGTTGGAGGTGGGAAGTCAGGTTATCAGACCCGGGGTACATTGGGGTCTAGCCGATAAGTAATACCCGGCCTGGTCGGACTTGTCATACTTGGCCATGTATAAGTATAGAAACTCGTCCGGCGTCAGGTGCTGACTCTTCACCTGATGCCAAAGAATGAAGGTAGAGACTAGGATCCGCCAACCGTTTGGAGCAAATTGGCCCAGGGTTAGCTTCGGTTGTGCGGATACCAGACGCGCAAATGAATGAATGGGAAATTGAAGTCCACACTGAAGGGTGCAGAGGCACCCGGATGATCCAGAGGAGAGGGAGCTCAGATGTGCACCGAGTTAGGAACTTAGTAGTCGACACAGATATGGACCATCTGAGACTCAATCAAAACCGAGCCCTCGGGGACTGCCGCTTTGACTTAATCAAAACTGAGCCTTAGACCTTCCCGCCGGGTTCCGAAGCGCCTTCTTCGGCCTCGCACCTTAACTATTACTTTGTGGGCCTGCAATCTTCTTAGTCCACGGGCGTAGCGGTATAGCTTCCAGGGGACCCTCAGAGTCCCTGAGCTCCGAGCCTGAGGTCTCTAGCTCAAAGTCCACATACGTCCCTTGGACCCCTTGGACCTTGTCAGAATTACTCGACATAATGGAAGAAAGAGCTAAAGTAGTGGAAGACTCACAATGCTTTAGGTGATTTACTCCGACAGAAGTTCTCTATTTCGGCGACTTCTTCCAAGCAAAACCCCTTCTTCGACTGACGAAGTCCTGTTATCCAGTAGTAAAAACCCTTTCTCAGTAGAAGGCGATTTGAGAAGAATAAAGAAAATAGAGCAGGAGAGCAAAGGTTCAAATCAGGAGAGGTCAAGTGAAGGTGTGGAAGGGTTTATATAGCCTCCGCCAGACGAACGCCATCATTGCAGAAAGTTGTCTCCAAAGCTAAAACGGCTCAGATTCAAGCCAATGGGACACGTGGAAGGAAGCTATACGTCCCGACCCATGTGCGTTGGTTTGAGTACCCTCAGCATTAAATGTCGTTGTGGTGCAGATGACCTCTCACCTCTCCCCATGGGCATGCGGTATCGTTTCTCTTGCTCTATTAATTGCAATCTGTAACTGCCTTCCATGCGTCCCTCATCTAGAGGTCAAAAGTTGAAGGACTGTGGCCACTGTACTGCGCACGTATCTCGAAGTGTAATCATCATGACAATTGTTCTTTGATTACCCCAACCCGTCATCTTAAGTGGAAACAATGCTTCATTTCCCCAGGAATTTACTCTCTAAGACCCGGCTCGGACCAAGAGAGTAGGGGGCTTCTGTTATGGGAAAAATGTGAGCAGACCTGATAAGGATTGACTCAAGCAAACTGAATCGATCAGTAGGGCCTCGGAAGGAGAACATCGTGATAAGTCCGGCCTTGCTTCCGAACATGATACAAAAACTAGGGTTACTGTGGAGAGATAAACGGGGCAATCCGAGTTGAACCCTCATTTGGGGTTCCTCATTTGAAGAACTACTGCCCTGGATCGGCTGAGCCGAGATTTTGTCTAGAGCCCTCATCCGAAGAACTACGGCCTTGGATCGGCCGAGCCCAGCTCTTGTATGGAGCCCTCATTCGAAGAAATATGGCCATGGATTAGCCGAGCTGAGCTCTTGTCTAAAGCTCTCATCTGAAGAACTACCACTACCAAAAAATTGAGCAATGACTATGGAGGTTGAAAGCTTTTAGCTACGAATTTAATCCATAGTTATAGCGTAAGTGCTCTATAGCTAAAGCGTACCTCCCCACCTAAAACATATTAAATATAGATGGTGCTTAAGGGGATCTATGAGGTCCATTGGAATATATGTGTTTGATCTAAGCCGTCCAAAAATTATGATATATAATTTTAGTGCTTGAGCCCAAAAATTATGTAGATTAAATGTCTAAGTGGACCACACCATAAGAAATAATATAAATTAAATTTCTACTGTTAATATGTTGTGTGGTCTCCTTACAGATTCGATCTAACTCATTTTTTTATCGGCACTTAAAATAATAATTTAAAATTAATGGATGGAGTGGATATATGAAATACATCACAGTGGGCCTCACGGTCCTAAAACCATAAAATGTCCGGGGAGCTGTCCGTCATGCGCCCCTCTAAAACCCCAAACCTCTCCAAAAACAAAAATCCCCGTCCGCCATTTTCTCCCGCTCGTTGACGAACCCATCTCTCCATCTCTCTCTCTCTCGCACTCAGTCTCTCTCTTTTCCTTGCCCTCTCTCAATCTCTCGATCTCCCTCACCCTCTCTCCCTGTCTTAAGGCTGCATTCCCCTCTCTGTTTTCAAAAACCCATTTCGCAGCAAGAAGGAGAAGGAGAAGGAGAAGGAGAAGAAGACGGAGCATGTACGGTTAGTTTCTTTCTTTCTCCCTTTTTATCTCTTTCTCAAATCTTTCAATCCTTCAATCCGTATTCCCCTCTCTCTGTTTCTGAAATCTAAGGGCCCGTTTGGCTGGTCGGATTGGAAGGGATTGAATGTTATTGGAAGGGATTGGAAGTTAAATCCTGGGATTGGTCGGGCGTGCCAAACAGAGTCAGTGATCTGATCCCAATCCATGAGACGTGTTTGGCTTGAGGGATTGGAAGGGATGGGAAGGTTTAATCCCGGTATTGGCCGGGTGTGCCAAACAGACTAGATATATCAATCCAGGGATATAACAATCCCATGTATCTGAAGACAATCCACTGACAACACCATCAATACCTAGAAATCTAGGCCATCCACCCTAATACCATTCAATCCCTTTCAATCCACCCGGCCAAACGGGCCCTAAAAATGCTTTGTGGGCTCCACCATAATATGTGTATGCAGGCCATTCATTTTTTCCAGCTCATTTTAGGGCCAATTCTCAGGTGGACCCCACCATAGGAAACTGTGGTGATTGAAAGCCCACCATTAGGGCCTGTTTGGCTGGGCAGATTGGATGGAATTGGATGGTATTAGAGTGGATTGCACATATTTTAAGGTAATGATAGCCGCGTCAGTGGATTGGTGCAAGATTTATGGGATTGCTATATCCCGGGATTGCTATTTCCGGTCTGTTTGGGACGCCCAGCCAATCCCAGGATTAAACCTTCCAATCCCTTTTAATCCCTTGAACTAAACACGTCCCAAGCAATTTTGAGGGGATTAGGGTGGATTGGATGGGATTTAAAGGTAATGATGGTGATGTCAGTGGATTATCTTAAGATCCTGAAAGGAATTCCAGAATTTTTTTTTTTGGGTTTGTCACATTATGACATCAATTTGAATTTCTATGTTTTTTTTTTTCAATGTCTTTTATGTTACTAGCACAGGCATTCATATACATTGAAAAATATGATTGAAGTGCCAGACTAGCATGTGCATTTACACCATTTTTTAAATGTTGGTGACTCATCCACCACACGTGTTATAAAACATGTTAATCCACTACATTGCATTCATCAGGAATCAAGCAGCGGTATGGAGTTACTGAGATACATCTGACTTTATTGCACATTGCTGCAATGGTTGGTCATAGTGTTTGCAAACATCAACTAACTTTCATTCAAAGATATATATATATATATATATATATATATATATATATATATATATAATCTTGAAGGGAATTCCAAAAAATTTGTTGGTTTGTCAGTTTGTGAGATCAATTTGAATGTCTTTTAATTTGGTGTAGTGTCTGTTATGTTACTGGAACAAGCATTCATATACATTCAGAAATGTGATTGAAGGGCTAGACTAAGTCACTAAGATGTGCATTTCCACCATTTCTTAAATGGTGGTGGCTCATCCACCATACATGTGCCATAACACATGTTAATTCACCTCACTGCATTTGTCAAGTATCAAGTAGTGGCATGAAGCTACTAAGATGTGCCTTTCCACCATTTCTTAAAAAGTTTGTAAAGTCCTTAATACATTATATTTGCTATATAATATCTGTTTGGGTCTAATCATCTGATAGTACTTCCTTTATGTCTAACTTTGAGGAGGATGGTGCATTAGGCTAATTTCTAACTTTAATTTTTGGTAAAGTGCAGATTGAAAATGGACCCCTTGGTTAATCGAGATTTGACTATAATGAATAGGGAGTGGGTGACACTAAGTTTCCCAGACCCATGTTTTATTTATGAAATAAGAGGTTTTTCAAAGTTTGCACAAGAAAACCTTCCTAGTAGAGAATCCGTTCCTTATCCATGCACCACTTGTAGATGTGCACGTTTTCCGGTTTCTTATGATGATATGGAAATACATCTAATGAAAAATGGATTCGACCCAAGCTATACGGTTTGGAACATGCATGGGGAGCATGTATCACCTAAGTGTACTGTACGTGAATCAACTTCGCAACAATACCATAGTGTCTTGAACTTAAATGAGGTTCAAGAACTTGGTGGTAATAACCTAGATGAAGTTGTACAGGATGAGCCGAATGTGACCCCTGTAGTTGAAGGTGTCTTTGGAGAAAATGAAACCAATGATTTTGAAGCAAATCTATGAGATGCAATGACTGAGCTATACCCTGGGGCCTAAGATTTCACCGTGCTGACTTTCATTGTATAGCTTTTCAAATTAAAGGTGAATCATGGATGGAGTGAAAAAAACTTTACAGAGCTCCTTCAACTACTAAAGAACGTGTTACCTTCCGGTAACAAGGCCTCTACTAATACCTACAAAGTGAAGAAGATCATTACAAAGTTGGGTCTTGATTATGTGAAAATTCATGCTTGTCCAAATGATTACATCTTATACTGGAGAGAGAGCGAGATGAAAACCATTTGTCCAAATTGTAAAATTTCTAGGTACAAGACTGAAATGGATTCTGAGAGAAAACAATCTCAAATACCTAGGAAGGTGTTAAGGTATTTTTCATTAATACCAAGGCTATAAAGAATGTTCAGTGTGCCATGGTTGGCGAAAGAAATGTCTTGGCACTCAACCAGAAAATTTCAACATGAAAAGATGGAGCATCCGGCTGATTCTATTGCATGGAAGAATCTTGATGACAAGTATACAGATTTTTCAGCTGAGCCTCGCAATGTTCGATTGGGTTTGGCTACAGATGGGTTTAACCTATTCGGCGCTTTCAGTATGTCACATAGTTCATGGACCGTTATGTGTGTGACTTACAACCTTCCACCAAAGCTTTGCATGAAACCTCAGTTTACTATGTTGACTTTGCTCATTGAGGGACCGCGACAACCAGGAAAGGATATTGACATTTATTTACAGCCATTGATTGATGAATTGCAAAAGTTATGGCGAGAAGGGGTCACAACGTTCGATGTATACCATGAAAACAAATTCAACATGCGTGTCGTTCTGCTTTGGACAATCCATGACTTTTCAGCATATTGTAATGTTTCTGGTTGTAGGACAGAGGGTAAATATGGTTGTCCTGTATGTGGTCCCAACACAGATTCTTTGCGACTCAAATATGGATTGAAACATGTTTATATGGGCCACAGACGATGGTTGCCAATGTCAGAACAGGATAGAAAAGACACAAGTGCTGGCACGTTCAACAAGAAGGTGGAGATACGACGTCAACCGATCCGTCTGGATGGGATTAAGGTCAAAAGACAAACCACAAACTTGAATATGCAGTGGGGGAAGACTTGGAAGAGTAATATAAGGGTATTGATGGAGGCCAACAAGGGCTAGCGGATGATGTTGAATCACCGTGGTTCTTCAAACGGTCTATATTATTTGATTTGGAGTTTTGGAAAGATATTCCCATGCATCACAACCTTGATGTCATGCATATTGAGAAAAATATATGTGAAATCCTTATTGCCTTGATGTTGAACACGCCTGGCAAAACCAAGGATGATGCTAATGCACGCAGGGACCTGAAACAATTGGGAATTAAGAAGCGTCTATGGCTGAAAAAGAACAATGGCAAAGTGATTTAGAAACAAGGTCCTTTCTGTCTAAGAAAAGAAGAGAAAAAACTTTTCATCCAGACTTTGCATGAGTTGCAGTTCCGATCGATTTTAGTGTGAATTGGAAGACCATCATAAAGGAAGATTGCGTGGATTTAAAGGAAATGAAGTATCATTCTTACCATGTGTTGATGCAACATTTGCTCCCAGTTCTCATCCAGCATGCATTCAGGGATAGGAAGGTCATTTGTCCTATAATTACAAGCTTTTGCACCTTCTTTAATGCCTTGTGCTCGACAACCGTAGACCTTCAAACACTCCTTACTCTCGAGAGGGGCATGACTATGACGTTATGTCAGCTTGAGACGATATGCCCGCCATCAATATTTGTCATTATGATGTATTTGTCGGTCCATTTAGCTTACAAGGCTCACATATGTGGTCCTGTATACTATCGATGGATGTATCCATTTGAAAGGTACGTTGTGAGCTTAATAAGAATAAATCGACTTAACATCTATAGTTGCATGTATATATAATATATTATTAACTTTGTCAGGTTCATGAAGACATTCAAGGCCTATGTTCGTAACAAGACACGATCTGAGGCTGTATTACAGAGCAGTACATCCAAGAGGAGGCAATTATATTCTGCAACCAATATAAAGGAAAACAGAAAACAAGCCTACTGGAAAAGCTGGAAAAATGGTTTAACAGAGTCATTCCAGGACTATGTAAGTTGGAAATATCGTTGATGATGACGTTGGTCCAGTAGGTTCGGGTCAAAGTGTTATCCTAGCAGGTATCAAATACACGAACAAGCTCGTACATGGGTATTGAAGAGTCATCTCAGGTGCGACGAGTGGGAAGGGTATGTACAATAAGCTCTCTCTCTTAACACACACACACACACACACATATATGTATATATATATATATATATATATATCTTCCTTACTTTACGCGATTTCAATATAACATTAATGTTATCGAATATCACGCAGGAAGCACAAAGATTTCTTACAGCGATGCTATAAGAGGACCAACAGGGTGCCTAGCGAGGATGGATTTATATCCTGGTTGAAGAGGCAACCAGAGTTCATTGAATTTGACGATAATGAATTTAAAGATGTAGTGAGAGGACCTCTAGCTTTTTCTATGCAATACACTAAGTATTGTATTAATGGTTTCCTCTTTGTCACTAAGGATTATGAGGAGAATAAAACGAACCAAAACAGTGGGGTTAGGACTGAGGCCAGGTATGACAACCTTTCGATCAAGTGCTAAGGATATCAATATAGTGGATGAAAATCGACCTTACTACGGAATCCTTCGTAGAATTATCCAATTGGAGTACTGAACAGGGTACAAGCCCATCCTATTTAAATGTGATTGGGTGAAAGTGACACATCATGGTGTTTCTTTGGATGTCGAAGCGAACCTAAGATTAGTAAATTTGTCCAGTCTTTACAGTTCAGACAAAGTCGGTGATGAGCCCTTCATTCTTACAGAGCATGCCACACAAGTTTTCTATTCTAGAGATCCCAAAAATCCTAATTGGCATGTGGTCTTGGAGGTTCCAAATTTTTTTTTTTGTCGAAGAAGAGACGTGCGTTCTATCAGAACGATTAAAGGCTGTAAGTAATGCCTATGTAGGACCTGATCTCATCTCATTAGCAATTGTCGATGAATTGATATTTAATGTATCTGAAGACGTTAGTGTTGTAGTCGAGAAAACAAAGAAAAGAAAATGATCAAAGAGAATCTACTGATTTGTTTGTATTTTCTAAGCATGTAACAAAATGATATTTATTGGAGGAAATCTAATCAAAGTTTGGATAATATAGTGAATTTTTTGTACTTTATCTGTGATCTAAATTATTTCTTAACTATTAATGTTTTTTTATTTTTCTTTTCATATTAGGGAAGAAATAGGCACATGGATTCACAACTAGTGGTATTGGGTGCGCAGTTGCTTGGGAGTACAGATTCAAGCAACACCAAAGGTAATAAGATACTTCTCCTTAATTGCATATGTAAATTTCCTTTTTGTTATATATTGGCGGTAATCAATGATGTGTATATATAACTGTTATTCTTCTTATGTAATTATGTCAGCTTCTTCTTCATCTAAAAAGAGAGGCATTACTAGGGGGGGTCTGTTTACTTGTGCAACCTGATAGGAAAAAAGTCCTAAAGACGAATGAATTTGGACAACCGAATGAGGACTGTTCCGATCACAGAGACTTTGCATCGCATGTTGGTGTCCTCACCTGTTCTCATATCCTGATCATATACCTAGACTTTTGCCAAGTGCCTCATGAATAAATTCATATGGTCACAGAAAGATTGTTTCAATTTTATGAGTTCGAGGGTCAAAGTTGGGATGCAAGTCTGACTTATGTTAAACAACGCATCAATGAAGCGTGGAGGAATTACAAGAAAAGATTGACCGTAAAATATATTAAAAACAAGGATTCTATTGCTGTGAGAGATGGTCCTGCCCCCCCAGGTATCCCTATGGAGGATTGGAGGGTCTTTGTGGATCAACGTACCACCGAAGAATTCAAGAGGGCAAGCGGAAAGAATAAAGTCAATCAGGCCAAGCTAAAAGGACCTGCATGTCTTGGGAGGCACAACATGGCTGTTACTCGCCATAAGATGGTATGTATTTAAAAATAGATATTATAGTTTAAAATTGAGTTTAAATTTGAATTATCATTCATCTAAATCTATTAATGATGTGCATTTGAACAATATGTAATGTGCCAAAGGTGATGGAGAAGAATCTTACCTCTGATGCTGAGATAGGTAGATGTGAAGTCTTCTTAAGAGCCCATATTAGAAAGGACAAAGTTGTCCAATATCCTGACCTTGCTGTAAGTGCATCCCTCGTACCACTAACTAGTACCCTTATGAAAAGCCTATGTATAACATTGAATTATATTACATTCATTTGTATTTTTCACGGGAAAAACTAGATGAGCTCTATAGTAGCAATCCTACTTCTAGGATGACCGGTGTGGATGATGAACTCTATAGTTGCATGTGGGAGGATTGGAACTGCATATTTCAGATTCAAGCATCTGGTACGTCTCTTGTTAAGAATGCACATGATTGGAGTGGCCTAGCCATTTGGACAGGTCATATTTATGTATTTGCTCAAAATTGATGGAGCAAACTCGGATGTGCATCGGAGCTATTCGGAAGAGCGGGGGTCCCTGGAAGGTGGGAACCGCTGTTATGACCATGATGAAGCTGTCCATTTCCTATGGACGGCTGTAACGCCCTGAAAATCGGGGGTCATGTATATACTCAACTCTTGAGTTCCCGGGGTCACTTATGACTGGTTTTCGTTAATTACATGATTATTCTAATCAATGCGCAGTCTGGAAAATCCTGGAACATGAAGCACAATCACACAAGTTTACTGAAATGAAGAGACCAAAAGCGAATACACACACACACACACACACACATATATATATATATACATGTCCAAAAGAATAAAGGGGGCACATGACGCCACCCAACAAAATCGCAAAAGAATAATATGTCTAAAAAAAATAGAACTGAGTCCACTGCTCAGCGATCCAACTGCTCATCTACTGATCCGGCGGGGTCCCGCTCATCAGCTGAGAATAGGAGAACTCATCCTCCTCATCGCCAAGGCTCACACCATCGGGCTCCTCGAACTCATCGCTACTTGCAGCTAATGAAGAGTCTGGTTGGTGTTTTAAAACACCGTCCCAGAGTGGGAGTGAGTGATCAACTCAGTGTGCACTATTAGTCTTATGTTATAACAGGCATCAATTGTAATATAAACTTAATGAAAAACATTTAATCATCAACTCATAACAACGCTTTTTAAATGCGCATGTGTGTGGGATGATATGCTGCATGCCCTTACCACAACGCTCCCTCGAGCGACTCTATCTAACGATCGCATATGGCAACACTCCCTCAGAGCGACCTCGACTGTCGAGTCGCCACCCTAACTAATGTGATACAATGCGATCGTGTTAGCCAAGTTATTAGTTAAGTCCATTAATCCAGTAGGTTGGGGAATCTGATACACCCCACATATCAATGCCCTAGGCTGGTTACAAGGCTAAGGCCCCATCAACGCGTGAGGTCGAGACCATGCGGTCCGTGATTCTGTCGAGTTCCTCATCCCCAACTTCAAGCACATGAGGAGTGCCGAGAGAAGTGATTACTCGTGGTCACTATAGGGAGGCTCAGTACCCCAGCGTAGGCCAACAGCTCAGACACAGTGTCCCATTCCACCATGCCCGACTCACAAGACTGTGGACTAATTACAATCTAGGTATCAATGGGCTACAATGGTTGTAAGGTGTTCTAGGTTCCAAACATAGGTGAGCAAACAGGGTTAACACACGAGGTTGGTCAGACAGTAGGTTAGACCGCATGAGTCAGGCGAGCATAAGACGAGTGACCTTGGGCACAAGGGACCCATGTAGTCGAACTATAGCCACCCAAACACTCTTGTCCAATCCACGTATCTAGCCCTAGTGTAGTCCTACCGATGGGACTACCGTCTATCATCACGTTCTTGACCAACCTAAGAGGGTAAAGGGAATCCATAATATGCCAACTATCAATACATCATCTAACATAATCAACATCATGTTCTCAACATAAAATTCTAAACTTCTACTAACAGGTAAAGCTAATAATATCATGAACAAGGTGTGTGTGTGTGGTGTGGGTTGGAGAGGAAGTTAAACACTTCCTCCATCTTAAGAAATCATATGTACAAGGGTAATGGATCATACATATTATGAAGCACAACATATGGAAAAATCAACAAGCATGAGCATGTGATCATCCATACACACAATTATATGAGAGGCAAGAACACATAATGAGAAAGCTAAGCATGCACGTCCATACCATTCCACAAACATATAATTTTCTAGGGTTTCTCTAGAATTTCAAGTATAACATTCAAGCAATCAAAATCATTAAACTTGTACTAAAATTAGTGCTAGGCCACCAAGATCAATAGTCTGCACATTCGGATCGTTGGAGATTGGGAGAAACGTCCCAGGAAATAGGGCTTTTAGGTTGCTCGACTGGAATCCCTAAAATAACTCTTGCATGTGAGAAAACCAAGTCAATCTCTTCTCAATACATGGATTTCAAGAAAAAGGGGTAAAAGATCTTACCTAGATGACCCACGGATGATTTTTGTGGTTGAGGAGGAGAGTTTCTCCTTAAAGAGAGGTATGAAGTTGCAAGGGTTGAGCCACACATTGATCTAGGGTCCACCCAAGCTCTTTCTTCACTCACCCTTTCTTCTCCTTTACTCCCTTGCTCTCCCATTTCTCTCTTTGGTGGTTGTAGTAAAGAGGAAGTTATGAGATAAGGGGGTTAGGGCTTTATTTCCTAGAGTTGGCCCCTTTGGCCCTAAGTTTCCATAATTTTCCAAAATAGCCTACTAGGGCTCTATTTGATATTGAGGTGGCCCTATCACCCCTCCGGCTATCAAATTTGGGGTGTAGGTGTCTCATGGCCCGATGGGGCTATGCAAAATTTAAGATCAAACGGATGAACGAATATGGGGTTTGAGCATAGGTTTCCGCTCTTTAAACGGCCCTAGGAGGCCCATTCTGATTGATGGGGCATTTCTGGTAGCCCTGTGGCCATGAAATTTATAGGGTAGGTGCTCAATGGCCTGATGAAGGGCTACACAAAATTTGAGAACGATCGGATGTGGAGTTTGGTCATACGGGTCCAATTTGAGATCATCGGTCACCGTTCCACGATCAGGTCCTAGATTTGGTGGTTGGGCATAGAAAAATATATTAGACCTTCGCCGTAAATGTAAAAGAGATCCGATAGCTGGAAAGCTTGGAATCTTAGTTTCATTCAACTGATGCCAGATTCCAATCTGGCATTAGTGGGGGGTGTATTTGACAATTATCAGATCCCCATTCTGGGTGTCCACTAGGTCCGTAGTCCGCGATGGACCACAAGCCCAGTGAGATATATGATTTCCTAAATTTTTAGATTTTTTCGTCCCTCCTCGGTCACTGGGTGGCCCACACGGGCTGTTATTAATTGTAAACAGGCCATTTGGCTTGGCGGACCGCACTTGGCCCAGTCATGACCAGACTGGTCTAGTCTAATAGGTTAAATCTAAGTTGATTAACTTGTGGTACCCCACCACGAGTGGTTTAAACGAACGGTCCTGCGGCAAATCCTACATGGACACCCCAAGACACTGTGCTGGTTGGACGGGACGTTATAAGCTACCCCCCTTATAAATAAATTTCGTCCTCAAAATTTGTACCTGTTCGTATTGCTGAAGCAGGCTTGGGTAATGCTTGCAGACTTCTACTTCTGTCTCCCAAGTGGCCTTTTCTTTATCGTGATGGGTCCATAGAACCTTGACCAATGGGATGACCTTGTTGCGTAGGACCTGCTCCTTCTTGTCCAATATTCGAGTGGGTCAGAGAATGTATGTAGCATCTTCCTTGAGTTTTACATGCTCCCACTTGATGATGTGTGAAGGATCGGGGACGTACTTCTTCAACATGGATACATGGAAGATGTTATGCACTCTGGTGAGAGGCGTGGGTAAGGCCAAGCGATAGGCAACCGCACTAACATGGTCTAAAATCTGGAAAGGCCTGATGAATCAGGGCGTGAGCTTTCCCTTCTTGCCGAAGCGCAAAACGCCATTCATTGGAGAGATTTTGAGAAATATATGGTCCCCTGCTTCAAACTCCAAGTCCCTTCGCCTTGTGTCGGCATAGCTTTTCTACTTGCTTTGAGCCGTCAAGAGGTGGCGCTGGATAATTCCAATCTTCTCAGTCGTACTCGCACCAAATCCAGTCCTAGCAAACTCTTCTCGCCAATCTCTTTCCAGTAGTGCCGGGCTCGGCACGGACGCCCATACAGAGCCTTGTAAGGAGCTATACCAATGCTAGCCTGGAAGCTATTGTTGTAGGCGAACTCGGCATATGGGAGATAATCATCCCAACTTTCCTAAAAGTCTAGGACACAAGCTCACAACATGTCTTCCAAAATCTGGTTCACCCGCTCAGTTTGCCTATCTGTCTGCGGGTAGAAAGCGGTGCTAAACTTTAGCTTCACCCCCATAGCCTCTTGGATGCAGGTTCAGAAGATTGACGTGACTCATGTGTCTTTATCTGACATAATTTCCAACGGGACGCCATGGAGTCAAACTATTTCCTTGATATATAGTTTAGCCAAATGTCGGCGGAGCTAGAAGTCTTGATTGGTAGGAAATGGGCTGATTTGGTGAGCCTGTCCACAATCACCCATATCGAGTCATGCCCTTTCCTAGTCTTGGGCAACCCGGAAATAAAATCCATTGATATGAAGTCCCATTTCCATTCTGTTATGGGCATGGGTTACAAAAGGCCCGGTGGCCGGTAGTGCTCGGCCTTGACTTGTTGATAAGTGAGGCATCTGGACACATACTCCGTTATTTCCTTCTTCATGTTGTCCCACCACTAGTTTTGCTTTAAATCCCGGTACATTTTCGTACTACTAGGGTGCATCGCCAACTTGGAGTTGTGAGCTGCATTTAGGACTTCTTCCCGCAGTTCCTGAAGATTTGGAACACAAAGGCAGCCTCAGTACTGCAATCCTCCATCCTTTCCCACTCTTCACTCGGACTTCAGATCATTCTTTGCTCTTTCCCTCATCTTCTTTAATAACTCATCGCCCTCCTAGGCTTCAATGATTTTGCTGTCAATCATTGGCTGGGCTTGAATGTGGGCTATGACCTCGAACGGTTCCTCCACGGTTAACTTCATGTCAAAGTCCCGTACAAACTCCACCTTGTCCCACTCTCTCACCATTAGCGGGGCCATAAATTCGATCGTCTTTTTACGACTCAAGGCAACCGCCACCAGATTGGCCTTGCTAGGGTGATATGAGACATCGAACTTTAGTCTTTCAACGTTTCCATCTAGCGACGCTGCCTCATGTTCAGGTCCTTCTGGGTGAAGATGTATTTGAGGCTCTTGTGACAAGAAAAGAGTTCAAATTTCTCACCATAAAGATAGTGTCGTCATATCTTCAATGTAAAAACGATCGCCGCAAGCTCGAGGTCATGTGTAGGGTAATTCTCCTCATGTTTCCTTAACTGCTGAGATGTATAAGCAATTGCCCTGTCCTTTTGCATAAGTACACAACCCAAACCTACTCGAGAGGCGTCCGTATATACGGTGTACTTGACCCCTTGCTCAGGCAGCACAAGCACAGGTGCTGACGTCAGTTTGTCCTTCAACTCTTGAAAGGCCGCCTCCGCCTTCTCATCCCAGGCAAATTTGAGGTCCTTCCGTTTCAGCTGGGATAGTGGCAGAGCTATTTTTGAAAAGTCTCTAATGAACCTTTTATAATAACGGGCGAGACCTAGAAAACTTCTCACTTCTGTAACTGACTTTGGTTGCTTCCAATCTTGCACGGCCGCCACCTTAGCGAGATCCATAGATATGCCCTCCTTGAATACTACATGTCCCAGAAATTTGACCTCTTCCTTCCAGAAGTCACATTTTTCGTACTTTGCATAAAATTTGTTCTTCTTGAGGGTCTCAAGGACTGCCCTTAGATGCTCCTCCCGAGTCTTTGAATATACCAAGATGTCGTCGATGAATACGATAACAAATCGGTATAAGAACGGCCTAAAGACTCTATTCATGAGGTCCATGAATACCGCTGGAGCATTGGTGAGCCCGAACGACATAACGAGGAACTTATAATGGCCAAAACAAGTTCTAAAGGCTGTTTTCTGTACATCCTCGTCCCTAACTCGCAACTGATGGTACCCTGATTGTAGATCAATCTTGGAGAAGTATTAGGCACCCCTCAGCTGGTCAAACAAGTCGTCAATTCTGGGCAATGGGTACTTGTTCCGAACCGTCACTTGGTTCAACCTTCTATAATCTACACACAATCGTAACGAGCCATCCTTCTTCTTCACAAATAGGGCTGGGGCTCCCCACGGCAAGACGCTGGTGTTTCGACAAGAAAAAAAGTATTTTCTTTGGGAACTGATCTTATTCAAACATAACAAAAGAGTATTCAGAACAATCATCATATCTTTATTAATATTGAGTTCATTTACATCCTTTCTACATCCCTTGATTCTAAGGTAGATCAATTAGAATTGAAGAATTATTTTAAGTGCAATTCTTATGGTCCAATATAAATTTCGGCAGCATTCCGGCGCTATTTCGATCATCTCCTAGGTACTTAGGAGGAATTGCTGATTTGATCGTTCAATCTTCATGAAGATGGAAATTTCGGCAGCGTTTCGGCAGCCTCTTCAGTCTTCTCCCAATACTTAGGAGGAATTTGCTGAATTGATCATCTGATCTCTCCTTTCAAAGAAGATTTGAAGACTTAGTAAAGCTCCTGCACAAAGCTAGTTGAGTGACCTATTGCACGACCCACGCAAGTGGTAATGTGGTTGCGCGGTTCGCGTAAAGGATATCTTGGTTGCGCAGTCCGGGTAACTGGTATCACTCGTTGTGCGTTCTGCACAATTGATTGTTGCCTCTCCCTTCTACCTTCAGTTGCTCCACTTTAGTTTCCAAAATATCTCTGTCCCCCAAATGAGAGGAAGCGCAGGGTATTTATAGGCCCCTCACAAGTGTCAGTTATCTTCGTTGGTTGCGCGATCGGCGCAACTGCTTTTCTTGTTACGCGATCGGCGCAACTGCTTCTTAATTACGCGATCCGTACAACTGTCGCCCTTATTGTGCGATCGGTGTAGCTCTCTGCTTGATTGCGCGACCCACGCAACTGTCGCTCTAGTTGTGCGATCGGGGTAGCTCTCTGCTTGATTGTGCGACCCCCGCAACTGTCGCCCTAGTTGCGCGATCGGCGTAGCTCTCTGCTTGATTGCGCGACCCGCGCAACTGTCACCCTTGTTATGCTTTCCGCGCAACCAGATCTCTTGGTTGCGCGTCCCGCGCAAGTGACTTTCTTGGTTATGCGATCCGCGCAACTTGTCTTCCTCCACTGTTTCTCCCCTGAATATCAATCTTTCCTTTTCATGATGATAATTTTTTATGCTCTAACAGATGTCCCCTTGATCCGTTCTTTGTTTTGCTGAATTAAAGAATTAGGATCAACTCATACCAAACTTTTTACTTAATTCTTTAGTTGGTTGCACGACCTGCGCAACCGACACCCGAGGAACGTACTCGGTCGTTTGCCTATAAATACTGAAAATTTGCCATTTTCTTTATTCTGAAGTTTTTTGGTAGCGAAGCCCTTGCGAAATTTTTCACCCCCGCCCAACTGAGCATTGTTGCACAACCCGCGCAACCTCATTTCGTTGCGCAAGATCTTTTAGTCATTACACTGCCCGCGTAACTCTGACTTCGTTGCGCGATCCGCGCAAGTACAAATCCTGCTGCGCGACTCGCGCAACTTCCTATTCTGCTGCGCGACCCGGGCAACTGATATCTCAGCAGGTCTCTCGAATTTATCTTATTTCCTTCATCATGGCTCACACCAAGAGGACTTTTATTGCCATCAACCCTCCTTCCAGTCAACCATCCTACCAAGAGCTACCAAATACCGACGCTTATTATACTATAACTCCTCAGGCAACAGAATTGCCATCTCCTCCGGCTCAACCTTTATCTAAATGTTTCAAGACAACTGCTAGGCGTCCTGCCTACATAAAAGAGCCCGTTCTGCCCACTTTCAACTTCACATCACGGATCAAATCGTTATTACCCCCCATTTACACAGCCATCGCCACGGGTGACCTGACCATGCCTCCAAGGCATGGTCGTGAATACGAATGGGAGGAGTGGTTAAAGACTACAACACATCATTAGACGAGTAGTCAAAGACCGCCTCTTAGGGAAGATACCCCTCCTCCTTCTAGGCCTAAGAAGCATCGTCGAAACAAGGCTCAAGAATTTCAAGAGAAGATCAAGGAGCATAATCGCAAGAAACTCAACAACTCCTGGGAATCAGTGCGTGAAGTATAGGGTGTCATCAAATTTGACAACCCCTACAAACGAGGTGTTATCTCTCTTCCACTCAGCATGCACCGCCATCACTCTATGCTGGGCTGTGAACCTAGAGATTACTTATCTGCAGAAAAGGTTAGCTTATGCAAAATCTTGGTCTTTTAAAGAACCCAGATTATTAGAAGGAATTCTGCAGCTGCCAAGACTGAGAGAATAAATAGGCGATATTCACTCCATGGTTTTTCTCGTCCCTTCTTACGATGTCCATAGTCTATATCCGTCTCATTTCTATGAAACACTCAAGCAATGTTTTAGCTATCGTCCCCAACTTTGGAGTCCAGAAGAATTCAGAACCAGAGGCCTTCTGACTCCCCGAAATTATTATTCTGAATGGGCTGCGGCAGTTTTAACAAAGCATGATAATATTTTATCGGACATCGGCATCTCTCTGGCAATAAAAGCAACATCACATCCTTTTTATAAAGAATCTTCTATTTTAAAGGCATTCCTCAATTATTGGTGCCCTTCCACCAATTCTTTCCATCTCCTTGAAGGTTAAATAAGCATCACACTATGGGATATCCACAGAATTTACCAATCACCGGCCAGTTCTTTGATGAATTCGTCCCCACTAATGAAGAATTCGCTTTCATTTCATCTCTTGATCGCATCCCTTTCATCTCAGAGTCAACCATCAAACTCTTCAAAGAGATGTCAAAATTTCTAAATATCCATAAGATCCACCCCATGTAATGGCTGGCGCATTTCAGCTGAGCTCTGAAGTAATTTTCTTCTTCTTCACTCCCCTTTTATTACAACTTTATATATATAACTTTAATCTTATTCATTTACCTTTCCAGATTCAACGGTAATCATTCTTGAGAGCTTGAACGCCTTAGGAAAGGCATAAAAGGTCGTGCCGAATATTCTATTCATGGGGAACTTGCAGCCTTTATCGCATACTGGCTGAGTGTAGTAGTCTTCTCCAGTTCTAAATCAACAGATGCCATTCGTCCCTCATTATTCGTAGTTGTAGGTGCTATGGCTGAAGGAATGAGATTTTCTCTTGCTCCACCCGTCCTCTGTTCAATCTACAGAGGTTTTGGGGAAATTGCATGCCATGTAAAAAGTCCTTCTGTCGGCTCGGCCTCAACTTACATGCTGTGGCATTATTTTTTGGGTTGGCTTGGCGTTTACTATCCCTGGACTTTCGAAATTCCAGAAAAAGCCTACATTCACCCTTCCAAAGTTCCTCTTTATTTTTTCCAGAAGAGGTCCATGGCCAAAAGATCTTATGACTAGGCTAAGGATGTTATTTCCTCTGATGCTAATATAAACTACTTCCACTTCAGCCTTCCCAGCTATATTATGGATACTGAAAAGGCAGACACTGACTCACTCTCTCCAGCAGAAAAGGGATTTTTTTTATATCTATCAGATCATGCAGCCTGCCCTTGAGAGAAGGGACCGAATTCTGGAGAGAATCATATTATCCAAGTCGCTTCGCGTGTCAATTCGGTATCGACCAGGCAGTATCGGAAGACTGTGGATTGGTTACTCGAAGGATGCGTAGTTACGGGACTGTCCATTTAATTAGGCAATGGTCTGGAAGCAATTGTTGGGCCGAGCTAATTCTTCCTTCTCATCCCAGGATGCGATCATACTCCAAGAGCATCATACAATCACATGAGATGGTGGGTGCACCAATCATACCTGGTTCGAAAAAGTCTTCCAGTGTCACAACCGGTCTAGCTTCCTACCCCCAGGCTCAAAGGTCGCACTCTCGAAACAGGCATCAGTTTCATTGCAGAAACCAGTCATGCTCCTTCGGGTAGTCGTCACATCATGATCTCAGCAGATGAACCCATTCGTGAAATAAAACCCGATAACACTCTTGAAGGATGAATAACATCATACAATCATATTTGCGAATTTGAACAAATTCTCCTTTATCAACCGCAAAAAGAAAAAGTTATAGTAGAATCTCCCATTCAACCAGAGATTAATGTTGGTCCACCTAACCAACCTTCTTCTTCCACCTTCCTCAACAACAAACAGTTCCTTCTCCTGCATCCGGGACTGTTCGCCTCTCGGAGCAGCCACCTTCTTCTCCAATGACAAGATCCTACACACATGCTCAAGCTTCTCCACAGGGAGAGGCTACTGCCGTTACTGTCCCAGCTCAAGTTACTACGGGTATTCAACTGGAAGGTTCCCAACCTCCTCCCTCTAAAGGCAAACAAGTTGTCATTGAAGATTCAAGCACAGAGGATACTATTGGCGAAGATTCGTCTTCTTCGACTTCTTCATTTGAGGATACTTCCTGTGATGAGAGTGAGGTAGAAAGGGAGAATCAAGATGATGCTTATGAAGAAGGAGAAGTGAATATTAGCGACGAAGATGAGGCAATCGCAGAAAATGTTCCTGTTGACGGAGGACATATCCCTTCTACTTCTGAGGCTATTCTTGCAAAGACTTCCCCTGTAGTGAGGGAAGAAGAAGAACCCCTCGATTGTGGAGAATACGGATATTCGCCGCGTAAGATAATTTTGCTATCACCATTTCATTTTTGTTCTTCCTTTCTTTCTTATCTCACTCATTTTATTTCAGGTGATCATGCTACGACTGCGGAAGCACATAGCGTTTCTCCTCTGAACCTTCCCCCTGTCGCACTATCAGCCTCGCTGAGATCCTCCATACCCCCGCAATTAGTGGTGCGCGAAATTATTTTTCCAGAGGAGCCCACTAACTTGCTCATCCCTGCTACTGCCACTCCGAGTGTTGAAAACACGGCTCCGTCTTTTGCCGATATGATAGCACCTGATCCTCCTCTTGCTAGCAGAGCGCAACCACTTGTCGCTTCGGTACCAGCAAAAAGTATATTCTTTTTCTTGTTACTACTTTTCTTATCACCTGTACATAAAACCTTTATAATAATTTTTTTTTCATTTCATTCCTTGATAGGGAATTTACCTTTAAGTAGTGCAGCCAGTTCTGGTTTTATCGGCACTTCATTGAATGCGACATCCTTTGAAAAGATTTCTGCGCATAAATTAGCCTTGATCAGGAATTTGATACTGGCTATCATTGAAATCTTCAAAGATCCTGATCAATGGTGTGATTTAGCTGTTGCTCTGGATGTCTTGAACAGCGCTTCTCGCATGGCTAAAGTTGATATCTCCTCCTTACGCGACGCTCTCTTAAGATTTCACAATTCAATAACAGCCATATCGTCAACTGCAACTATGACTGTTCCTCCTGAGATCTTGGAGTACAGAAAACAGCTTGCAGATCTTAAAGAGAGAATTTCCCAACTTGCCCCTCTTGTCTCTCGTCACGATCAAGAACAATCATCTTTACAAGATCAATTGAAGACTCTTGTTAATGAGAAATCATCTGTTCTAGATCATATTACAGTCCTGAAGTAAGAAATTTCACAATTAAAGAGGCGGAGTTCGGGGATAGAGCTAAATATTGAAAGAGTCCAGGAGAAGATAGAATACAGCTGCCATTCTGTGGATTCTGAGAGATCCGAATTAATGAAGAATGAAAAGCTGATCATCTCTTTAGAAGAAAAGCTAGCGGGTGTTCCGGATCATGCCCAACTGATTTCGAATGCTCGATTGGAGCATGTTGCTGCTCAAGTTAGTCTTCAAGAAAATTTGCAACAATACTTAGCAACATTAGGCATCACAGGAGAGCTGTAAAATGCATAACTTTAATAGATATTTTGCTATTGTTCATGCTTTCAAAAATCTTAAGTGACTTATGACATTTAGATGACGATGCATTGTCTAATTTATGTGATGTTCTGACCAATGTGTTTATGATGCGTTATGCTCATTTTATTTTATTTTACTATTATATTGTATATTTATTTATATCCTTTTATGCCTTATTAGTAGGGATTTCCTAGATGATCCTTATTCTTAATTGGCAGTATTACGTTCCAATTTAGTTAGTCACATACAGTTTAAGCTCATGAGTAGTGGAGCATACACACAGTTTAAGCTCTTGAGTAGTGGAGCGTGGTCTCACGTGATAGTCTCTGTAACTCTTAAGAGTTCACTGAACTTCTCACTACCTTGTGAATTCACAAACCGCGATCCATCAGAGGGGCCCAGTGAAGCTACCGGGGCGGTGAACTCGCTTGGTTTTACGCACAGGGTTGGCTGCGGTAACTCTCTAGAGTTCACAGAGCTCGCAAGGCTACCTTTGGGGTACCAAACCTAGGGTCGCCAGTCCATCAATGAGTAGGTTTAAACCCTTTTTCATGAGTTAGTACTGAAATCAAGCCGTAGATCTAGAGGGTCTTATGCACGGTTGGCCGATGTACAGCTCGCACTGCGACCCTTATTTTCTTCATCTGCAAGGTTAAGCCCATTCACGGGAGGGCATTTTTCCTCCA
The DNA here is from genome assembly GCA_030180095.1 of Magnolia changhungtana. Classification (NCBI taxonomy): domain Eukaryota; kingdom Viridiplantae; phylum Streptophyta; class Magnoliopsida; order Magnoliales; family Magnoliaceae; genus Magnolia; species Magnolia changhungtana. The sequence continues at coordinate 99,714 of JASAUF010000203.1, read as the reverse complement.
TTCCCCGTGACGCTGGCGGAAAGCTATACAGACGGCATGGGGGTTACGCAAGACTAGCCATTTTACGACTTTTGGCCTTCTAGGCTTTTAGCAACTGGCTTCATCGGCTGCCCGCATGGGTACGTACGGTGGTCTTCACCAGCTTTTTAAGGCCACTGACTCCTCGCCGCTGCCCGGATGGCGAAAATGATAGGTCTTATGTGTAGCTGGCATTCTTAGAGCTTGATCCTTTCAGAGTTTGATCAGCTTTAGAACTTTTAGTCCTTTTGGAGTTCGATCCTTTAAGAGCTTTTGGTCCTTTTAGAACTTGATCCTTTTTAGGATTTGGCTCTTATTGGATTTGACTCTTTTTAAGATTTGGCTCTTTTTAGGATTTGGCACTTGGCTAGACTGCCTTGAAATGTCTCAGTAAATAGTAGACGTCATCATCGTTGTTGCGAGAATGATAATATTTCTGGCTGAAATTGATACATCATCACTTCTACTAATATTCTCGAGGGTATTCATCCGTGTTCGTAATATACCAGCTCGGTGATGCTATCAATTTTAACATAATTTTGCAGAGTCTGATTGATGATAACAATTATAGACATATAATCTTGATATGCTCGCGAACTGCTTCTTTATTCATTTGATGATATATATTCTTGCCCCTTTTGATATAGAATCATTATGCTGATAATATTCTAGATCAAAATCAAAGGCCTTCTCAAGGATGATATCTTTTGATGAAGCGAGCAGTGACTGGTATACTGATACCCTGTCCATCTTGATTTACGATTCTGTATGCCCCATTGGAGTACACTTCCTTTATTATATATGGCTCGTCCCATTTAGGCTTGAATTTCCCCTTTGTTCGATGAGTGACCACTATAGGTCTTTTCAACATTAATACCATATCTCCCTTTTTGAAAGAATGATATTTAACTCACTTATCAAAAGCATCCGATATTCTTGCTTGATATGACTGCAATCGCTACTGGGCTACCAAGCATTTTTTATCAAGCAAATCCAGTTCTTTCATCCTTAATTTTGCATTTTCATCGTCTGTTATAGACTGATGTACTGCCACTCTGAGCGAAGCTACTTATAATTTCATTGGGATAATCACCTCTACACCATAGACCAATGAATACGGTGTCGCTCTTGTTACCGTACGATGAGTGGTTCTGTATGCCCACAGTGCTACTTGCAATTTCTCATCCCAAACACGCTTACTCCCTGTCACTGTCTTCTTCAATATCTTGACTATTATTTTATTAAATGCTTCCGCTAATCCATTAGCCGGTGGATAGTAAGGTGTTGAGAACGAGTGTCGAATATTGAATTTCTGACACAACTTTTCCATACCTCTGTTTTTGAAAGGAGTGCCATTATCTGTAACAATTTTCTGTGGGATACCATGACGGTATATTATAGCGTGCCTGATGAAATTAACCACATCTTTTTCTTTGACATTACGCAAGGCAATTGCTTCAGTCCATTTGGAGAAATAATCGGTGGCCACTAGAATATACTGCTTTCTTTTAGACGACGACGGATTTATAGGGCCAATTACGTCAAGACCCCAAGCGGAGAATGGCCAAGAGGTGACAGACTGATGCAAATCTTCTGGAGGAGCATGTATAACATCTCCGTGAATTTGACATTCATGGCACCGCTTTGCATAATCTATTGTGTCTTTGAACATGGTGGGCCAATAATAACCTATTCGATGTATTCTGTGAAATAGGTTTCGGCCAACCTGATGTGCTCTGCATTTACTGGAGTGCGCCTCCCGCAATATTTGGCTTGCTTCTTGTTTATCCAAGCAACGTAACAATACTCCATTATAGGATTTTCTATACAATACTTCACTGCATATGATGAATCTGTTTAACCGTTGCTTGATTTGTTATTTCTGTACTTGTTCTTCTGGCAGGATATTATATTTGAGGTAATCGATGAAAGGTTGACGCCAGTCTTCTGTCATTATTTCTAAGCAAGATATCGAAAGTGTATCGGCGACTTCTTCGATGACTTCCGAAGATGGTAAAAATCTTCTTTCCTCTATAGTTACTTGAAGAGGGCTTCGATTAGGGCAAGACAGGGCTGCTACCAAACTAGCCAAAGCATCTGCTTTTGCATTCTCAGACCTCGGTATATGCTTGATTTCTACATGACAAAATTGTCCTAGCAACTTCTGCGCTTTTCGACAATAGGGTAATAGCTCCTGCTTTCTTACCTCGAATTTCGTTGTCAACTGACTTATAATTAATTTAGAATCTCTGAAGATGTGTAGCATTTTTATCTCCATCTCTTGAGCTATTTCCATTCCGATAATAAGGGCTTTGTATTTGGCCTCATTATTTGTGCATGTAGTACCCAATGCGAAGGAGTAAGGTAACAAATTTCCTTGAGGGGTAATGAATATCACTCCTGCCCCCACTCCTGATGTTCGTGCAGCGCCGTCGAAATACATTTGCCATAGACTTTGCGACTTGGTCAACATTATTTGTTCATCCGGAAAGTCATCATTAACAGTCTCGCATTCTGCTACAGGGTGTGCTGCAAGAAAATCCGCCACTGCTTGTCCTTTTACTGCTTTTGCTGATTCATAGTAATAGTATATTCTGAAAGCAACAACATCCATTTGGCCAATCTTCCTGACAACAGTGGCCTTGTCATCAAAAACTTTATCAGATCTGCTCTCGAGATCAAAGTTATGTTATGGGAGAGATAATAATGCCTTAACTTTTGTACTGCGAATATCAGTGCCAAACACTCCTTCTCGATCGGAGAATAGTTGCATTCCGCACCCACCAATGTTCGACTTAGATAATAAAGAGCAGTCTCTTTCCCCTCTTCATTTACCTGAGCCAATAGGGTACCCAAAGATTTCTCAGTTGCAGATATATATAAAATAAGTGGCTTTCCTTTTATTGAAGCTGTCAGTACTGGCGGTTGCTTCAGTAATTCCTTTATCGAGTCGAATGCATTTTGCCGGGCTTGATCCCATACAAACTCTATGTCCTTCTTCATTAAATGTGAGAATGGTTGACATCTTCCCACCAAATTTGAAATAAAACGGTGAATGTACGCCAGCTTTCCTTGCAAACTTTTCAATTCTTTCAGTGTTGTCGGTGCTGGCATATTTTGGATGGCTTTGACTTTGTCAGGGTCAATCTCGATGCCCCTATGCCGTATGACGAAGCTGAGGAATTTACCTGAAGACACCCCGAATGCACATTTAGAAGGATTCATCTTTAGCTGTTTCTTTCTTAGTCGATGAAAAACTGATGTCAAGTGTTCACGGTGTTCCTGATGACCTCCTGACCTGACTACCAAGTCATCCACATAACATGTTACGTGTTTATGCATTATATCTTGAAATATATTTCGCATTGCTCTTTGATATGTCGCTCCGGCATTTTGAAGGGTGAATGGCATAACCTTTTAGCAATAAATTCCAAGCGGAGTTCTGAATGCTGTTGCTTTTTCATCTTCCGGTGCCATTCTGATCTGATTATATCCTTCGTAGCCGTCCATGAAGGACATAGTTGCATGTTGAGTCGTACTATCAATCAACAACTCTGTTATTGGGAGAGGAAAATCATCCTTCGGACAGGCCTCATTCAGATCTCTGAAGTCAATGCACACTCTAACTTGTCCATTTTTCTTTTTCACGGGGACAATATTCGATATCCATCTGGGATATTTGACTTCTCTGATAAACCCAACCTTTATCAGCTTGTTAACCTCTTCTTCAATCAATGAGACTAAATCTGGATGGAATCGTCTTTGTGCTTGTTTAACTGGCTTTTTATCTTTGGAAATATTTAACCGGTGCATCGCTACAGATGGCTCTAAGCCTGGCATTTCTGCATAAGTCCAAGCGAAGACATCTTTATTTTCTTTGAGAAGTTGGACATATTGCTCAGCCTCTTATTTAGAAAAACCGGCACTGATAAATGTGTTCCTTGGTTCTTCTCCTGTGCCCAAGTTTATCTCTTGCAAACTATCTATTGTTGGTTGCCCCTTGTCTTCCATCTGTCTCGGAGCCATTTCAGGATGCTTAACTGTTTTGGGGTCCTCTTCCAGTATTCGTGCGGTCGTAATCATATTCACCGATGACTCTGTACCTAATCCTTGAAACTTTCTTCGCTTTTCCTGTTCAATCCTAAGAGGGATTTGAATTCCTCTCCCATGATTCAGCCTAGTGGGTTTTTCGTAATAAAGTTTCTCATGATTTTCTTGCTTGCGGAACTATATTTTTCTAAATTTTGTGGTGTCAATCTTCCGCAGTATATGTTACTCTTGCTTTCTTCCTTTGGCTCTGTTTCCTTTGCAGCATAAAATTCTATCGGCTCGAGGTGTCTTGTGCTAGCCCTAACTTGAAATCTCCTTGGGGCGGCTGAAAATGGTTTACACCTTTCAACGTTCGGTAATGGCACTGTATAGTTAGATTGCAAAATTTTTAGCTGTTCTGGCGATAATAGGGTTAGTGGCGGTTGCCTTAGTTGCCTCAAGCGCTTTGGTACGAAATAGAACTTCTTTATTTCTGCATTCTTAGAAGATTCTGCCCTTTCTTCTCTGACATTGTTTATTTGAATATCTTTCAGTATTCTATTTTCCTCATCATCTTTTGCTTCTTCAGCGAACCCTTTGTAATAGCTTGCATTTACGAAGAAAGACTCAGCCTCTGTATATGGTTTTGCATCTGCCATCATTTTATATTGTACTCCATCTTTACAGCATTTGAAGCATTGATGCAGTGTGGAGGGTACAATACCATACTGATGTATCTATGGCCTTCCCAAGAGAAGATTGTACGTTGTCATGGCATTTATAACGTGGCACACAACATCAGTCATCAACTCTCCTATTTCTAGTGTCACTGTAATCTTACCAAGCGCGCACTGCCCATCTTGATTGAAACCCTGTATCATCATTCCACTAGGGCATAAATCGAAATGGCGATATCCCAGCTTGCTTATCATAGAGAGTGGCAGAAGGTTTACTGCAGACCCATTATCTATCATAATCCATTTAACTTTCTTCCTGCGGATATGACCTTCTATCGTTAATGGTCTGTTATGTTCCCCCTCACAGATCAAATCATCATCGGAGAATGAAACGATTGGCAGGCAATTTGCTCGTTCTTCACACTCTTCACATCTCATTTCTGTCAGTAAAATTTCTCTAACATTATGATCAGATAATGCTTGAACTAAGCTTTGTCGGAACTCCTCCGATAACTTGAGTGCGTCATAAATGCTCAACCGTGCTAGTATGCCCTTCAAATGACTAACCACATCATAAGTCACCCTTGCCGCTTCACCCCCTTTTTTATATTCATCAACATTGTTCTGTTTTTCAACCACTTCCTTTCTCATAATCCCTAGTTTCTGCTTCACAGGGCTTGTCATTTTCTTTCCTGATCGCAACGTGATAACTGCTACTTTCTTTGTTGTCTTTTGATCTTCTTTCTCTTTCACTACTCGGGCCTTTTCCCGGATCGTAAGCATGTTTACTGTCGCCCTTGCGTTCTTCTCTTTTCCTTCACCGGTTATTATTTCACCCTTATTTATCATTCGTTGTATTATACACTTCAACGTATAACAATTCTCCGTCGGATGTCCCACCAGATGATGATAGCGGCAGAAATCTCTTTTTCTGGTTTTTGTTACATCTTCGGGGCGTTTGGGTTCCGGTAATTGTATCGTGCCAGCTTTTAGCAGTTGTTTCATCATAGGAACTACATCTTCCTTTTAAAAATCGAACCCTTCATGAGAATCAAGTATTCGGAGTCTTTTCCCATTGTATCTATTTCTTGACTGGTTCCATCTTTCTTTTTGTTCTGGCCTTTTGTCCTTGAATCTCTTGCATCTTTGCTCTTCTTATCACGGTCGACAGTATTCACACTCATCCTGTCGGGTACCCTCCTAGCTGTCTCGTGGTGGAATGCTGGCATTTTATGAGTCATTAATCCAAAGCATGAGCCTTGGTAGCTAGATCACGAAATGTTCTGATATCGGCGCTGGTGAGTCCAAACGCGATTCCTGTTTCCATAGAATTTAAGCACGTTTTAACCTGTTCTTTTTCTTCTGGCAACTGTCTGCATGAGGCTCCCAATGTTTTCCACCTGTCTATGAAATTTTCTACTTGCTCATTTTCTCTCTGCCATATAGAAGCCAACTCTGTAATGCTAACATCACGTTCTGAGGAGAAGAAGTTTGACATAAAGGCGTCCTGCATTTGCTCCCAAGTTCGTATCGACCCTGGAGCCAGGCTGGAATACCACCGAAATGCTTTGTGTGTTAGTGATGACCCAAACAATTTTAAACAATACTACGATATTGTAGAAAAATTCTCCATGCTGGTAATGAAGTGCATCAGATGTTCTTCTGGTGAGCCTTCCCCATTAAATTTCTAAAAATCTGGATGCTTAAAGTTGGCTGGGAACGGAACATCCTCTACCTCCCTTGGATATGACATATGATATTTGAAGCGGCTAGTATTTTCTCGCTCCCTTTCTATTCTCACAGTTTTTTCAACGACTTGTCTTATATCATCTTGCGTTATCGTTCTTGCAGCGGGAACGGATCCTCGTGATCCTTCCCCTTGTGGATGATAGCTTTCAGGCCGATTTTCTCATCCATTTACCGTACCCATCATTGGTGGAGCTGTCATCTGAGCTACGTTATGTGCTAGGGTTGCCAATGCCTCTCTGAGATGTCTGCATTCTTTTGTTAATATCCTTTGTGCTTCTGCCATATCATTGATGCGATCCTCTGCAGTCGGTATATTGTTTTGGTTTGTCTCAGTCACATATATCATAGCTTCGCCACTCTTTGATGAAGCTGTAGTGGGAGTAGGACGAGAGTATGTAGACATAACAGGACTCAGAGAGACTGGAGAAGATGGAGTCTCGTTTGACTTCTCCACACTCTTGGGACTATCAATCAGTTGAAGTGGTGTGGACATTGGTGAATTTGTTTGGGGAGATAAAGATGTTGGTAGACTTGCCATTAATGCTTTGCCTTTCTGTTCCTTCATCCATCTTACTCTTGGGGTGACTAAAGCCAAAAAATCACGGAAAGCCACCTGTGAATTACTCGCTCAGGGTATATTGTAAGTGGAGCGAGTTCAGGATACTCCTTGACTACATTTGAAAAGGCCAAGCTATATATCCTAGAAGGGGGGGGGGGGGGGGGTTGAATAGGACTATGCCAAATTAAAAATAAAATCAGTGGAATAAATTTAAACAATAGCCTTACAATTATAAATCAATTATCAATGCTAAAATCAAATCACCTTAATACATAAGTATTGAGAGGTTGATACAAATTCAGTTCTAAGGACAACCTTACACCATAATAAATAAGGGCTTATAGTAGGACAACCTTATTTCTAAAACTTCTTTTGGATCAAGAACTCAATTTTAATAAAGATAAATGAATAGCAGAGAATTGAAATTAAATGCAGAAATGTAAATCTAATTTATTACAACAATCTCCACACTTGCTTGAAATGTAAATCGTTACGACATTCACATCCACATTACATTCCACATAATTGAATGATAAAAGATATGAGAATTAAGCAAGCATTTAATCCACAAGACAAAGAGTTATTGTGGTTCGCCTGTGTGTACACCAACTGTTCTTCAACAGCCACACAAAATGCTACTCCACTCCTAATATCCTCACACAGGGGATATTAGCGTTCACTATCAAATAGGTTTTCATAGGTTCACCCAAAACCTTTACGATTGTGTCTTTTTAACTTGGGCTTACACAATCCAAAAACCTACACTTCTGAGTTTTCTGGCTCTCCTCAGATAACCACACAATTTGAGATTTTTCTGGCGAATCCCAAACAAAAACCAAAAAGGAATGGAATTTACAGAATTGTAAAATACATGGATTTCTCCTCTTGTAGCTACCCGGAAGAACCAATTAGAGTAGACGTTGAATATAGAAGTTTAATGTCCACAACTCACTTTAATATGGTTCAAATTTCTAATTGATTTTAGATTTAAATTAGTTGGACGTAGCTATATTTGATTTTAATTCCAAGAAGAAAGAATATGTCAATTCCTCTTTTCAAATTAGATTGGAATACAGAAACAAAATCAAATCAAATAAGCTATAAAAAAGAGAAAGAAATTATGCACTAAATAGCTTAAAACTTAGACACAAACTTATCTCAGAGTGGAGCCTTGAATTCACTTAATATTCAATGAAAAACTCTGAAATTCGTGTGCTATTTATAGCAGAAGAAATTCGTCTTCGACTGGTCCTAGGGTCACCATGACTGGTCTTGAAATAAACTGATTTTTGAATTTTTGAGCGCGATCGCATCAGACCGTTTCAAGACCGGTCGTAGGTAATTCAGGATTGGTCGAAGGCAGTCCATGACCGGTCGAGACCCCTCTACGACTGGTCGTGCGACCCTTAATTTAGTCGCTGGAGTTTGAGTCGAAGCTTTGCGACTGGTCGAAGGTCGAGTCGAGACCATCTCACGACCGGTCGAGCAGACTCTAGGACTGGTCGTAGCTGAACCAAAAAATCAGATAAATTGCAACCATTTTAGGACTGGTTTTGGAATTTCTTAGACTGGTCGAGGTAGTAGTAGGACTGGTCAAACATAGTCTAGGACTGGTCTTAGAGTAGACCAAACTCATTTAATAACATACATTTGGATTATGTATCCAAAGTGACCTACCCTAAGGTCAATCTAATGGTCTATCAAACCTGGAACATCAAGTATGGACATTGAACACTTCATTTGCTTAGAATTTGATCTTTACGAAGCTTAATTTCTTTTCGATGTAGCTTGACTACTTCAGAAGCTTCAATGTAACTTTAAGTTGTACTTGAGTCCCGCATTTAGATTTGAATCTTAAACTTGCACTTAAACTTGAGTCTTGACCCGGAGATCTCTCTTCATATTGTAGCTTGAATTATCATGAAGCTTGAAGAATTCTTTGAGTTAGACATCAAGTGTTGACGATGTGTCTCGAACAAATTTATCAAGATACAAACACATAACATACAGAGACGTTTTGGCACATAAAATTTGACAATCAAAGAGGAATCAAATCATAGCACTTACAATCTCCCCCTTTGTCAAATTTGTGACAAAACACATCTCATACATCAATAAGATAAGCATCATATAATAACGAATCATGTACCAGCGAATCATGCACTAGTTGATAACTTAACTCAACTCCCTATGAGTTAATACACCTCAACTCCCTCTGAGTAGGTATACATCATACATTCAATCATACCTCATAAATAAAATGCACACATTCTCCCCCTTTTTGTCAAAATATGACAAAGGAAGAAACAAGGATAGGACATGAAAAACATAATTAGAGATATCAACTCAGAAAGATAGAATAATAAAAAGTGCAGAGTGAATACAAAACAAGAGAAGTTTGCAAGAGGAGTCAGAGTACATATGAAGTGATGTTTTAAGACAGTAATCCACTCAATCAAGAAACGAAACTTAGCAAACTTAATACAGACCAAAGAGTAAACATTCTCAATTGGAACCAGATGATGGAGCAGGAATGTTAGGATCACTTTGGTGAAGGCTCTTCTGTAAGCACCTAAAATATTTGTGCATATTTTTAAATTGTTGATTGTGCCCAACATTCATCTGTTCTACTTTTTCCTCTAATGCAGTAAGATGTGCATTGAAATCAGATGGTTTAAAGTCTGGATCATTTCCAGAATCAGAATCAATTTCATTAAAAATATCATCCATGTCAATATCATCGGCCGGCAACTCATCACCTTCGACACCCATCTCAGCTTCAGTAACAGCATCACCCGCATCAACATCAACTTGACCAGGAAAAAACTCCAACTTCATCTTATTCAAGTTGGAATTGTTAAATATGAGGTGTCTGATAGGAGCCTCACCGATAGGCATAGCGACTAACATGTGAGTGGCTAATACATTTAACAGATATCCAAAAGGAATATCACCACGACCAGGATTACTACTAATTTGTATGATAGAGGAACAAATCAAGAAGGGAAAATAATGTTAGCACCGGTAATGATCGAGTACAAAATACGAACTATAAACAGAGTCAACTCAGTCTTGTTTCCAGAGCGGGGATACAGATTAGAAGTGAAGATACGATGCAAGATTCTGTATTTGGGTAACAAGTATCTGGTTTTAAAGGCATTTCCATTAACAGTCCATGGAGTATTCATATTGCACAAAGCTCTAGTAAAAATACGTTTTTCAGATTCTGACACTTTCTCAGCAAGTGCACTAGGATGAACACCATCATCATTTACTTGAATATCCATAAGGCCGGAAATTAAATGTCGACAATATGAAACGACCCTTCTCTAGTATCAATAGTAAAGGTCAGTTGCTCAGCAGAGAAGTCAGATATGCAAGCAACCATGGCTTGTGCTATGGACTGATATGCCGGTCCACCCCAGTGTAAAATGTTTTCCCAACGTACAGATTGAAGGAGAGGAAGGAAACCATATGGAGCAATATGATTTAAATCAACAACTTTTTCAACAATAATATTACGCATACGCAGGTCACATACATGCGGAGGATCATCTTCAGGATCCCTAAGATGACGTCTAGTGATTGCATTTGAACGAGAAGAAGATGCACCTTTATGAATTTTTTTAACCTCTAGATTCCATATTCTTGAAGAAATGAAAGAAAGTTCAAGAAAATAGAGATGGGTTTCTCTAGATTTAGTAAAAAAGAAGAAGAACCCAACAAGTTGAAAATTTATAGGAAATAAACACTAATAATCAAGAAAATTAAGAGTTAAGATTAAGATTCTCCAAGGAAACAAGAAAAAATCACTCTAACCTGGAGGAATTGAACACAAGGGTTTGACTAGTCGACGCTCGGCTCGTTGGTGAGGAGGGTTAGAATGAAGAAGAAAACGGGTTTTCTCCAAATTAAAAAGGGCATCGCGTGCACGACCAGTCTTAGGATATACTCGACCGATCGTAGCAAGACTGGTCGAGCACGTTCTCGATCGGCCTTAGACCAGAGAGAAAAAAATATGTAATTTTCACAAAATTTTGAAATTTAAATTAATAACATATTAACATCATATATAATATGATACAAAAATGCATGATTAATAATTTAAATTTACACATACCAAGATCAAATTTCAATTTGTTAAACCTGCTTTTGTCGAGCGGTTTAGTGAAAATTCAGCAGCTGAGTCTCGGTAGAAATATATTCTAAAGATATTATTTTTTCTTCTACTAATTCACAAATGTAATGAAATCGAATGTTAATGTGCTTAGTACGTGAATGCTGGATTGAGTTTTTTGAAATGTTTATCACACTGGAATTATCACAGTATAAAACCATAGTCTTGTGCGATTCCATAATCACTTAGCATACGTTTCATCCAAATCAACTGAGTACAAGCATTTCCTGTTGCAATATATTCTGCCTCAGCAGTTGAGAGTGATATGGAACTTTGTTTCTTGCTAAACTAAGAAACCAGACAGTTTCCAATGTAAAAACAACCACCGCTGGTTGATTTCCTATCATCTATATTTTCTGTCCAATCAGCATCTGAATACCCAGCCAATTGAACACTAGAATCATAGGGATACCAAAGACTCAGATTAACTGAACTTGCGACATATCAAATAATTCGTTTAATAGCAATTAAGTGAGATTCTTTTGGATTAGACTGATATCTAGCACAAATTCCAACACTTAAAGCAATATCAGGTCTACTTGCTGTTAAGTAAAGTAAGCCACCTATCATACTACGATACAATTTAGGATCTACATCTTTACCTGTAGAGTCTTTTGATAGTCTTAGAGTTGTACTCATAGGAGTATCAAAGTTCTTACCATTTTCAAATCCGAATCTTTTAATCAAGTTTAAAGCATACTTAGTTTGTGAAATAAAAATTCCATCAGATTGCTGTTTTACTTGCAACCCTAGAAAATAATTTAATTCACCAACCATGCTCATTTCGAATTCTGATTTCATTAGATCTGCAAACTTAACAGTCATGTTAGTAAAAGTTGATCTATAAATTATATCATCAACATATATTTGAACCATTGAGATATCATCATTATGTTTCTTAACAAAAAGCGTCTTATCGACACTACCCATCTAAAACTTGTGACTTAGTAAGAACTTAGTCAATTTTTCATACCATGCTTGTTTCAGACCATAGAGAGCCTTTTTAAGGTGGTATACATGATTGGTAAGCTTAGGGTCTTCAAACCCAGTCAGTTGTTTAACATATACCTCTTCATGCAGGTCGCCATTCAAAAATGCGCTCTTTACATCCATTTGAAAAATTCTAAACTTTCTAAAACATGCAATGATATGAAAAGTCTGATAGATTCAAGGCGAGGAACTGGGGCAAAAGTTTCATCATAATCAATCCCTTCAATTTATGTGTACCCTTGCACAACTAGTCTTGCCTTGTTTCGAATGATATTTCCCAATTCATCAGACTTATTTTTGAAAATCCATTTTGTTCCAATAATATGTTTATCTTTAGGTCTAGGAACAAGGTGCCAGACATCATTTCTGACAAACTGATTAAGTTTTTCCTGCATAGCAATTGTCCAGTTTTCATCAGAAAGTGCTTCTTTCACGTTAACCGATTTTATTTGGGATGTAAAGCATACGTAGTTACATATGTCCTCTAATTGTCTACGAGTGTGCACCCCAGTGAGAGGGTTTCCAAGTATTTGATCAGTTGGATGATCTTTAACAGTTCTTAATTCAGAATTAGTTTTACTTGATGAAGTATCTGGATTTTCATATATAAGAGCTTCATCATTATCTGAACTAGGGGTAGGTGTGATCAAATGATCGTCAATTACAACATTTATTAACTCTTGAATCACACCGGTCCTGTTGTTCAGAACACGATATGCACGACTGTTTAAAGAGTATCCTAAAAAGATTCATTCATCACTTTTAGTGTCAAACTTTCCCAGATTTTCATGATCATGCAAAATATAGTACTTGCTGCCAAAAATTTGAAAATATTTGACGGTAGGCTTTTTCTCAAACCACATTTGATAAGCCGTTTTATTATTAGATTTGCAGATATAAACACGGTTGATAATGTAGCAGGCGGTATTCACTGCTTCAGCCCATAAATTTTTAGGGAGCTTCATGCTATTTAACATAATATTTTCCATTTCTTGAAGCACTTTATTTTTTCTTTCCACAATACCATTTTGTTGTGGAGTTTTGGGCGCAGAGAATTCGTGTGATATTCCCTGATCACTACAGAGTTTCTCAAAACCGCTATTTTCAAACTCAGATCCATGATCACTACGGATCTTACTAACTTGAGAACATTTTTCAGTTTGGATCCATTTTATAATCTTTTTCACTTCATCAAGGGTTTCTGATTTGTCCCTCAAGAATGAAACCCAAGTGTATCTTGTATAATCATCTACAATAACCAAGATGTATTTTTTGCCGCCTCGACTTTTCGTTCTGGTTGGTCCTATAAGATCCATATGGAGAAGCTCGAGTGGTCTAGATGTGGTATTGGAGTACACCTTTTTGTGAGAGCTCCTCGTTTGTTTACCATACTGGCATTCATCACATATTTTGTCTACTTTTTATACTTTAGGTAGACCTCTAATTAGTTCTCCTTTGCTCAATCTATACAAATTTCAGTAGTGTACATGTCCAAGGCGTTTATGCCATAATTCTGTCTCATCAGTATGGACCATGTAATACGTTTGATTAAATGAGCTTCCATTACATACTATATAGTAGTTTTCAGAAGTTCTGCGACCAGTTAATATTACAAAACCCTTTTTATCTATAATCTCACAACCTTGATTAGAAAATTTAACACTATGGTTGTTGTCACATATTTGAGATATGCTTAACAGGTTGTGTTTTAATCCCTCAACATATAAAACATTCTTAAATAAAGGAAGATTATAAAGTTGAACCGTACCTTGGCCAATAATCTTGCAGTTGCTCCCATCACCAAATGTGACTGATCCATCAGTTATATCTTTTAGATCGGTGAATAAAGCCTTATCACCTGTCATGTGCCTAGAACATCCACTGTCTAGATACCATTTTGAATGGCTTATTGTTTTAAATGCAATGTGGGCAACCAAGCGGCAACTTTAGGAACCCATTTCATAACTGTTTTGGGTTTAGGAACATAGTTGGTCTTCTTTTGTCTGATGTTGTAAGAATGACCTACTGCATTAGATTTTAAGAGTTCCTTAAGTAAATCAATTATTTTTTTAGCAAGAGAATTTCTGTTCTGATTTTTAAAATTTGTATAGCTGCTTTTAGGTTCATGAAAAGTTTTTGTATTTTTAGAAAAAACTTGACTAGTACCTTTTCCTTTTGAGTTAGAAGTTTCTCCTTTCACAAAGTTGGGGGAAGTATATTTCTGTTTAGGAGATGTATTTTTCTCATAGCCTAACCCGGATCTATCACCACATTTTCTTGATCCGGATAATAATTTTTCTAACTTTGGATCACCCTGGGCATATCTCCATGTATCCTTCAAACTCAGAAGAGAAGATACTTCATTTTTAAGTTTCTCATTTTCAGATTTCAAATCATAAATTAACAAGGTTTTGAATTCCAAATCACATTTTAATTTTTCCAAACAATCTGAAATATGCAATTTTTCTAAAATAAGAGTTTCAAAACATTCTTTGAATTTAGAAAACTTTTCTTTTTGAAGCTTAAGTTTGACAGCAATTTTACAACTTTCCTTATATAAGGCATTATAAGCATCTTGAAGATCTTCTTCATTTTCATAATCACTATTCAAATTTTCTTCACTTGTTGAATCATCGTGATTTGAAAAAGTAAACTTGGCTAGAGTCATAAGGGCTTTAACTTCACTGCCCGACTCAGTTTCAGAATTTTTTGATTCAGAAGATGTTTCAGAATCAAACGATTCATCCCAAGTAGCCAACATACCCTTCCTTCTGGGTCTGTCCTTTTTAGGACATTTGTTTCCTAAATGCCCATACTCTTGGCAGTTGTAACACTGATTGTCTTTTAAAGACTTCCATGTTTTGGACTTAGATTTCGAACGTTTCTTTTCATTTCCCTTTTGAAAGTTGACCCTTTTCTTGCTTTTGAAAATTTTGTAAAACTTTTTCGCCAAAAGAGCCATATCGTCTTCAGAATTTTCTAAATCTGAGTTTTCTTGGGAAATACCTTTAGAAGATTTCAAAGCTATAGATTTACCTTTCGGAGCTTTAAAATTTAATTCATAGGTTTGTAAAGAACCAACTAGTTCTTCTACCCTCATATTATCCGTATCACGAAGTTCAGGGATCGCAGTTACTTTAGAATTGAACCGTTCAGGAAGTGAGCGTAGTATCTTTGCACACACTTTACTTTCTGAAATTTTATCGCCAAGACCCCACATAAAGTTTACAATGTCATTTAGTCTAGTGTAAAAGTCCATAAACATTTCATTTTCCTCCATATGAATTTCTTCAAATTTGGTTATGAGGAGTTGGACTTTAGACTTTTTGACAATTGATGTACCCTCGTGTGTCATTTCTAGTATATCCTAGGCTTGCTTTATAGTATTACAGGATATAATTCTTTTGAACTCATCTGGTGATAGTGCACAAGTGATTGCATTTAGTGCTTTAGCATTGGCACTATACTCACTTTTCTGAAGGGTGGTCCACAAATAATAAGCAGGTACAGGCATAGTTTTTGAACCGTCAGATTCAGTTACTTCAATGGTAGGAGAGTTCCATTCGGTCACTGTGGCTTGCCACACACTCTCATTCATTGATTTGAGGAAGATTCTCATTCTGGCTTTCCAATAGGCATAGTTGGAACAATCAAAGGGTGGAGGCCTAGTGATTGATAGGCTATCAAAATTTGACATCTTAATAATATAGCTTAGATCATTAGCTCAGGAAAAAAAAATAATAATAAGAACGAGCTATTAGGCTCTGATACCACTTGAAAAGGCCAAGCTATATGTCCTAGGGGGGGGGGGGGGGGGGTGAATAGGACTATGCCAAATTAAAAATAAAATTAGCAGAATAAATTTAAACAATAGCCTTACAATTGTAAATCAATTATCAATACTGAAATCAAATCACCTTAATACATAAGGTTGATACAAATTCAGTTCTAAGGACAACCTTACATCATAATAAACAAGGGCTTATGGTAGGACAACCTTATTTCTAGAACTTCTTTTGGATCAAGAACTCAATTTTAATAAAGATAAATGAATAACAGAGAATTGAAATTAAATGCAGAAATGTAAATCTAATTTATTACAACAATCTCCACACTTGCTTGAAATGTAAATCGTTACGACATTCACATCCACATGTACATTCCACACAATTGAATGATAAAAGATATGAGAATTAAGCAAGCATTCAATCCATAAGACAAAGAGTTATAGTGGTTCGCCTGTATGTATACCAACTGTTCTTCAACAGCCACACAAAATGCTACTCCACTCCTAATATCCTCACACAGGGGATATTAACGTTCACTATCAAATAGGTTTTCACAAGTTCACCCCAAACCTTTACGATTGTGTCTTTTTAACTTGGGCTTACACAATCCAAAAACCCACACTTCTGAGTTTTTTGGCTCTCCTCAGATAACCACATAATTTAAGATTTTTCTGGCGAATCCCAAACAAAAACCAAAAAGGAATGGAATTTACAGAATTGTAAAATACCCGAATTTCTCCTCTTGTAGCTACCCGGAAGAACCAATTGGAGTAGACGTTGAATATAGAAGTTTAATGTCCACAACTCACTTTAATATGGTTCTAATTTCTAATTAATTTTAGATTTAAATTAGTTGGGCGTAGCTATATTTGATTTTGATTCTAAGAAGAAAGAATATGTCAATTCCTCTTTTCAAATTAGATTGGAATACAGAAACAAAATCAAATCAAATAAGCTATAAAAAAGAGAAAGAAATTATGCACTAAATAGCTTAAAACTTAAACACAAACTTATCTCAGAGTGGAGCCTTGAATTCACTTAATATTCAATGAAAAACTCTGAAATTCGTGTGATATTTATAGCAGAAGAAATTCGTCTTCGACTGGTCCTAGGGTCACCACAACTGGTCTTGAAATAAACTAATTTTTGAATTTTTGAGCACGATCGCATCAGAACGTTTCACGACCGGTCGTAGGTAGTTCACGACTGGTCGAAGGTAGTCCCCGATCGATCGAGACCCCTCTACGACTGGTTGTGCGACCCTTGATTTAGTCGCTGGAGTTTAAGTCAAAGTTTTACGACTGGTCAAAGGTCGAGTCAAGACCATCTCACGACCGGTTGAGCAGACTCTAGGACTGGTCATAGCTGAACTAAAAAATCTGATAAGTTGCAACCATTTTAGGACTGGTCTTAAAATTTCTTAGACTGGTCGAGGCAGTACTAGGACTGGTCGAACATAGTCTAGGACTGGTCTTAGAGTAGACCAAACTCATGTAATAACATACATTTGGATTATGTATCCAAAGTGACCTACCCTAAGGTCAATCTAATGGTCTATCAAACTTGGAACATCAAGTATGGACATTGAACACTTCATTTATTTAGACTTTGATCTTTACGAAGCTTGATTTCTTTTCGATGTAGCTTGACTACTTCAAAAGCTTCAATGTAACTTTAAGTTGTGCTTGAGTCCCACATTTAGATTTGAATCTTGAACTTGCACTTGAACTTGAGTCTTGACCCGGAGATCTCTCTTCATATTATAGCTTGAATTATCATGAAGCTTGAAGAATTCTTTGAGCTAGACATCAAGTGTTGACGATGTGTCTCGAACAAATTTATCAAGATACAAACACACAACATACGGAGATGGTTTGACACACAAAATTTGACAATCAAAGAGGAATCAAATCATAGCACTTACAACATTTCGTGTTATGGCCTTTTGACTCTCGGTGAAGGCAGATTTGTTCGAGCATTTCTCGCGTTCCGTGCTCTTGCCCTGCGGGACACTACAGTAATCCAGCCTCTGTCATTATCCGATGATTGGGGTGAAATAGATATGACCCCAGCTGTTGCTTGAGTCATGTTGCTTTTGTCTGTAGGAAACTGAGTCGCATATGCGGGAGCTTGATCCGGCATATATTCTATCATGAATCCGGTTGATGTAAAATGAAAGCTTGTTTCTCTTGCAGGAATTGCCATTGATTGTAATTTGTAGTAGAATTTGGACACCTTCAGTAGTGAAACACATCTATAATTAGCATTTTTTTTTATAAATAAGATGATCTACCTTAGAGATGAAGGGGAGGATGTTCCCATTGAGAGTCGCCATTTCGGCTTCAGAAAGACGCCAAACTATGGTGAAAGTTCTTAATCATCTCTTTGTTAATGCTAAAATAAGATAAAAGTCCCCAGCAGAGTCGCCATTTTGTTTCGACAAGAAAATAAAAGTATTTGCTTTGGGAACTGATCTTATTCAAATATAACAAAAGAGTATTCAGAACAATCATTATATCTTTATTAATATTAAGTTCATTTACATCCTTTCAACATCCTTTGATTCTAAGGTAGATCAATTAGAATTGAAGAATTATTTTAAGTACAATTCTTATGGTCTAATATAAATTTCGGCAGCATTCCGGCGCTCTTTCGATCATCTCCTAGGTATTTAGGAGGAATTGCTGAATTGATCATCTGATCTCTCCTTTCAAAGAAGATTTAAAGACTCAGCAAAGCTCCTGCACAAAGCTAGTTGAGTGACCTATTGCGCGACCCGCGCAACTAGTAATGTGGTTGCGCGGTTCGTGCAAAGGATATCTTGGTTGCGTAGTCCGCGCAACTGGTATCACTCGTTGCGCGGTCCACGTAATTGATTGTTGCCTCTCCCTTCTACCTTCAGTTGCTCTGCTTTAGTTTCTGAAATATCTCTATCCCCCAAATGAGAGGAAGAGCAGGGTATTTATAGGCCCCTCACAGGTGTCAGTTGTCTTCGTTGGTTACGCGACCCGCACAACTGCTTTCCTTGTTACGCGATCGGCGCAACTGCTTCTTGATTGTGCGATCCGCACAACTGTCGCCCTTGTTATGCGATCGATGTAGCTCTCTGCTTGATTGTGCGACCTGCGCAACTGTCGCTCTAGTTGCGCGATCGGGGTAGCTCTCTGTCACGCCCCGAACTCGGAAACCGGGCTCATAAAATTCCCGATCGCCGAATCCGGCGCCGACAGCCTCCGTAGAACCCCATTCTCGGCTCCTAGCGCCCATACGCCAGGTTCCGATCCTGGGATGCTACAAGGAGGATTTCTAATAATCTGAGCACAACCACAAGCATAACCCACGAACAATAACCATAAGAACACCATCACAAAATCCACTATGAACAAAAACTTTAAGTACAAGGCGTAAGAAAGGAAAATACAAGATAATGCTAATAACAAAAACTCCAGAAGCTGGCTGCACGCTCCAACTGCGGCGAGACTACGGCTACGTCCTGGCGTCACCTGCACGCATCAATCATGCATAAGCTTATAGAAAGCTTAGAGGGTGGTGTAAGTGTGTGCGCAATATGAGCGTGCTCAGAATGCAGGGTCAGAGTAATGCGGAATCGTGCCAATGAGTACATGAATGCAGTCAGCCGTACCAAGGCTAAGCAGTACAAAATATAAATGATATCGGCCATATCAAGGCCATGCGATGCATAATGCAGCTCAAGCATGCCAATCCTCATGTCAATACAGCTCCTCACTAGAGCATCAATCAGTATGGTTCTCAGTCTGGACAATCATCGGGGTCTAGTACACTCTACGCAAGCTTGCCGTCCCTATCCGGACGCACAACTGGAAGAGCGAAAGAGACCTCACTATCCGCCTGCCAATATCGGGCCCGGCTCGTCGATAGCGGACCGATTCCTCAAGCTGGTCAAACTCAACCTAGAAATTACCCCCTCACTCAGGCGGGTAAGATCACACCCCTTTCCAACCGACCACGATACAGTGGGAGACGTGGCCTCCTAGTATTCGGCCCTTATGCGCTCGTACATCCACTCGGTCTGGACATTGGAGTCATCCTCTGGTACCATCGGGTTTAGGGATTTTCACCCAGGGACATCTATGGTGCCCGTATGCTAGAACCAAACATTTCCGGTATCCAACCAGCCACCCACGATGTGTCTGTGGGGGCTATGGCCTTGGTGTCACTAGGGCATACAGTAACTACAATCACACAATGCAAGTGCATGAGTCACACTACCAGTCATGCAATGATCTGCGTAAACTATACGCTTATGCGAGTGGCAACTCCGCCTATCTGGGAGCCCGTAATCATTGCTTGCGAAGGCATATGCTATGATCACCACCCCTCATCTCAAGCATGCATATGATGCATATGATCATGAATCATGGGGCAGCACTATACTTATGGTATGATAATGGGGGTTGCTCAAAGTGAAGATGGGCCTAAACGGACTGTAGAGTACAAATATGGACCTATCAGTGGGCCTTAAGGAGTGTGACAATGCGGACATTTAACCAACATTATCCTTACAATGTGGACGTTAAACCAACATTGTTTCCAAGGCATAGCTCGCCATAAAGTATCATTACACAGACCATGGAGGAATCACACATTGCAATGGACCCTAAGGACATCCCATTGGGCCTTAAATACATCAAATGAACCATATTGCATGGGCCTTACATTCATCAAGTGGGCCACATCAATGGGCCTTATGTACATTGCAATGGGCCATAACCCATAGGTCTTTGAAAACATCACAATGGGCCTTGTAATATGGGTCTCATAAATCAAAGTTGGCCTTAACAACGGGCCACGAATACCTCGAATGGGCCTAATCACATGGGCCTTATGCACATCAAGGTGGGCCTCAACAATGACCACAAATACACATCAAGGTGGGTCTCAGTAACGGCCACAAATACATTGAATGGGCCTTACATAAGTAGTGATAATGACTTCCACCATTGAAATCCCAAGGCCCACGATAGTATTTATTTCCCATCCAATCTGATCATAAGGTCACAACGACCTGGAAGGGGAAAGCAAATATCATACTGGTCCAAAATGGGTGGCCCAAGGGTTTTAATGGTGGACAATCAAATCCACTACTTTCTATAAGGTGGCCCACCTAATCCTAGGTCTGTCTTATTTTGGACTCAAGCTCCAAAATTATCTTTCAAAATGGTTGGATGGGTTGGAGCAACACATGCATCATGGTGGGGCCCATATGGGGCCCACCATGGCGTTTATCTTCCATCCACTTTGTTCATAAGGTCACACAGACCTGAAAGAAGTGGAAAAACAAATTTCAGCTTGATCTGAAGCTTTCTGTGGACCCAGAAAGGGTTTCAACGGTAGAGTTCAATTCCCACTGTTTCTTGTGATGTGGGCCACCCGAGACCTGGATTGGCCTGATTTTTGGAGGGGGCCACGTCAGGCAGTGGCCCACCAAATGGGAGGTGTGGATACAAAATATACATCATGGTGGGGCCCACGGTGAGCCGTGGGTCCCTGCCGTTTCACACCAGGGCGCGGCGTCCTTTGCTTGACAAAGCAGAAACATTCTTCGTCATGTTGAGGTTTTTTTTTTTTTTTTTTTTTTTTTTTTGAAAAACCCCTTTTTCCAAGGTTTTCATGCGTGGGGGTCCACTTCAGTCGAATCCATCTCGGCCATTGGTTTCCATGGCCCATAACAAATCCATCAAGCCCAATATTGGGCCTATTTCAGCGTGTAAAAAAAATCTGGAGGACTTTAAACGGTGGAGATCACTGATTGCTAAGGTACGGCCCACCGAAGATTGGATCAGTCCCATTTTTCGGCTCAACGCCTAAAATGGTCCCAGGAAAGGGATAGACGGCGTGGATTAAATACATTCATCAAGGTGGGGCCTACACAAGTGGCTCGCCCAAATGTTTGCAAACAAGCTAATATTTGCTACGTCCAGCGTCTAGACGTTTTGGGTATAACCCATGCATTGAGGTGGGCCCTGTTTAGGTGGGCCACCAAATGGTGGTTGGTGTGGGTGCAATACATATAAGGTGGTCCCCACTCATAGGTGGCTCGGATAAAATACTCACTTCATGGTGGGGTCCATTCAAGTGGGCCACACAATCATATCATCTTAAGAAAAGGAAAATGAAAAAGAGAGAGAGAGAGAGAAGGTGGGACACACGTGTGATGGAGGGACCCCGATACTATGGGTCCTCCCTTGCATTCCATTATACATCAAACGGTAATCAAAGTGGGCCATTGGCCACATCTTAGGGTCCCAAGTGAGATTCATACCATTGATCGGTAGGCCTCACTTGGCCCATCATAAAAACACAAAAGCTAGCCTATAGGAGCACCCACCGGTTGATCTCTTCGGTCCGTTGGAATGCCACCCTCCTCGTGCTCCTCTTTGATGGTGGAGATGGGAAATGGATGGCTAGGATGAAGGTTCTTTGGGATGGGAAGGTGGGCCACCAAAAATTACATTTTCCCTCACTTGGGATGGCTTGGACGTGCACATTTTTTTCTCTCTTGGTGTTGCTTTGAAAAAGTGTTGAGAAAGAAAGGGAGAGATGGGATGTAAGGAGAGAGAGTGATGGATGTGAGTGATGGGTGAGGTGATGTTGTACTTGACTAGGTATGGGTGTGTAAGAGAGAGGGTGAGAAAGCATGGGTTGCTTGTACTTGACATTGAAGTGATTGATTGATTGATGTGATTGATTGATTGATGGGATTGATTTGACATTGTGTAGAGATTCTCTTGGGATCGAGAAAGCGCGGCGTTTCTTCGAAATAAACACCGACTCACATCTTCTGGTCAGGGTATCGGATCGGTGCGTGAGTCGCGGCGTTGGAACCGCGGCGACGGTGCGGTCGCAATGATATAGGTCTCGGATTAAACCGACTCGAATCTAAAGGATACGACTTACGATCGATCGCAATGTCGATTATCAGTCGTGGATTGCCGGACTTCGACGAAAATGATCGCAGGATTCATCGGAACAGTACGAACTAGGATACGGGTCTTACACTCTCTGATTGATTACGCGACCCGTGCAACTGTCGCCCTAGTTATGCGATCGATGTAGCTCTCTGCTTGATTGCGCGACCCGCGCAACTGTCGCCCTTGTTATGCTTTCCACGCAACCGGATCTCTTGGTTGCGCGTCCCGTGCAAGTGACTTCTTGGTTATGCGATCCGCGCAACTTGTCTTCCTCCACTGTTTCTCCCCAGAATATCAATCTTTCCTTTTCATGATGATAATTTTTTATGCTCCAACAGCTGGACCGGATGAAGCTCAACTTTAACAGATCATCTATCTAAGTCCTAAGCTTCTCCATCTCACATGGGGCATGCGATAAGTCGGCAAGGAGATGGGCTTGGCACCCGGAGTCAGATAGATTGTGAAGTCTATCTCACGTCAAGTAGGAAGTTCCGGTATGGCCTTGAACACGTCGATGAATTCTTCATCCACGGGAGTGCATGTGAGCGAGGGTCTATCATAACCCTCCTCTAATAATGCATAACACAGAATTCTACGTGTATAGCTGACCTGGACTGGAAATGTGAAGGAAGTGCCGCCGTCGTCATGTATCTCCATAGACCTAGTATCACAATCAATTTTCATCTTCTTTTTAGTCAACCAGTCCATGCACAGGATGACATCATAGTGGAAAAGCTTGGTTGCTATCAGGTCTACGAGCACCCTTTACCACCCAAGTCTATGGGGTAATTATAACATATCTTAGTTGCTTCGGAGAAGGTCCCGATGGCTACAATAATTTTCACTCCTACCATAGGAGTGAGGTGTAGTCCCAGATGCTTAACAGTGGTATGCGATATGAGAGAAACAGTGGATCCAGTGTCCATCAATAAGAAGATAGGAGTACCTTCTATGTGGGTCGTAACCTCAAAGGCCGTAGGAGTGGGAAGGACTGCATCTTGGCCCTCGGCTGCCAAGGCATGAACTCGTGCCTGCTGAGGAAGGTTTGACTGCTGCATGGGCCATTGTGGCGGCCTAACTTGAGGTGTAGGAGGATGGCGAAACTGCTGGCTAGGCCCCATCGTACGTAGGGGTGGAATCTATAATGCTTATTGTGGGGGCCTGTTGTTGTGTTGAGGTGGCGTGAAACCGAGATCCCTCATCCTTGTGAAACAGTATGGCTCGGAATGACCCGCCCTCTTGCAATAGTTGCATATCTGGGCCGGTAGTGCAGAAGGAGCTGGTGTGGCAGCTAGTTGGGGTGGAGAGTTAGGGCGCGGCCTTTTCTCTGTAAAAGAAGAGGACGGTCCTTCCATCCTGCTTCGTGGCCCCAACTGTGAACTGTTTCGTGTGACTCGCTCCTCATCCTGTTCCGCCCGTATAGACATTTCAACAGGCTTGGCATAGGTCTTGAGGTTCATGCAACACAATTTGGAGTGGATGCCGCTCCTCAGCCCTTTTGTGAACCGTCTTATCTTGATCGCCTCGTTGGCGATCATTTCAGAAGCATAGCGTGAGAGTTCGATGAATCGGTTCTCATATTGCGCCATGCTCATTCCACCCTGTTGCAGGCGGAGGAATTCATTTTCCCTCTCATGTTGATACGATTGAGGGATGTACTTCTCATTGAAATGGGCCTCGAATTCCTCCCACGTCCATATGTGGTTCTCAGGAATGGTTCGAAGGATGCTCTCCCACCATAGGTCCGCCTCTTTCTCGAAGAGGTAAGAAGCGAGCTCGACATTCTCCGCTTCAGAACAGTGGAGAGGCCAGAGTAGTTTGGTAACTCGGTTGAGCCAGTATTTCACTTCCTCTGGGTGGTGGGTGCCGGCGAAGGTAGGCGGCCTATGCCTTTGGAATCGCTCATATAGGTTGTTTGCATTGGTTGCAGGCGCGGCCATGGCGGGTAGTTCCGGTTGTGGTATGCCTAAATTCTAGGCCAAGGCCCTAATCATAGTGGCCATCATGTGCTATTGGTGTTGCATATTAGCGGCCATCGTTTGTTACTGTTGTTGCATAAGGCACAACATCTGGCCCATCTGCTCCATGGCCAAAGGCGGAGGGGGTATGGGTGCCGCAGCCTGCGGTGGCGGAGCATTTTGGGCCGCCCCTTGAGTAGTGCTTCCTGTGTTTTGGGAACCGTTCGCCCCTTGGGGACCCTGTTGTTCGTCAGGGATCCGGTCCCTATCGACTAGGCCGCCATGAGGTAGGCGGACAAATCGTTCCTCTGGTCGCAGAGGCATTTCCTGGAAGAATGTCCTTGGACAGGTTAGGTACTAGAACATTTCTCATACCCAGTTTATGCGTACATATACGAGATCCATCTATAATCCATTCGTGAGCACAGACAATCATACATACAAGCATTTTCATGACAATAAAAAATCTTCCAAGGTAATTCATACATTCACATTGATTATAAAATGCCATTGACGTGGCCACTTACATGTTATAGCAGGATTACAAGTATCAGTAAATATGCTAAATAGAAGGGAAAATACAAGCTAGATAAATAAAGGTCCTAATTATCTTCCAGTACAGGGGATTAGGTCTAATTGACTTAAAGCAACTACTAGTTATCCGCAAGGTCGCGATGCTACTCGTCTGAGTCAGGCAAAAGTGGGGGTGCTTCTTCCCCTTTGTTGCAACAGATCAGGGCCTTTATGGCTCAGTACATCTTCTTGTTCCATTTCTCCTGCTTTGCCTGGTTTTCCATGATCCTTGCTTGGCTCTCCTTAATCTCCGCTACCTCTGCCTGGAGTGCATCCAAGCGCTCGTGTATACCTAGGACGGTAAGGGGCTCCCTCCTGACTATCCTGATTTCCTCATCCCCATCGGCCTCTTCGGCTTCATCCTCATTCTCATTTTCATCATCGCTCTCGTCATTCCCATCACTTTCCTCTTCTTCTTCGCCAGCATCCCCATAGGCCTATTTTTATATTGTTCAACATATCGTCTCCCAATATCTGCGTCGGTATATAATTTCCATCTGATCCACCCATGCCGTAATGCTGAGCCAACCGACAGGTTAGACGGCCAAATTGGAGGCATGCGTCATTCTGGGTCACCCTTACGGCCCTCATAATCTGGTGGAGTATCACACTGGGGAGGCACACATCTGCTCCCTGGCCTATTTGATATAAGAACTCCGCCATATAGCAAAAGCACTCAGTACGGTTCTTCAGTCTTGGATAGACATTGTGGGTGCAAATACGGTGAAGCACATGGTACTCCGGGGTCAAGTTGGATGAGTTCAGGCCGACCTCACGCCTCCATTGAGAAATCTATCCACACAAGAAGCGAGTCCGCTCATTGCAGGCTCGACTCATATCCAAGTTGCCTTCCTCGATCTGCACCTCGCCTACTGGCACCCCAAGTATGCTTGAAATGTCCGCCACCCCGAACGGGAACCTCTTGCTTCCCACCACCAGATCAAAGCCCAGTGGCTTAAATTGAGGGTTTCTGATCCGCACATAAAAAGCCCTAGCTCGCCCTTCGTCTGCCTGAGAATCTCCATAGAATATTGGACTCCAGTCCTTCTTCATAAGCCGATCGAGTACAGCGAACTCACTGAACAGATTCTCCTTTATGGAGGCCTCGAAGGTGACACGGTGCACTAGAAAATTTCCCACATCTTCAACGGGTGGTTAGGATGCTTGAATCACAGGAGCCCTTTGAGAATCGTTTCTTCGCTTGGATCAGACTTCTGGGATTGCCTGCTCCTTTGGATCGACCTTTTGCTTGCTCCGCCTCTCTCGGCTCGGCCCGGGCTTGGCGGGAGATGGTCTCTTCTTCCCCATGAGGGAGAGAATCGTCGTAATGCAGAAGAGAGAGATGACGGTTGTTTTGGAAATGATGGGTTGAAAAAAAATAAATGTGAGAGTGGGTTTAAGATGGACTTGTTGGAATGGGTAGTGGGAAGGAATTTGGAGATTAGTTTAAGAAAATGGGTTTGGGTTTGAGATGAGGTTGCGTAAGATGGAATAGAAGGTGAGTTGGGGATATGGGGTTTTAGTAGAGATTTGGGATTTGAGATGGGTCTTGAAGGAGAAATGGGTGATGAGAGGGAATAAGAAATGTGAGGAAGAAAGGAAATGGGAAATGTGGAAGAGAGGAGGTGGGTTTTGGAGGAATGGGTGTTGTGAAATGAGAAGGGAATGGGTTTTTGATGGATTGTGAGAATGAAGTTGGGGAGGGTTTGAAGAATGTTGAAAGGGTGTGAATGTTGGTGGGAGTTGGTTGGAGTAGAAGAAGATGGGTTTGAAGAAATAAGAGTGAGGGTGATGGAGTGGGAGTAGAGGAAAATGTGGAAGAAAAGATGATGAGAGGTGTGTTTTTGGTGTTGGGTGAAGGAGAGCACTCTCTCTCTAGGGATCCAATAGCAATGGAAGGGAGTGGGGTGGAAAGATAAGGGGATTTAGGTCTTTAAAATACACTAAGAATGGGCCTCACTCGGATTTTTGACAGCAAAGGGGGAGGAAACACGATTTTTAGGGTCTGGGTGGGGCCTACGCCGATCGGGCGAGGTCCCGCGGGCGGTTTGGACATCTGGGCGGGGTCCATGCCTGTTAGGCGGGGTCCCGCGAACGATTTGAATAGCCGGGCGGGGTCCCACGTGGTCTCTGGATAGATGGGCGGGGTAGGACGCGTGTGGGCGGGGTCGCGCGGGCAGGGTAGGCGGACGGGCGGGGTCGTGCACGCGGACGAGCGGGGTCCCGCCGGCTTGTGTATTCCCAGGCGAGGTCCACCTTTCGGGTGTTTTCCAGGGCACCGGTAATGCCCCCAGGAAGTTTTATATATGGATTTGGGGTAGAAAAAGCTGATCTACGCAATGGGCCTAGTGGTTTCACAAGATTTCCCCTGATTTTTGGCCCAAATCCCCGGTTTCCTCCATTCTATTAATCTTAGTAAAATCTCACTCACTTCTAAGTTCCTACCCCCAAACGGGTCAAATCTAATAACTTGACCTGAAACTAATTCATTTGCACGTGTATATTGGCTTCGACCTTCAAATTATCTGACCTCCAGCTTGTTCCTACTCATGGATAGAGATCCGGTATGACTCCCGGACTCATTTCCTACCGTCGCTACCTACTCTTGTTACCAATCCAAATTCCTAGAAAGCTTCGCTGCCCATCTTCGATTTCTGGTTCAGCGTATGGGATGGATCCTAACGTCCTAAATCTCTGTTGCGTTCTTCTAATATGTATCCTCTCAAGTCAGCGGATGCGTAGTGAGTTCATGACCCATGGCCCAATTAATTCCAAACCATGCTCTGATACCAACTTGTAACGCCCTGAAAATCGGGAGTCATGTATATACTCAACTCCCAAGTTCCCGGGGTCACTTATGACTAGTTTTCATTAATTACGTGATTATTCTGATCAACGCGCAATCTGAAAAATCCTGGAACATGAAGCACAATCACATAAGTTTACTGAAATGAAGAGACCATAAGCGAATACATATATATATATATATATACATGTCCAAAAGAATAAAGGGGGCACATGGCGCCACCCAATAAAATCATAAAAGAATAATATGTCAAAAAAAAATAGAACTGAGCCCACTGCTCAGCGATCTAACGGCTCATTTACTGATCCGAGGGGGTCCCGCTCATTAGCTGGGAATAGGAGAACTCATCCTCCTCATCACCAAGGCTCACACCATTGGGCTCCTCGAACTTATCGCTACCTGCAGCTAATGAAGAGTTTGGTTAGTGTTTTAAAACACCGTCCTAGAGTGGGAGTGAGTGATCAACTCGGTGTGCACTATTAGTCTTAAGTTATAACAGGCATCAATTGTAATATAAACTTAATGAAAAGCATTCAATCATCAACTCATAACAACTCTTTTTAAATGCGCATGTGTGTGGAATGATATGATGCATGCCCTTTCCACAACGCTCTCTCGAGCGACTCCATTTAACGATCGCATATGACAACACTCCCTTAGAGCGACCTCGACTGCTGAGTCGCCACCCTAACTAATGCGATGCAATGCGATCATGTTAGCCGAGTTATTAGTTAAGTCCATTCATCCAGCAGGTTGGAGAATCTGATACACCCCATATATCAATGCCCTAGGCTGGTTGCGAGGCTAAGGCCCCATCAACGCCTGAGGCCAAGACATTGCAGTCCGTGATCCCGTCGGGTTCCTCATCCCTGACTTCAAGCACATGAGGAGTGTCGAGAGAAGGGATCGGTCACGGTCACTACGGGGAGGTGCGGTACCCCAGCGTAAGCTGACAGCTCGGACACAGTGTCCCATTCCACCATGCCCGGCTCACAAGACTGTGGACTAATTACAATCTAGGTATTAATGGGCTACAATGGTTGTAAGGTGTTCCAGGTTCCATACATAGGTGAGCAAACAGGGTTAACACACGAGGTTGGTTAGACAGTAAGCTAGACTGCACGAGTCAGGCGAGCATGAGACAAGTGACCTCGGGCACAAGGGACCCATGTAGTCGAACTACAGCTACCTGAACACTCCCGTCCAACCCACGGATCTAGCCCTAGTGTAATTCTACCGATGGGACTACCGTCTATCATCACGTTCCTGACCAACCCAAGAGGCTAAAGGGAATCCATAACATGCTAACTATTAATGCATCATCTAACATAATCAACATCATGTTCTCATGCTTCTCAACATAAAATTCTAAACTTCTACTAATAGGTAAAGCTAATAATATCATGAACAAGGTGTGTGTGTGTGTGGTGTGGGTTGGAGAGGAAGTTAAGTACTTCCTCCATCTCAGGAAATCATATGCACAAGGGTAATGAATCATACATATTATGAAGCACAACATATGAAAAACCAAACAAGCATGAGCATGTGATCATCCATACACACAATCATATGAGAGGCAAGAACACAATGAGAAAGCTAAGCATGCACGTCCATACCATTCCACAAACATATAATTTACTAGGGTTTCTCCAGAATTTCAAGTATAACATCCAAGCAATCAAAATCATTAAACTTGTACTAAAATTGGTGCTAGGCCACCTAAGATCAATAGTCCGCACCTTCGGATCGTTGGAGATTGGGAAAAATGTCCCAAGAAATAGGGCTTTTGGGTTGCTCGACCGGAATCCCTAAAACAACTCTTGCATGTGAGAAAATCAAGCCAATCTCTTCTCAATACATGGATTTCAAGAAGAAGGGGTGAAGGATCTTACCTAGATGACCCACGGACGATTTTTGAGGTTGAGGAGGAGAGTTTCTCCTTGAAGAGAGGTATGAAGTTATAAGGGTTGAGCCACACCTTGATCTAGGGTCCACCCAAGCTCTTTCTTCACTCACCCTTTCGTCTCCTTTACTCCCTTACTCTCCCTTTTCTCTCTTTGGTGGTTGTAGTAAAGAGGAAGTTATGAGATAAGGGGGTTAGGGCTTTATTTCTTAGAGTTGGCTCCTTTGGCCTTAAGTTTCTATAATTTTCCAAAATAGCCTACAAGGGCTCTATTTGATGTTGTGGCAGCCCTATCACCCCTCCGGCTACCAAATTTGGGGTGTAGGTGTCTCATGGCCCGATGGGGCCATGTACAATTTGAAATCAAACGGATGAATGAATATAGGGTTTGAGCATAGGGTTCCGCCCTTTAAACGGCCCTAGGAGGCCCATTCTGATTGATGGGGCATTTCTGGTAGCCCTCTGGCCATGAAATTTATAGGGCAGGTGCTCAATGGCCCGATGAAGGGCCACACAAAATTTAGGAACGATCGGATATTGGGTTTGGTCGTACGGGTCCGATTTACGATCAACGGTCACTGTTCCACAATCAGTTCCTAGATTTGGTGGTTGGGCGTAGAAAAATATATTAGACCTTTGCCGTAAATGTAGAAGAGATCCGACGACTAAAAAACCTGGAATCTTAGTTTCATTCAACTGATGCCAGATTCCAATCTAGCATTGGTGGGGGGGTATATTTGGCAATTGTCAGATCCCTATTCTGGGTGTCCACTGGGTTCGCAGTCCGTGATGGACCACAAGCCCAGTGAGATCTTTGATTTCCTAAATTTCTAGATTTTTCCATCCCTCCTCGGTCGCTGGGTGGCCCACACAGCCTGTTGTTAATTGTAAACAGGCCATCTGGCTTGGCGGGCCGCACTTGGCCCAGTCATGGCCAGATTGGTCTAGTCTAACGGGCTAAATCTAAGTTGATTAACTCGTCGTACCCCACCATGAGTGGTTTAAATGAACGGTCCTGCGGTAAATCCTATGTGGATGCCCCAGGACACTGTGCTAGTTGGACGGGACGTTACAACGGCGTTGGAGGGGCCTGACCATTTGGACAAACCGTGTTTATGTATTTGCTCAAAAATATTGGAGCAGACCTGGATGTGCGTCGAAGCTATCCGGATGAACGGGGGTCCCTGGAAGGTGGGAACTGTTGTTATGACCATGATAAAGCTGTCCATTTTCTATAGACGACATTGGAAGGACCTGGTTATTTGGACAGGCCGTGTTTATATTTATATTTGTAGGGACCACACTCTTAACCTAAACCCAAACTCATTCTCAAATCCAATATAACCTAAACCGTTAACTTATAACCTAAATCAAAACCTATAACTTAAACCAAAACCAAAACCTATAACCTAAACCCGAACCCATTCTCAAATCCTATAACCTATAACCTAAACCTAAACCAAAACCAAAACCTAAAACCTATAACCTAAACCAAAACCTATAACCTTAATCAAAACCAAAACCAAAACCTATAGCCTAAACCCGAACCCATTCTCAAATCCTATAACTTATAACCTAAACCTATACCAAAACCTAAACCTAAAACTCAGTAACCTAAACCAAAACCTATAACCTAAACCAAAACCAAAACCCATAGCCTAAACCCGAAGCCATTCTCAAATCCTATAACCTATAACCTAAACCAAAACCAAAACCAAAATCTAAAACTTATAACCTAAACCAAAACTTATAACTCCGAACCAAAACCAAAACCTATATCCTAAACCCGAACCCATTCTCAAATCCAAAACCTATAACCTAAACTTAAACCTTAACCTAAACCGTTAACCTATAACCTAAATCAAAACCTATAATCTAAACCAAAACCAAAACTATAACCTAAACCCGAACCCATAACCTAAACCGAAACTAAAACCTATAACCTAAACCCGAACCCATTCTCAAATCCCAAAACCTAAACCTAAACCTATAACCTAAACTTAAATCCCTAAACCTAAACCTAAACCTAATCCTATAACCTAAACTCAAATCTCTAAACCTTAACCTATAACCTAACCTAAACCTATACTTATAACCTAAAACTATTCTTAAATCCCAAAACTTATAACCTAAACCTAACCTTTCCCTAAACCTATAACCTAAACTCAATTCCTAAACCTAAACCTAGACCTAAACCTAAACTCAAATCCCTAAACCTTAACCTATAACCTAACCTAAACCTATACTTATAACCTAAAACTATTCTCAAATCCCAAAACCTATAACCTAAACCTAACCTTTCCTAAACCTATAACCTAAACTCAATTCCCTAAAGCTAAACCTACACCTAATCCTAATCTCAACTCCCTAACCTAAACCTAAACCTAAACTTGAAAACCCAAACTTAAACCCAATCCCGAACACGAACCCGATTTCCTAAACCAAAACCATGACCCATTTTCAAATCCAAAACCTATAACCTAAACCTAAACCAAAACCAAAACCAAAACCTATAACCTAAACCCAAACCCATTCTCAAATCCCAAAACCTATAACCTAAACCTAAACCTTAACCTAAACCTATAACCTATAACTTAAACCAAAACCTATAACCTAAACCTAAACCAAAACCCATAACCTAAACCCGAACCCATTCTCAAATCCCTAAACCTTAACCTAAACCTATAACCTAAATCAAAACCTATAACCTAAACCAAAACCAAAACCTATAACTTAAACTCGAACTCATTCTTAAATCCCAAAACCTATAACCTAAACTTAAACCTTAACATAAACCTATAACCTATAGCCTAAATCAAAACCTATAACCTAAACCAAAACTAAAACCTATAACCTAAACCCGAACCCATTCTCAAATCCAAAACCTATAACCTAAACCTATAACCTATAACCTAAATCAAAACCTATAACCTAAACCAAAACCAAAACCTATAACCTAAACCCGAACCCATTCTCAAATCTCAAAACCTATAACCTAAACCTAAACCTTAACCTAATCCTATAACCTAAACTCAAAACCCTAAACCTTAACCTATAACCTAAACTAAACCTATACTTATAACCTAAAACTATTCCTATAATGTACCTTTTTTTTTGCCAACCTGGAATTCGACGTCCTTAGGCAATGGGTTAATCCTAACACCTTATGAACCTGTCAGAACTCAATCCCAAAATCTACAACCGCATTTGAACCCATTTCCTTCACAAATCCCACCCTTCACTACCTTGAACTTTCAATTTTTCCTAAGTACTTTCACCCTAGACATTATCTTAAACTAACTAAGTAGTATAACTTGGATCACTCTATATACAAACTACAAAGGACTAAGTACCACCTCAGATAGAAATCTTATAGGACTAAATCCTTTAGAAATGAGACAAAGTAACTAAGTGCTAAACTAGATTAGCTACGAAATCCGCTTGATCAACTTTAAATATGATCTGCAAGACCCAAAACTTGTAGAATCATTGACGCTAGGTTACAATAAAATCTAGAATCAAACTCATTACCCGACTGCTCTCGGGAGAACTTTGAAACTCCGTATCAGGTCTATACCGCACATCAGGAGTCCGAATAATACGAAGTCAAGGACTTAGGACCGCTTCACTGGGCTTGACAACCATCTCAGAAATCAAATCCAGCCAGTGTCCCACAGCTGTTCGCTTGAGTTCGGAGCGAGAGAGTGTGAAAATACTTATTTCTTTTCAAAATAAATATCTTGAATAGTAATCTGAGACTTGTCACTTGCGGGTCAGTATTAAGCAACCCGACCGTCAGAATCAGGCCAAATTACACCCTTGGATCAGGAAAAATTTCATAAACATTTACATGTACTCGGAATCTCCGATCGAGATCCGCTGACCGTTGAACTGAAACTGGTCCGCCACGCGTGATCTGAAAATCCGACTAAAATGAAAACTTAACTAAATGTAGATCCGGTGTCGGTGAGCTTAAGTCCAACCTTTGGCTCAAGGGGGGTTCCGGAAATGCTCCGTTGAGCTGAAACAGATGCCCTTTGGACAAAACCCAAGTATACCTTGTTCCCAAGTCTATTTTGGAGACATTTTAGACTATATAAGGACCTTAAACCCTCTCCCATTTCAGCCATCCAAATTTGAGAAAAATCCTAGGGAAAGAGAGAGAAAGTGAGAGAGATGAGGGAGAATCTCCCTGCCATGCTTCCCTGCCGCTCCACGAGCTTCACCACTCCGTTCTAATCACTTTTCCAGCGATTCCAGCTCTATTTCTAGGTAAGAAACCCTAACCCTAATCTGTTTTGGGGTTGTTTAGTTTGTAGGTTATGAAATAGCTAACCTATTTCATTCTGTAGGTTACCAAACTGCCGTATACAGAAACTTAGCAACTCTATCGACTCCGTTTCGATTCTACGATAAAAGGTGCGGACTTTAGGTGTATAGGTTATAGTTTTCAACGCTTTCAATGTCAGATAATGATAGATTCATGATCTGCATGCAATTGCACATGTACAAAGTACTTTCTATTTCCTGTTTCGATTACGGATGTAGATTATGGAATTTTATATATTCTAGGTATTCGTAGAAAATACCGTATACGTATAAATTTTGGAAATGTATTTGACATGATTATTTGTTGTATGAATATACGATATATGGATAAAATACTTATTTGGTGAAAGAATTCGCCCAAATACATGTTTTACTAATATACACTAAGTATGTAGAAATACTGTATTGTAGAAAGTACCGTATACATATATATTTTAGAGATGTGTTTGCCATGATTATTTGTTATATAAATATACTATATGTGCATAAAATATTTGCTTGGCGAAAGGACTCGCCATAATACATGTTTGTTAACATACACTAAGTATGTTGAAATAGTGTATGTTAAGTGTTTGTGAAAATACTTGTGTGAGTAAATGTTTGGATGTTGATGCCTTAGGTAGGTATTGAGATGGGATTCTCAACTACCTTACAGACATGTATGATTTCCTCCATTTGGTTGTTCACTTTAACCACTTACTTATGAAATATATGTGATTGTATTCCTATTTATATAGTGCTTCATAACATGCTTTATAACATGCTTTATAATATGCTTTGTGATATGCTTGTTAACATGCTCAACTGATTGTATGATTTTATTTATGTAATGTGTATGTTTGAATTCATGTTTATGTTATATGATCCGTCATGGGTGATGGGGGAGTGGTGTAACGATTCTGTGCAACAGCCCTGGCAGCCCTAAACGGATAATACCAGACTTTGATTGTATGATTTAAATCTTGATCCACTACTGCTTTATCTATCTACAATTGATTGTGTTTGGGCCTATGATTATAGTCCAGACAATCGGTACCAGAAATGAATTCGTGGCTGTGATTCATTTGCCACATGAGATGTGTTCGACGAACTCGAGTCGTACTTCGGTTGGCAATAGTGGTTGGCTACGCGAAGTGCTTATGCACTTCATGTCATTCAACTTATTGTGCGCTCGAGATAGCTGAGCTCGTCAAGTAACTCGATCTGTCTAATGTATGTTCACCATGTTTGGTCGCTACTGCTTGAACCTAGGGTACCAAACTTACCAGTGAAATCCCTTTTAACCATGGTACCTCGATCCGCTAAGACTCATGAGCTGGGCATGGTGGTATGGGACACCGTAGTCGAGCTGTCGGCTTACACTGGGGCCACATGCCTCCCCGTAGTGACCAGTGAGCAACCAAACTCGTGAGCCGATTATGGTTGTATGAGACACTATATTCGTGCTGTCGGCATACATTGATAAGGTGATGGGGGAGTGGTGCAATGAATGCGAGCACCAGCCCTGACAACCCTTTGTAGTGACCTCGAGCATACTCTGAATTTACGGTAAGGCAATGAGTTTTGCCGTAGTGTAGAGAGTATAGACTAGGCCTGTTTCTGTATAGTGATGAATCGTTTAAGAGGTGATGGGGGAGTGGTGTAACCTTTGTGCGTAACAGCCCTGGCAGCCTTTGCAGTGACCTAGAAAAACACACCATCGTCTGAGATTAACTAGGACTGACGACCCTAGAATGGATCATGTTTGGGAATGATACAAGGGAGGTACCTTAGTTTCCCAATACTGCTGTTTGAAATGGACTAATAACAACTTGGTAATCATGCTCATCATAGCATTGCATGTGCCTGGTAGATGTGGGGCATTGAGGGATGAATGCATGCGCGAACGTAAGATGGTGTCGCTGAGGGTGGTTTGGCAAGGGCATACATCATGACTGCATTCATACTTGCATTAATAAGAGTAGTTAGGAGTATTTGATTTTACTGCTTTATCATTACTGCTTGACTGAATTGATAACATGTTAACCTATGCTTTACTGTTCCACTGAGTTGATCACTCACTCCCACGTTACAGGACGGTGTTGTACACATCAACCAGATTTGTTGAGTTTCAGGTAATGGCGATGCTTATGAAGCACAGTCGGACTACTACTATGATGTTGAGGAGGAGTTCTCCTATCTGTATCTCTCTGACAGGTCTATAAAGACCTGATAATGTATTGACGGGGCTATGGTACTTGGGATAGAAGACATTACACTTCCTCACATTAGGTATATTTTAAAATTGTACTTGTAATTAATTAACCTGGTAACATCATCACACTTTGGAGACCCACCATAGTTTATATATGTTATTTATCTATCACAGTCTTCCGCTTGCAATTTAACTGTCTCTAGAGTATGATATGCTGTTTGGGCTTAATCTCACTCATGTTCAATGCACGAATACAGTCAACATTCAATCATCATTCATTTTGTTGCATAAGTGATGTTCTGGAACTCGGGAGTTGAGTTTATGCTCGACCCCCGATTTTCAGGATGTTACAATTCCCAAATCCCAAAACCTATAACTTAAACCTAACCTTTCCCTAAACCTATAACCTAAACTTAATTCCCTAAACCTAAACTTACACCTAATCCTAATCTCAACTCCCTAACCTAAACTTAAACCTATACCTAAACTTGAAAACCCAAACTTAAACCCAATCCCGAACCTGAACCCTATTTCCCTAAACCATAACCCATTCTCAAATCCAAAACCTATAACCTAAACCTAAACCAAAACTAAAACCTATAACCTAAACTCGAACCTATTCTCAAATCCCAAAACCAAAACCAAAACCTATAACCTAAACCCAACCCATTCGCAAATCCCAAAACTTATAACCTAAACCTAAACCTTAACCTAAATCTATAACCTATAACCTAAACCAAAACCAAAACCCATAACTTAAACCCGAATCCATTCTCAAATCCCAAAACCTATAACCTAAACCTAAACCTAAACCTAAACCTTAACCTAAACCTATAACCTATAACCTAAACCAAAACCAAAACCTATAACCTAAACTCGAACTCATTCTCAAATCCCAAAACTTATAACCTAAACCTAAACCTTAACATAAACCTATAACCTATAACCTAAATCAAAACCTATAACCTAAACCAAAACCAAAATCTATAACCTAAACTCGAACCCATTCTCAAATCCAAAAACATATAACCTAAACATATAACCTATAACCTAAACCAAAACCTATAACCTAAATTAAAGCCAAAACCTATAACTTAAACCCGAACCCATTCTCAAATCTCAAAACCTATAACCTAAACCTAAACCTTAACCTAATCCTATAACCCAAACTCAAATCCCTAAACCTTAACCTATAACCTAACCTAAATCTATACTTATAACCTAAAACTATTCCCAAATCCCAAAACCTATAACCTAAACCTAACCTTTCCCTAAACCTATAACCTAAACTCAATTCCCTAAACCTAAACCTACACCTAATCCTAATCTCAACTCCCTAACCTAAACCTAAACCTAAACTTGAAAACCCAAACTTAAACCAATCCCGAACCTCGAACCCGAACCCGATTTCCTAAACCTAAACCATAACCCATTCTCAATTCCCTAAAGTTATAACCTATAACCTATAACCTATAACCTATAACCTATAACCTAAACCTAAACTTAAACCGATAACCTTTCCCTAAACCTTTAACCTAAACCTAAACTTAAAACCTAAATGTATTCTCAAATCCTTAAACCCAAACCTACACCTAATCCTAATCTCAACTCCTTAACCTAAACCTAAACTTGAAAACCCAAACCTAAACCCGATCCTGAATCCGAACCCGATTTCCTAAACCTAAACCTTAACCTATAATAAAGTTCCCAAAATCTATAACCTATAACCTAAACATAAACCTTAACCTATAACCTATAACCTAAACTTATAACCTATAGCCTAACCTTATAACCTATAGCCTAACCTTAAACGAAACCTTAACCTAAACCTAAACTAGAACCTATAATCATATGGTGAGACCATTTCTTTTGTGTCAATTTCATTCCTCTTTGAGGGTTTTTTTTTTTTTTTTTTTTTTTTTTTTTTAATTCATTAAGAAAAAAAAAGTCGTTATACATGATGCACTTTTTTCACTTTGTCTTTCTTTTCCCCAATGGACATTCTAATTTATGAATGACATGATTGTTTTTAGGATGATGGAATATACGAAGCTGTTGAAATTTCAAGGTGAAGTCGAGTACATTTCTCTAATGAAGCCAAAGATTTGTATTTTCAGCATTATTGTAATTGTAATTGTAATTGATTAAATGAATTGGATTGTAATTGATTGTAATTGTAATTGATTGAATGAAGGATTGTAATTAATTGTAATTGAATGAATGAGTGATTGTAATTGAATGAACGAATGATTGTACAGGTGGTAATTGAATGAACAAATGATTATATATAATTTTTTAATGTACAAAATAGTTACTGATATTGACCGTAGCCACTAATTTGATAGGTGTAGCCTTTTCGATTTTGGCATATTGCTACGGACTTTTAGCTACAAATAATATCCGTAGTTGTTTGAAGTTTTCGCTACAGA
This sequence comes from Magnolia changhungtana, assembly GCA_030180095.1. Classification (NCBI taxonomy): domain Eukaryota; kingdom Viridiplantae; phylum Streptophyta; class Magnoliopsida; order Magnoliales; family Magnoliaceae; genus Magnolia; species Magnolia changhungtana. The sequence goes on along the minus strand of JASAUF010000203.1, from coordinate 60,582 downwards.
TATAATTCCTACGGATTATATCTGTAGCTATTTCATCCTATAGCTACGGATTAAATCTGTAGCCATAGGTTCAAGACCTATTGTTATGGCACCTACGGCTATGGTCAGACTATGGACCAAAACCGTAGCCATAGTTCTATGGCTACGGCTTTTATCCGTAGTGTACGGCTGTGGATCGGCCGAGCCGAGCTCTTATCTGGAACCTTCATTCGAAGAACTAAGGCTCTGGATCAGCCGAGCCAAGCCCTACTCACATATCGGAGGTTGGAGACGACGTACTCTGACCATAAGGTCCGACCAATGGCTCGGGAGATCGAGTTCTGGAACCAACCCCAGTATGGACGTGGCCGAAGATCACACCCGTAGATACGCCCCATTAAGGTATACAGGAGAGTGAGTCGGCGCACGATCTAAAAATAGCGACCGACATCTTCGCACGCGTGACATCCGCTTGATCGAGCAAATCGTGCCGAGATTGACGACCATGATCCCATCGCCTCACGGGTATAAATGTTAGAGGAATCCATTACAATAGGTACGCAATATCTCACACCCTCTCTCTATATTTTATAACTTAGACCCAGATTCCCTAGCCTGACTTAGGCATCGGAGGGTCCCCTGTTAAAGCCAGGGTCTCCTTTGCTCACCTTTCTCTGCAGGTCTAGGGTTCGTTCCGAGTCCTCAACATTGAGTGGAGGGTGGTCCAGATTTTGACCTCAACAATACTCATAGTTGAATGGATTCATTGGGATAGTTCAATTTATCAAATACGAATTGTCCATTACAAGGGGTATTTAATTTCTGAAAAATACAAATACTTGTAAAATCAAAATAATCTCTTTTACATGCGTCTGGTAGGGAGAGAAAAGGGTGAGTATAATTTCACTAGATTTTTGTAATTGCATGAGTTGAAATTGGCTTGTTAGAGTAGTGCACAAAATTTGTGGGCCCACTGTGATGTGTGTGTCTTATCTATGATGTCTATCCATTTGGCCAACTCATTTTAGGACATGAGCCTAAAAATGAGGCAGATCCAAAGCACACGCCACAGTAAATATTGGTCTTGATGATGTCTACTGATGAAAGTTGTTTTCTTATTAGGGTCCACATTGATGTTTATTTGACATGCAACTGGTTCATAAGGTCATAGAGTCATGTATAAAGGGAAAACAAAAAAATCAGCTAGATCTCCCCCACCAAAAATAAAAATAAAATCAATAGTAGGCCTTCAATTCCCACTCTTTCATGTGGTGTGGTCCACTTGAGCTTTGGATCTTCCTCATTTTTCTGTTCATTCCCTGAATGAGATGATGGAATGTACGTACGGTGTGGATAAGTACATACATCATGGTGGGCCCCAAATTTGTAACATCTACGCCACATTGAGAGCAGTGCCAAAAATACAGAAAGTAAATAACGATTAATTATTTATGGTGATTTATCATGGGAAACAAATATTCTAACACCCCCAAGTCCAGAAAACATTTTATGTGCTACCAAGCAAAAATTACATTGATTGGATGATACAATCCCCTGGAATTTGGTGTCATTTTCTGTAACAATTCTTTTCTCTTGGATGGGATGGTTTCAATTGTCTAAGAAAAGTAACTCTTTAGAATCATAAACAATAATGATGTGTTGATTAAATTTTCAGATGACCTTTTTCATGTAAATGATATTGACTGTCCATATTAAAGGCCATTGATCATATGGTTAATATTTGCAAGATTAGCATGATGCTTCTACGGTAGCCCATGAAATATAGGTTGGTCATAATAAACAATCTAGACCATTGGGCCAGACTAAGTATCCCAATGCAGCTAGGAGCACTATAACTTATAATGCTCTAAAAACATTGGAGCATTAAAAAAATAAAATAAAATTGTAAATAACATGCAGTATTGGTCACTGTATCTCTATGATACTTATGGGTAATAATAGGTTACCAATTCAACATCTATCCAAAGCACCATTTAATCCATCTCTGACTTATTATGAATTGGCTCATCTTTATCTTTAAAAAGTTGATTTGTCTCACTCTCTATACATACAGATAGAAGATTTCTTTTTTCTTTTTGAAATCCCATTGTAGAGAGTCAGTAACTACGTAAAAATATTTAAAATGAGATGATACACAAGAAAGGCTGACAATTTAGGTTTTGAATTTAGTTCACTTGTTTTTAATATTTTCATGGTGAGGATTTTGTCTAGTTTTACTGGGTGAAGCCAGAGTGCATCTAGTCAACTGAGCCTTGAATGATTCTTGATTTAGATCGAGTCATGACCAAATCAAGTTCATTTTAGAGTCTTAATGAAATTTGATTTAGTTCAATGGATTATTTTTTTTTCGCCTTTTCAAACAAAGCTAGTATAGCAAGAGAGGGAAATGTTGGATCACATCAATGCGTTTTCTCTCAATGTCTAGGACATGACAAAACATCTCTCATAAGTCATTACACCATTTCAAAATGATCAGTAAATGCATTTTTCTTTCCACCACTGGCTTTATATTATTTTATGCATTAGTCGGGTTGACTCGGAATTGCCCAGCAAAATTCACACCAATTGAAAGTTCTTAGTCATCCTAGCTGTTCTCTAAAACCAGATTGATTGTTCAAAGACCCATGCTACATTTCATGCATGTGCCTTGTATTTTGTTTTATCTCATCTGTCGGCATCAAGTACACATAATCCAGTACACCAATCCCATTTACACTATATATATATATATATATATATATATATATATATATATATATATATATATATATATATATATATATATATATAAGAATCTCAAATGAAATTGAAAACAAATTCCGGAGATTCGGTGGATCCGCAAAATTTTGCTCGAATCAGTTCGACATTATCGAACACCCTTCGATGTCATCAACACTTAACCTTCGATGACATCAAAGCTACTTCGATGGCATCGAATAACTGCCAAAACTTTCTATAGACATCACATGGAATTCCGAAAAATCTCGATTGCATCGAACTAGCTTCGATGGTATCGAATTTGATCTTTGACGTCATCGAAAAATGACACCTATATGTCTAACAACCAACTGAGAAAATCCAAAAAATCTCGATGGATTGAGCACTGTTCGATGTCACATCAAATAGTCTATCAATTGCATCGATATGCCCTGTAACTGACTTGATTTAAGACATCAATTACAACATCCAAAGCACACACCACGGGAAATATCAGTCTTGATGATGTCCACCTGTGAAAGTTGTTTTCTTCTTAGGGTCTACATTAATGTTTATTTGTCATCCAACTGGTTCATAAGGTCATAGAGTCATGGATAAAGAGAGAACACAAATATCAGTTAGAATCCCCTTCCCCCTAAAAAAAAATAAAAAATCAACAGTAGGCCTTCAATTCCCACCGTTTCCTGTAGTGTGGTCTACTTGAGCTTTGGATCTTCCTCATTTTTCTGCTCATTCCCTAAAATGAGATGACAGAATGGATGGACGGTGTAGATAAGATACATACATCATGGTGGGCCTCAAAGTTGTTATGTTCTCCTCCTAGAATTTAGAATTTAGAGAAGAAATGCTATGTTACATTGAGAGTAGTGCCAAAAATACAAAAAGTAAATAATGATTATTTATTCAGGGTGATTTATCACGGGAAACAAAATTCAAACACCCCTTAGGTCCAGAAAACATTTCATATGCTACCAAGCAAAAAATTACATTGATTGGATGATATAATCCCCTTGAATTTGGTGTTATTTCATGTAACAATTCTTTTGTCATGGATGGGATGGTTTAAATTGTCTAAGAGAAGTAACTCTTTAGAATCATACGCAATAATGATGGGTTGATTAAATTTTCAGATGACCTTTTTCATCTAAATGATCTTGACTATCCATTTTAAAGGCCATTTATCAAATGGTTAATATTTGCTAGAATAGCATGATGCTTCTACAGTAGCCCATGAAATATATGTTGGTCATAATAAACAATCTAGATCATTGGCCAGACTAAGTATCCCAATGCAGCTAGGAGCACTACAACTTATAATGCTCTAAAAGTATTGGAGCATTTAAAAAATAATAATTATAAATAACATGCAGTATTGGTCGGTGTATCTCTATGATAATTATGGGTAATAAAAGGTTATGAATTCAACACCTATTCAAACCACCATTTAATCCATCTCTGACTTATTATGAACTGGCTCATCTTTATCTTTAAAAAGTTGACTTGTCTTTCTATACATACGAGTAGAAGATTTCTTTTTTTTTTTATTTTTGAAATCCCATTGTAGGGAGTCAGTAACTATGTAAAAATATTTAAAATGAGATGATACACAAGAGAGGCTGACAATTTAGGTTTTGAATTTATCTCACTAGTTGTAAATATTTTAATGGTGAAGATTTTCTCTAGTTTTACTGGGTGAAGCCAGAGTGCATCTAGTCAACTGAGCCTTGAATGATTCTTGATTTAGATCGAGTCATGACCAAACGAAGTCCATTTTAGAGTCTTAATGAAATTTGATTTAGTTCATTGGATTTTATTTTTATTTTTTTATATTAATTATTTTTATTTTTGGAGTTTTCAAACAAAGCTAGTATAGTAAGAGAGGGAAATATGTAAGATCACATCAATGCGTTTTCTCTCAATGTCTTGGACACGAGAAAACATCTCTCATAAGTCATTACATCATTTCAAAAGAATCAGTAAATGCATTTTTCTTTCCACCACTGGCTTTATATTATTTTATGCATTAGTCGGGTTGACCCGGAATCGACCAACGAAATTCACACCAATTGAAAGTTCTTAGTTGTCCTAGCTGTTCTATAAAACCAGATTGGATTGTTCAAAGACCCATGTTGCATTTCATGCATGTGCCTTGTATTTTGTTTTATCTCATCTGTAGGCATCAAGTACACATAATCCAGACCCCCACACGTAACTGATGGACCCGATCTGATTTTTAAGGCTCCAGGGCCAATCATCAGAAAATGGGTCTACCAATATTTTAGACCCGGTCTAGTCAGGTTTGAGTCGGGTTCACCATTTTGGACCCAGATAAAATCAGGTTGGTTGGGCTTGGCCGGGGTCAGTTAATTTTGTAAGTAGAATTGTATATATATAAAATAAGTGTTAATTAAGAGATACTGATTTCCGTACACTACATGTGTGCAAAAAAACTGTGCATGTGTGTGCATCGGAATCCGTCCATGGGGTGGTGCCGATCCAAAGACCCAACGGGTACCAAGAACTAATCAGATCCGGTTCAGGTTCCAAAAGAACATAATCTTGGTGGTTTTGTGGATAATACAATATTGGTCCACAATGCTGACATGTCATGTTGTTTCATGATTCAAAGTAAACATGGAGATAATGTGACATATGATCCAGGCCGTTGAAGTGCACCACTTATCTGTCCATACATCCGCCTTGGATCTCTGGGGTTTGTCATTGCTGGAAATGAGCTCAGTTCGCCGGTTAGGCTCTTGTTGTAGGCAGTTATATGGGCCAGGCTAGGGTTTTAGGCTCTGCAGGTGGGCTTGGGCTGATTTCTTTAAGCTTTACAAATAGAGTTCCATTTGAATACTAATAGCATCGGGACCCTTAAAGAGAAGGTCTAATCCATTGATCTAGACTGTTCATTAGGTTCAACAAAAATTGCACCGGTTATGGTGCTAACATCACACTGACGTAGCAAACTTGAACATTTCTTCAATGGTCTTTAATATTGACGGTCAAGATCATTTACACCAAATAGGTCAAATGAACAATCTGATCCATCCACATGTAAGTGACCGTTATGGATTGTTTATGACTCTCAAGGATCACTTTTTTGAGGCAATCAAACCAGGGATAAAGAAATTAAATATGGTCAAATCAAGGATGGATTGGACCATCCGATCAGTACAATGTTTTTTTGCATGGTAGGCAGTGAAATGTATTCCGGACTTAATGGACAGTTCAAATCAATCAATTGGCTTTCTCAGTGATCTAATACAATCAGGAGCACCATAATTTATAATGCTCCGAGAGTCCCAGAGCAATTCTCTTCAATGGAAACTCGGTCAATGCATCCTCCAGCCTTCAATATATGTTCTGGGTCTGGACCTGAAAATGAGGCCCAATTAATAAAAAACGGGAGCTGAACGTGACCTGAAATGAGGATTCCAACATGTTCAGGGAAGTGGATTGCATGCAGCATTCCTATCCCTCCTGGAGGACGTAGTCCAACCTTGTGGGGCCCATTACGATGTATGTGTTATCCACACAGTACATCAGTTTTGCTAACTAATTTTAGAGCATGAACCCAAAAAACCATGCAAATCTAAAGCTTAAGTAGATCACACCACAGAAAATATTGGGGATTGAATTCCCACTGCTGAAAATTTCCCAAGGCCCACCGTGATATTCAATTTGCAATCCAACATGTTCATATGGTCATACAAACCTGAATGAAGGGAAAACACAAATATAAGCTTGATCCAAAACTTCTATAGTCCTTAAGATGTTCAATCCTCACTGTTTTTTTGTGGTGTGGTCCACCTGAGCTTTGGATCTATATTTTTTCTTTTTTGATATGATGAGCACTAAAATGATCTAGGCAAAATGGATAAGCTAAGTGGATAAAACACACATATTATGGTGGGCCCCACATTGCATGGCTTAGGCCATCCTTGTGGCGGGTGCTGCAGGCAACTGCTTCCCATCATTGGATTGTATTACCTCCATCAGGATATGCAGCAGGACACCGACTCAACATGGTGGAATTTGGTTGGCTAGTAAAAATTCAATTCAATCGAGTATATGATTCATCTAACGTGGTGGTTAAGGCATTCAATGAGAGTGCTAGCCTAGGTTGGAAATGGAAAGGCTGGTTGTTAAGATCAGATAGGCTTCGCCTCCTCGGGCAGGTGGAGTTCACGCATATTTATAGGGAAGGTAACGCCCCGGCTGATGCGCTAGCCCACCAGGGGAGCTTGTCCCATGTTAAATGTCATCACCACCTCTCTTGAATATTCCGGAGTCTTCCGGAAACTTTCATACATTTCTGGAAAATTCTAGAATTCTCTAGAATCTTTCGGAAACTTCTAGAGTTTGATGGAGTTTTCTTTACTCTTCTGGAATGTTCCGAATTATGCTAGAACATTCCGCACTATGCTAGAACCTTCCGAATTCTCTTAGAATGTTTCGTAATATAATAGAACCTTATAGGATATATTTGGAAGCTTCTAGAACTCTTTAGAGTTATATTGATTTTAGAATCTTTCATGGCTCTCTATAAATATGGGAAGGGCCTCATTATGTAAACACACATCAACAACAACAAAATGGAGTGAGTTCAAGAGTGAAAGCAAGGTGTCTAAGTATTAAGAGCTCAAAAGAGTTTTCCTTGTGTGTGTGAGTTGTCATTCAAGAGTGATAGTTTATGAGTGTTGTAAAGTAAACCCTTGTTTTGTACAAGTATTTGTAATAAATAAAATTACATTTACTTGTAGTGTTCCACTCTTCAATTTGGTCTCAGAGCAAGGTTTGGTCGGGATCCATTTTCTAAGGAGATCGTGCACAGTTTGGAGACTGTGAAGTTTGTTGGTTTGCTTGGTAAAGGGAGTGATAATCACACCAAGTCACGATGGTAGATCTTGTGAACACAACGAGTGGAGTTACGAGGCTTAACAACCACAACTATCAAAGTTGGAGGAGTCGCATTAAGTCCAACCTTGAAGGGCAAGACTTGTGGGAGGTTGTTAATGGGGATGAGATTATTCTACCTCCTAAGGAAAATGTTGAAGCACTCCGAAAGTGAAAGATTAAGGCCGTGAAGGCAATGTACGTGCTCAAGTCAACCATTGAGGATGAGTTGCTCGGACGAATCAAGGATGACGACACACCCAAGATGGCATGGGACACCTTTGCATCATTATTTTCAAAAACAAATGATGCTCGACTTCAATATTTAGAGAATGAGTTAATGTCCACCACCCAAAGAGATAAGTCTATAAGTGAATACTTTACAAAAGTAAAGGATTTATGCTGAGAAATTTCAGAATTGGATCCTAAAGAAAATATTCATGAGGAAAGAATGAGAAGGATCATTATACACGGGTTGAAGCTCGAATATAATGCTTTTATCACGGCAATACGAGGTTGGCCTACTCAACCTACTCTCATAGAATTGGAGAATTTGTTGGCCAATCAAGAAAGTTTATGCAAACAAATGGCTGGAGTGTCGATAAACAAGGAAGAGGAAGCACTCTACTGCAATAATAAAAAAGGCGGACATCAACAGCAGAACAGAAAGGGCGAACAAAGTCAGCAGAACTTTGGAAAGTCCAAGAAGAGAGAAGAGCAAGGAAGAAGTCCTCGGACAGGGGAGTTCAATCCGACAACAACACAAATAAACAACGATCCTCCGTATCTCGAAGGTATGATATAGAGTGTTTCAATTGCGGCAAGAAAGGTCACTTTGCAAAAAATTGTTGGTTCAAGAAAAAATCAGCCGAAGGTAACTTGGTGACTTCTAGAAATCACCAAGAAGACAGTGAAGATGACTGAGACTTTCAGGCATCCTTAGCAGTGTCTGAATCCATCAAAGGAGATTGTTCAGAGAAGGAGATAAATTTTGATGAACCACTCGAGCAGTCTAACACAGTCACTGACGAAGTAGCTGCTTCCTCAATAGTGACAGAGACTGGTGAAATAGCCCTTGCCGCAGTTTCCAATCAAGCAGCTATCAACTACAGTGACGATTGGATCGTTGATTCAGGGTGCTCAAATCACATGACAGGTGATAAGAAGAAACTGTCAAGTTTATCCGCCTACAAAGGAGATCGGGTGGTGGTAACAGCTAATAATTCAAGGTTGCCGATAACTCACGTAGGTACGACTACTATCACACCTCGATTTAGCCCTAATCAAGTAAAGTTGCAAGATGTTTATCACGTGCCAGAGATGAAGAAAAACCTGTTGTCAGTATCACAATTGACATCTTCTGGTAATTATGTGGTATTTGGACCGGAGGATGTTAAGGTGTACCGAAACTTTAAACTGTTAGGTACACCCATCATGGAAGGACGACGCTTGGAGTCAATCTACGTAATGTCAGCTGAATCAGCATATGTAGATAAGACTTGAAAAAATGAGACTGCAGATCTTTGGCATGCACGTTTAGGGTACGTGAGTTATCATAAGCTGAAGATAATGATGAAGAAGGCTATGCTCAAAGGTCTTCCCTAGCTGGATGTTCGAGAAGATATAATTTGTGCAGGGTATTAATATGCAAAAGCACACCAATTGCCATATGAAGAATTAAAGTTTAGAGCTAAAGAACCCTTGGAGCTTGTCCACTCAGACGTGTTTGGACGGGTAATCGATTAGTGGCATGCATTACATGGTGACCTTCATTGACGACTTCTCAAGGTACGTTTGGGTTTACTTCATGAAAGAGAAGTCAGAAACTTTATTAAAATTTAAAGAATTTTGAGAGAAGGTCGAAAGTGAGTTCGATAGAAGGATCCAATGCTTGCAAACGGATAATGGCGGAGAGTATATGTCGAAAGAGTTCTCAAATTATCTAAAGTAGTGTAGAATCTGACAACAATTGACTTGTTCGGGCACTCCACAACAAAACGGCGTTGCTGAAAGAAAAAATCGTCACCTTGCAGAGATATGTCGCAGCATGCTACATGCTAAGAATGTGCCCAGCCGATTCTGGGCAGAGTGCATGCAAACGACAGCTCATGTGATCAATAGGCTACCACAAGCAAAACTAGGCTTTGTCTCACCCTTCGAGAAGCTATGGAACATAAAGCCCAAGGTGAGTTACTTCCGAGTCTTCGGAAGTGTATGCTATGTGTTTGTGCCTGATCACTTGCGTAGCAAGTTCGATAAGAAGGCAATTCGTTGCATCTTTTTGGGCTATAGCAGTGAAAAGAAAGGGTGGAAATGTTGCAACCCTGCAACTGGTCGGTGCTACACATCGAGGAATGTTGTCTTTGATGAAGCCTCATCATGGTGGTCGCCACTGAAGGAGGAGCTGCCAAACTCTCAAGACTTGGAAGATGAACTGCATGAGAAGATGGGGGAGACAAGGGAAGGAGAAGAATCTCCTAGTTCAACTAAGGAGATGACACCTACAGTACGAGATGGTGAGCAAGTGCCTAATCTGTTTGGAACACCAGATAAATTTATGAGTCCATGGCAAACTGGAGTACATCAAAGTAGTCCAGAAGAGCTTCGCCTAAGTCAACAGGAGGTTGCGGTAGACAACCCACCACTTAGGAGGTCGACTAGACAGAGAAAGCCTAACCCAAGATACGTGGATGCTGCCTTAGCAGAAGAAGAGATCGTGAAAGATCCAACGACATTTGAAGAAGCATCCCAAGACATAAAATGGCAGAAGGCGATGGAAGAAGAGATTAAGGCATTAAACCAAAATCAGACTTGGGAACTAGTCCCGAAACCCAAGGATGTGAAGCCGATATCATGCAAATGGGTGTACAAGGTCAAGACTCGCCTCGATGGATCAATAGAAAGGTACAAAGCTCGATTAGTGGCTAGAGGATTCTCACAAGAATATGGGTTGGACTATGATGAGACTTTTAGCCCAATAGTAAAAATTACAACGGTGCGAGTACTACTAGCACTTGCAGCATGCAAATCTTGAAAACTGTGGCAGATGAATGTAAAGAATGCCTTTCTACATGGAGAAATTGATCGAGATATCTACATGGAGCAGCCAAGTGGTTTCCAGAGTAAAAGGCATCAAGATTATGTCTGTAAACTAAAGAAAGCCATGTATGGGCTTAAACAAGCACCGAGGGCATGGTACGGTAAGATAGGGGAATTCCTAGTCCAAAGCGGGTTCTCGGTGACACCTGCGGACTCCAGTCTCTTTGTAAAAATCCAAGAAGGTAAATTAGCAATAGTGCTAGTGTACGTGGATGACTTGATCATCATTGGAGATGATGACGGTGAGATTGAAAGGACATGAGAGAACTTGTCCGTGCGATTCCAAATGAAGGAACTTGGAGAACTCAAAGCATTTTCTTGGGCTGGAGATTGACCGAAGCAATGAAGGCATATTCCTCTATCAGCAGAAGTACGCCAAAGACCTATTAAAGAAATATGGGATGCTCGAATGCAAGCCAATTGCCACACCTATAGAGGCTAATGCCGGGCTATGTTCGGAAGAAGGAAAAGACTTGGAAGATGCAACTATGTACCGACAAATAGTTGGTAGTCTAATATACCTTACATTATCGCGGCCGGATATAGTATACGCAGTTGTAGTTAGCCGATTCATGCAAACACCAAAGAAGCCGCATCTTGAAGCAGTATGTCAAATATTGAGGTATGTGAAGGGTACAATAGACCCTGGTCTATTATACAAGAAAGGTGGAGCATGCAAGATAGTCGGGTACTACGATGCTGATTATGGTGGTGATCATGACACACGACGATCAACTACTGGATACATATTCAACCTTGGCTCAGGAGCAATCTCTTGGTGTAGCAAGAGACCCACGGAGGCTGAATATAGAGTAATGGCAATGGCAGCACAAGAAAGCACATGACTTATACAGTTAATGAGGGATCTTCATCAACCAGATGATTATCCAATGATATTGCGCTGCGACAATCAATCAGCAATCTGCTTGACTGAGAATCCAGTGTTTCATGCCAGGACTAAGCATGTGGAGGTACGCTATCACTTTGTGAGAAAGAAGGTACTTCAAGGAGAAATCGAGATGAGTCATGCGAAGACCGACGACCAAGTTGCAGATATACTCACGAAAGGACTTAGCAATGCTAAGTTCACTGAATTCAGAAAGCAACTTGGCATGGTGACCAAGGTAAAATTGTGAGAGTTGGTGCTGAGGGGGAGTGTTAAATGTCATCACCACCTCTCTTGAATATTCCGGAGTCTTCCGAAAACTTCCAGACATTTCTGGAAAATTCTAGAATTCTCTAGAATCTTCCAAAAACTTCTAGAGTTTGATAGAGTTTTCTTTACTCTTCTAAAATATTCCGAATTATACTAGAACATTCCAGACTATGCTAGAACCTTCTAGATTCTCTTAGAATGTTCTGGAATATAATAGAACCTTATAGGATATATTTGGAAGCTTCTAGAACTCTTTAGAGTTATATTGATTCTAGAATCTTCCATGGCTCTCTATAAATATGGGAAGGGCCTCATTATGTAAACACACATCAACAACAACAAAAAGGAGTGGGTTCAAGAGTAAAAGCAAGGTGTCTAAGTATTAAGAGCTCAAAAGAGTTTTCCTTGTGTGTGTGAGTTGTCATTCAATAGTGATAGTTTGTGAGTGTTGTAAAGTAAATCCTTGTTGTGTACAAGTATTTGTAATAAATAAAATTACATTTACTCGTAGTGTTCCAATCTTCCCTAACCTAAACCTTAACGTATTCTCAAATCCCTAAACCTAAACCTACACCTAATCCTAATCTCAATTCCCTAACCTAAACCTAAACCTAAACTTGAAAACCCAAACCTAAACCCGATCTCGAACCCAAACCCGATTTCCTAAACCTAAACTTACAACCTTAACCTAAACCTATTCTCAAATCCCAAAACCTATAACCTAAACCTAAACCTTAACCTAAACCTAAACCTATAACCTAAACTCAATTTCTAAACCTTAACCTATAACCTAACCTAAACCTTAACCTACAACCCGAACCCAATTTCCTAAACCTAAACCTTAACGTATTCTCAAATCCCTAAACCTAAATCTACCCCCAAACCTAATCTCAACTCCCTAACCTAAACCGAAAACCCAAACCCAAACCCGATTCCGAACCCGAACCCGATTTCCTAAACCTAAACTTATAACCTTAACCTAAACCTATTATCAAATCCCAAAACCTATAACCTAAACCTAAACCTATAACCTTAACTAAACCTATAACCTAAACCTTAACCTATAACCTTAACTTATAACCTAAAGCTATAACCTAAACTCAATTTCCTAAACCTTAACCTATAACCTAACCTAAACCTAAACCTAAACCTTAACGTATTCTCAAATCCCTAAACCTAAACATACACCTAATCCTAATCTCAACTCCCTAACCTAAACCTAAACCTAAACTTGAAAACCCAAACTTAAACTTGATTTCTTAAACCTAAACTTATAACCTTAACCTAAACCTATTCTCAAATCTCAAAACCTATAAACTAAACCTAAACCTTAACCTATAACCTTAACCTAAACCTAAACCTTAACGTATTCTCAAATCCCTAAACCTAAACCTACACCTAATCCTAATCTCAACTCTCTAACCTAAACCTAAACCTTAACTTGAAAACCCAAACCTAAACCCGATCCCGAACCCGAACTTGATTTCCTAAATCTAAACTTATAACCTTAACCTAAACCTATTCTCAAATCTCAAAACCTATAACCTAAACCTAAACCTATATAACCTTAACCTAAACTTAAAACTTAACCTGTAACCTAAACCTTAACCTATAACCTTAACTTATAACCTAAACTCAGTTTCCTAAACCTTAACCTATAACCTAACCTAAACCTAAACCTTAACGTATTCTCAAATCCTTAAACCTACACCTAATCCTAATCCTAATCTCAACTCCCTAACCACACCTAAACCCGATCCTGAATCCGAACCCATTTCCTAAACCTAAACTTATAGGTTATAGGTTAAGGTTAAGGTTTAGGTTTTATGTTTAGGTTTAGGGTATTTTTATTTATGATGTTAAGTTTATATGTATTTATGTGTGAATGAATGTGATGCGGATAAGATTGTTTGTGTTTGGATGAATGTAGTTTATGTTTGGGTTTGGGTTTGGGTTTAGATGGATGTGAATGTGAATATGATGAAATATATTGTATAATAGGTGTATATCAGGATGAATGTTCACTCCCCAAGTATAGGGTTGTGATGTAGTAATAAACTCGGTAAGACCGAGGTCGAATCCCAAGGGACTGGAACTTGTACGTAATCTGAAATTAACCAGAACTAGAACTAGAATGAGATGAAATCTAAATTGAGTGTAATTTGAGAAATAATGATGAAATATTAATCTAAACTGAGAAGAAAATTCAGAGAATGAAAACTAGGGATTCAGAGGATCCACTCGTAGGGATCAGGGAGATCTTATGCCTGGAGTAAAAATCAGGGAAATTAACTGAACTGCCGTTGATATAGTTTTCAAGAGATGAAAGGTATATGAATTAGAATGGATTCCATTACCAAATCATGCCCAGGAGACAAAGCAAACAACAGAATTAAACTAATTACTAACCAATCAACATGCCATGAAGGTTAGGAAAGGGTACCGTCATCCGACCATGCCTAGGAGACGATGGTGAACAACAGGGCTTCCTGACGTCATAAACATAAAAAGAAAAAGAACATGCTCAAAGCCATCGCAGACCCATTGTAATTTCAGTCACAACAGACCATTAAAGACTAAAAACATTTTCTTAATAAAATTAAATCAAAATCCATTCAGTTTAAACAAAAGGCACAACCATAGACTCATCCCGTCACACTACAAGCTTCACCTCTTAGCCCTAGCTAAGAGGTTTAGCCATGCATAAACATGGTGGACTCAAAATAAAATAAAACAGCTAAAAGAAAAGAAAAAAGAAATAAACAAACTCCCTTTTCTCTCTGTCTCTTTCTCTCCTCACGTCGCCCCAAGCCCCAGATCCAAATCCAGATACTCCCTCGGCTCCCTCTCTCTTCCTTTTATAACAACAATGAGGAAACCCATGGAGAGGAGAGTTCTTTCCATGTCCGTCGAATGCAGCCTTCTAGAATAAGCACGTCACTCTTACGCCGCCTCCTGGTTTTTTAAATTTTTGATGCCGAAGAAGAAATCCACTCCATCCATCAGTTTTCTCTCCCAAAAACGGTCGATCGATCATTTTTTAGATTAGATTCAAGTGGCCCACCGAGCATTCATGTCACCGTTCATCTTCTTCTTGAACGGTAAAAATTCGATACTCATTGTCTTCAGCAATTCGCCACCTAGGAAGTGGTGAGACGAGCCGTAGGCTCCTGATGGACGGTCCAGATCGAGCTTTTAAAGTGTGATGGTGGCCCACTAGATTGGTTCGCAAGCTCTTTTGCGAAACAGCTTGCATGAATCTCTTTTTGATATTGGTGGGACCCATTGTAGTATTGTTTTACAGAATCCACGCCGTCCATGGCATTCTAATCGAAAAACCCATTTGGTATGACCGTTTTTGAAGTGGTTTTGTTGTGGCCCACTAGATCTCTTCTTCCACCGTCCGACCTGTGTTTAACCGTCGATTCTCCGACAGTTTGCATGGGCCAAAAATGCCACCTTGATGAGGTGAATACCCCCCCTCCTTACACAATGGACGGTCACGATTGGTGACTTGGATGAGGAGTGGGCCCCACTGGAAAAACCGGCGTCCGGTTTTCGCGGACGCTACGAAGTCGAGCTCGTGTACCTGCGCTGACGAGGCTGGTGGGCTCCACTTCGATGTTTTTTTAAGAAATCCAAGCCGTCCATTGGATTGATGTCGAAAAACCGTCCGGGGAAGAATATATTTGGAGAAAAATCGGCGCGGCCCACTTGATCTTTAGTTCCACCGTCCGTAGATGTTGTGGACACTGTCTCCACGTGTACGCGAACTGGAATTTGAAAATCCACCGTATGTACGGTCGGTTTTACTGCGTAAAGGGAACGGTCTGGATCATCAAGATGTGTGATGATGACGACCCACCAGAGTTGAGCGCAACTCCCATGTTGCGTAAATTCGGATTTATCATTTGTGGGTCAACGACGCCCCGACCGATTCCTTCGGTGCAGTGCACCTCCAGTACGTGTGCCGTGCACACTTTCATCGTATAGAGTGGGTCCAACCTCAATATTTGAGAAATCTACTCCGTCCATCCACTTTTCCAGCTCATTTAATGGGTTGAGACAAAAAGTGAAGCATATCCAAATATCAGGTGGGCCATAAATTAGAGTTTTAGTAGCCGATCTATCTTATTGAGTCACTTCCAGAGGGATCCATGGGCTGAATTTTGACGTGTACGGTTAATTTATGGCCCTCAGGCCATATCTGAATTTTTGAGCCAAACGGATGGTGGGAACTCTGTGATCTTGCATTCTGGACCAATTTCGAGCCACTTGAGCTTCAGTTTCTCAAAATTTTTAGATCTCCAGTGTATAAATTCGTCGATCTTGGTCCCCTGGGGTCCATCCCTTGCTCTGGTGAATTCTGAGAGTCAAATCCACACTTTTAGTGCTCTTTTATAATCAAAGCTCCTAAATTCAACCTGCAGCATAAACACGATTAAGTCGGACTTTAAACAATATTATGTTCGTAAATCCAAGCAGTAACTAAGGTCTGATATGCATTATTTGACCCTCAACAATGAATATGATGAAATATATTATTAACAGGTGTATATCAGGAATTTTGAGCTGTATATATATAAAAAAGAGACTTTTAACAACGAAATTTTTTGGGTAGGCCGAATTTCACCACAGTTTTCTGTGAAGCACTGAGAAGTAAAGTGATGAGTGAAGGATTTCTAGAAGGTCTCTCCAAGCAATTGCATTTGTCTACACCCGAGAAAATTGATGTTGGTCTTGCTCTGTCAGATTCAGGAAATACGGATTTCAGAATCAGAGGTAAGTTGAGTTGCATGGAGGAATGTATCACACGCTCCATGAATGACATGGTGTATTTGTATGACGTGAGTTTTGTTTTTAGTATTCTTTGAGTTGCTTGATTTGAAGATAAGTTTTGAAACATCTGTTCTAAGATACCTTTGTACAAAGATTCCTATTGCATTTGTTTTTTCTCCCATGGTGTTTTGCATTTAAATCTTGGTCATTTTTCCAGGGAAAATTTTTTGCATGGCACATATTGAGGAATTATGTATAAAGCCTGCTCCTGTATGCAATGGTTTTTCTTTTCTTTTTTTTTTTTGAGTTTGGAACTGTGTTCTTCACTTGTGTAGGAAGAAGAGGCTCTCATTTCAGCTCATAGAAAAGAAGTTGAAGAGACGATGGAGATTGTGCGTGGAGTAAGTCTATCGTACATCGGCTCTCTGCTACCCTTTTAATTCAAGATCACCGAAGGTTTCTCTCTTTTGCTCTCATATGTTTTTGCTTAGATATCCATATGCTTGTACATGTGTCAAACAAGTCTATTTTAGACTTCATATAATAACTATGTTTTTTTGACATTTAAATGTTGAGAAAGAAACCTCTAGAGCTGTTAAAAGTAAAATTAGGAGCCAGGGACATGCCAGTGGAGCAATCCGAATCGTCGATATGGACTCCACTATAAATTATTGCTAATGGCGAGTTTTTCTTCTTTGCAGATCCTTTCAGACTACCGAACAAGCTGTAGTTGTTCATCAGCCAAGCAAAAGTCATACCCAAATCTTGCGTTGTGACTTTGTATTATTTGTGGAACCTAATGTTGTGTAATAGTTTGATTGAGTTTGTTTTGAAAACTTTAAATAGTAAACAAGTGAGATTGATTGTTTGATTGAGTTGCTAACTATTTTGTTGGTATTATGGCTTTCATGATTGATTGTTTCATGAGTGGATTGAATAAATGGATTAGTAGTTTAAATAAATATTTAAAAAAATTAAACATTTTTAGCCTCAATTTGTAATTGAGGCTTGGATGGATTTACTAGTTTGGGTTTAGCTGGATGTGAATGTGAATATGATGAAATATATTATATAACAGGTGTATATCAGGATGAATATGATAAAATATATTGTTAACAGGTGTATATCAGGAATTTTGTACGAAATTTTGAGCTGTATATTTAAAAAAAAAAGAGACTTTTAGCGACGAAAATTTTTGTTGTTAAAAGTGGAACGAATTTTCTAAAAAATCTTGAAAATTTTTTTCGTGGCGAACATTTTTGCTGCTAAAAGTCTTGAATATTTTTTTGGAACTCTTGGAAAATATTTTTGACAGCGAAAATTTTCGCTGCTAAATGTCTTGTAAAATTTTTTTTGTAGCGAAACTTTTCGCTGCTAAAAAGTCTTGGATATTTTTTTGGCGGCGAAAATTTTCGTTGCTAAAAGTCTTGGAAGTTTTTTTGGCGGCGAAAAGTTTCGCTACTAAAAGTCTTGAAAATTTTTTTGGCAGCGAAAATTTTCGCTGCTAAATGTCTTGGAAAATTTTTTTAGCGACGAAAATTTTCGTCACTAAAAATCTTGTATTTAGCGACGATTTGAATTTTTCGCTGATAAAAGCCTTGTACATCGGTCTTTTAACGACTAATTTAGCGACGGAAATTTTCTTCTCTAAAAAGTTTTAGCTGCGAAAATTTAACTTTTAGCGATGAAAATTTTCCTCGCTAAAAGTGGTGTTTCCTGTAGCTACAGCCAACTAAATTTCATCGAGTGTAGTCTATTTCTGATAGAAGCTTGTAACTAACTAAATTTCAATAGGTGACCTTAGGTAACCTTGTCTGTCCAATAATTCCCAATCCACATCCCACATTCAATGATCTTTATGCCAAGTTTTCACTGCCACTTTACACCACTCAAATGCTTGAGTCCTTATTATGCAGACTGTCAGCGAGGGATTCAGATTCAGTAGTGACTCCTTCGGTACTGAACTCGGTACTGGTTGGAACCCATCAATGCTTTGTGGGCTCCGCCATGATGTATGTGTTTTATCCACGCCGTCCATCCATTTTACCATCTCATTTTAGGACATCATTCTAACAATGACACGTATTCAAATCTCAATTGGACCACACCACAGAAAACAATGGAGATTGAATGTCTATAGCCGAAAACTTCTCGTAAGCCACAGAAATTTTGAATCAAGCTGTTTTTTGTGCGTTTTCCCTTCATCTAGGTTTATGTGGCTTTTTGAACAGTTGGATGGTACGTAAACATCGTGGTGGGCCCTAAGAAGGTTTTAATAATAAGCATTATAATTCTCTCTACTTCATATGATTTGGTCACTTGAACTTTAGATCTCTGTCTCATTTTTTGTCTCGTATTTAAATTTGTTTTTTCAATTTGGACCAGTTCCTACTACTCAATGTTCCACCCATTGCAGGATTGGATTGCATGAGTTTCTGCATTCAGATGTTAAGTGGAGTTCACCATGATGTTTGTGAGAAATCCACTCAATTCATCTGTTTTGCCAACTCATGCTGGCACATGAGCCCAAAAATGAGGCAGATCTAAAACTCAAATACCACTCCATAGGAAAAAGTGGGGAGGGAAATGCCTACCGTTGAAACTTTTAAGGAATTGACCGTGATGTTTATATACATGTCATCTAACTGATCATGAGGTTATTTCTACTAAGATGAACCGGAATCATAAAAATATTAACTTGATTCAAAAACTTCCATAGCTCCAAGAGTGTTTCAACAAGGGGTGTTCAATCCCCGTTGTTTCCTATGTGGCTCACTTGAGTTTTGGATCAGTCTTAATTATTTTTAGAGTTGAAAAACTGATGAATATCACAAACATCACAGTAGGCCCCACGTAGCTTCTGACTAACTTCCGTATGGCACGGGTTGCAGGCAATCCATGTCCACTGATGGCTAAACCGTCAATTTAGAGAGATTGTAGTAGGTCTATCTACAATGAGGCACGTTTTGAGAGGGTTGGATGTAGACCCATGGAAAGAGGAGGATGTATAGGTGCGACTTGTATGATCTTTATGCCCTACCAGATTAGGTCAAATATACCGTCCAAACAACATATTCAATGAGGCAAATCCTATCGAATGTCCATACAGCAATTTCTTGTCACCATTGGTTGAATGGAGCCCCTGCAATCCTAAGCTTCTCCTGCTTGATGAGTAGGCCTTTTGTGTTGCTGGGTGATTTTCTAAGTGGCACCCAGTGCACCTTATGCATGGCTCGGATGTCCTACACAGGTGACATGTTGGCACGGGTTGGGTTATTTGAGGATCACATGGAAATGGATTGTAGGCGATCACTGTTCTTTAAACTTGATGTTTGTTAATCACTTTGTAGCAGGGCTGCAATTTGGGTTCAGGTCAACTAACCCAACCAAAGGTTGGGTCAGGTTGCCAGGGTTATCGGATTTGAAATCGGGTTGGGTTCAGGTTGAGAAAATTCAGATCAGGTTAGGCCGGGATGGGAATAATCACATGTATTTCGTCCAAGGCTCGGCTAAGCCTGGGTGGAAGTGGGCTTATTAGGTCTCTCGCATCAACAGGCTCAAGGAGTGTGGTCAGGTTTGCATCACCCACATTTTCCGTGAAGGGAATGAACCGGCTGACGGGATGGCCTGCCTTGCCAGTGCCTCCCAGTCGACCACTCCCCTCACTCAGTTCTCCCTTCTGCTTCACCGGGTCAGAGGCGCTTTTCTCCTTGACAAAGTTGGTCTTGGTGCTCTCCGTTAGACACCCGTTTCGATGCCTATCCTGGTTCCTGTTCCTTGTTCTTTCCCTTCAAGTTCTGCTTAGCTTCAAATTAGTATACGTGACTCTGTACACGATAGGTCCTTGTCGAATTTTTGCTGCTGGGGCCTGAATTCTTGTAATCGGTTCGAATCAATGAATATAGAGGGAACTCCTCCTTTTTTCTTTTTCCTTTTTTCTTTTTTTTTTTTTTTTTAAAAAAAAAAAAAAAAAAAAAAAAAAAAAAAAAAAAAGGTCGATTAGGGTTGGCTTGGTTTAGGGATAGCATAATTCAGGTCTGGTTGGGTTGCAGGTTGGCTCCTCTTTTTGACCCTCAATCCAACCCATCCTGCTTGAGTTGCAACCCAACTTTGTAACAAGGCTAACTGGTCATTTACTTTTCCCTTTGATATGAAGTAATAGTAATAAAAACAAAATCTGTCTTTTCTTTATCTCCACATGAGATAAACCTCATGGAGACTACAACAGCTTTGTCATGGCATTCTTAAGTTATGGAAAGTCATGGTAATTACTTGTCTTTTATCATTTGTACCATTATAATTATTTTCCTAGCCATTCACGGGCAAACCTTCTCCACTATAACTTTTCATAACCTGATGAACCCAAAAAAGAGGCAGATCTGAAGCATTGGTGTGGACCCCACTATAGGAAACAATGGTGATCTCAAGCTCAGTTTGTCTTCCCTTTGTCCATGTTTGTGTGGCCTTATCAATAGGTTGGATGGCCCTGATAAACATGGGTGGACCCCAGCAATTTTGGCGGGTGTAGAATCATGCTAGGCATAGATGTTCGGATCAAGTTGATGGATTGTGGTTTGGCTAATGACCCCAACACTAGCCATCTAGCTAGTGTTAAAGCTCTATGATCCCACCATAATGTACGGGTTTTATCTATGCCATCCATTTTGGCAGCTCATTTTAGGTCATGAGCCTGAAAATGAGGCAGATCCAAATATCAGGTGGACCACATCATAGGAAAACATTATTGATTGAATGCTCACCATTAAAAACTTCCTACGGCCTAATGTAATGTTTATCTCCCATCTAACCCATTGATAAGGTCACATAGATATGGATGACAGGAAATCACAAATATCAGCTTGACCCAAAACTTATGAGGCCTAAAAAAGTTTTCAACAGTACGTGCCCAATCCCCACTGTTTCATTTGGTGTAGTCGATCTGATGTTTGGATCTACCTCATTTTTAGGCTAGTGCCCTGAAATGAGCTGCCAAAATGGATAGATGACATGGATAAAACACATAGATCATGATAGGACCCATAAAAGTTCTACATGTCAACACTTCCAACTTTCTTCTCTCGGAATGTGCTGCACAATGGGGGCAGATGAGGTAGATGGTGCGGCCCTTAACCGCGGTGCCCACCTTAACGTGTGTATTCTGTATCCATTCCTCCATTCAGTTTTTCTAAATCATTTTACGGCATTATTAAAAAAATGAAGCAGATCCAATTATCAGGTGGACCATACTATAGGAACCATTGGTGATTGAATATGAATGAGCTACAAAAGTTTTGGATTAAGCTGATATTTGTTTTTTCTCTTCATCCAGTATCATGAACTTATCAACGGATTGGATGGCAAATAAAAACTAAGTAAACATTAAGGTGATACCAAAGAAGTTTTTAATGATAGTGTGTTCAATCACCACTGTTTCCTGGACTATGGTACACCTGATAATTGAATCTTCTTAATTTTTGGTACCATGCTCTAAAATGTTCTGAAAAAATGGCTGGACATGATGGATACAGAATACACAGATCAAGGTGGCCCCACCGTAAGGACAAAACTGTCTTGGGTGAGGCTAGGTCTCACCTAATCCGCTCCCCTGCACTACACAAGGCTTTCAACTCGCCGGGCGTGGTTGGTCTAGACCCGGATTTTGAACTGTTTCGGGCTTAGCTGTCAGGCTGACCTCATTCAAAATTTTAATTTTAAAGGCAGAGCCCAGCCCATTGACACCCCAACCACACACAGCAAGCACCTAAATTTCGCTAGGTGTCAAATTTACATGAGCCCTACGATGATGTATTTCTTTGTTTTGCACCATCGATTTTTTTTTATTTTTTATTTTTAGATCATTTTAAGATACTAAACTAAAAACAATGCAGATCTGAAACTAAAATGGACCACACCACTATAGATGGTAGGAATTGATGATACTGTTGAAAACTTCTTAGGGTTACATAAGGCTCTGATCAAGCTGATATTTGTCTTTTAACTTCATTCGATATGTGTGATCTTATGAACATGTCAAATGGAAAATAAGCCTCATGGTTGGCTTTAGGAAAGTTTCAACGGTAGTTTGTTCAATCCTCACTGCTTTATGTGGTGTGATTGCTTTGGATGCACCTCATTTTTGGGCTCATACTCTAGAATTATATGGAAATTTTAATAGACGGTATAGATCTAACACAAAAATCATGGGGAGACTTAGAAATTTCCACACATTAAAAGATTAAAAGTTATGTTATGTAGTAAGCAATCTATTTGGGAAAGAGAAGTCCGGGGAATTTTAATTTAGTTAGTGGGAGTCATCGGCAATGGTGAGAAACACGGAACTATAATTTCCTATGCCTTCGAAACAGACTATCCGTACCCTTTTACCAAATGGGAAGGAATTAAAAGAGGCTTTCTGGAATGAGAAAGAATGAGAGCAGTGCTGTCATTTTGAAAAATACGGATCAAAAGAAATCATATACAACCCTAACACGGTGCAAATTACTTTAAGCGCTTTGATAGAAATATTTTAAAAGCAAGTGTTTATTCGAAAATAGCCTAAAAGATAGGCAGTTATAGGAGAAAATCCTTTATTTTATAATGATAGTTCATTTAGATGGTTAAGATCACTTAATCAAAGTGGGCTTTATGAGAAAGGAAAACAAAAGTAGGTTTACACATAAATGGTCTAAAACAGTAATAGGAGGGTTTTTTTTTTTTTTTTGTTCGGACGGTGGGCCCACCTAATGGATGAATTGTTCTAATTTCTTCTTCAGATGATCTTCAAGGTATGGCCCATCATTTTCACGGATGGGATGCCTGAATAAGATGAATATAGCAGAAGATAAGAGTGCTGTATGTTAATGTTCCAATACAAATTAGTTATACGTATGATTCACTGTGGTTAGCATGTGTCCCCCATAGGGCCCACATGAATAGATAATCCCACGATCAAAACGGTCCATCTTCTAGATGATACTATAAACATCTTATTTCCAAATATTCACACTTCAAGAATCATCCATACTCTAGCTTTTTGGTGTTGGATATGAACTGTTGAAAAATTTTCCTCCCAGGGTACTACCTTCATCTCTGTGATGGTCTGTTTCATCCATTTCAGCTTAACCTTCTTAAGGTAGCATGCATAGCATAAAATTCATGGATGGACGGTTCTGATCATCTTATCATCTCAACATGTGGGCCTAATTGGGATGGATTAGGTGAGAGGTAGGGGTAACAACTTAGTGGGTGAGGCCTTAACCGTGGGGCCCAACTAGATGTATGTGATGTATATCTACGCCATCCATTTATTTTTTCAGCTTATTTTAAGGGTATGATAATTTTTTTTTTTTTTAAAAAGGAAACAAATCCAAATTCCAGGCGGACCTCGTGTAAGACCCGTGTCTTAGTCCGTACCATTCCGTAGGCTTCCGCGATCTTCCTGGTCGAATTCTGGCAACCTTCGACCCTTAACCGGCATTTGCGCGCGACCCTGACTCACACGCCGTCAACCTGAGTCGACTTAACCCAAGACTTGTACGCTAGCGATCACGCCGTTGCTGCGGTTCCGATGCCATGTCATACGCACCGAGGTGACACCTAGGCCAGAAAATGTAGGCCCGTGTTCAGTTCGAGAAAAACACTGCGCGTTGCAAAACCCAAGAGAATCTCTACGACTTGTCACCTCAATAAATCAATCAATTCCATTAAGGGTCAGGTATATGTCAAGTACACCATCACCTTACACCTATCCCCAAGCAACCCCTAAAGTCAAAAAGTTCGTACACACACCATACCCTTCTTATACAAATTACCCTAAAAGTCAAAAAGTTCTTACACCCATCACTCACCACATCCATCACTCCATCACCCATCTCTCTCCTTACAACTCTCTCTCTCTCTCTCTCTCTCTCTCTCTCTCTCTCTCTCTCTCTCTCTCATTTCTCAAACTCACCTTTCCTAAGCAAGAAAAATCACACATCCAAAGCTCTCCCAAACCTCCATGAGAGAGTTTTGTATATGGCCTACTTCCAACCCTCTCATCCCCATCTTAACCATAAAAACTCTATCACCTTCCGTTGGAATCGAAGCTAAGGAGCAAAGGAAGCCAAGGGAGCAAGAAGAGTGGACGGTGGGTAATCTTGGACCCACATTTTTATCCTTTTATAAACTGTCTTTTTGAGATCTAAGGCCCACATATGGTGGGACCCACCTTGATGTATGCTTGTATCCAAGAGGGGCCGATAGTGGCGGGACCCCTCTATCATCTCCGATCTCTCTTCCCTCTCTCTTTCTCTCTCTTCTTCTCATGTATTATGGACCCCACTGTGATGTATGGTCCACACCGTCCCATCCGTAGGGCCCACCTTGCTGACCTTCTTTGGGTGGGCCTGGATGTAGGAGAAACACAAATATCAGGTTGTTTCAAAACAGGTGGGCCATGTGGGACCCAACTTGATGAGGTGTACATCCACACTATCCATCCAAAGGTGCTGGACGTAACTGACAGTGGGTGTGCTAACAGTGGAGGTGTATTGAAGGTGGGTGTGTGCTGACGTTGGGTGTGTGCTGACGGTGGGGTCCATGGGACCCATCCACGCCCTCCACCCCACGTGTGTGTGCCACACCATGGTATATGTGTTCTATCTAAACCGTCCACTGCCCTTGGACGGTGGGACCCACGTTCGTGTGGGGCCCTCTTATTATCCATGGCCCAGATCATAGCTCCAGTGGTAGGCTAAGTAAAAGATACCTTGTGTCAACTTGGGGCCCAGAACCATAGCTCCGGTGGTAGGCTGAGTGAAAGATACCTCATTTCAACGTTGAGGTCCTGGCATTAATTCCCTACTGGGAGTGGCTAGCAATGACGTGTGAACGTCAGCGAGGCCCATGAGACCCATCCATGTCGTCCGTCCATTGGGGTGGGCCACGCCATCATATATGCATTGTGTCCACCATCCCTAGATGGTGGGACCCACCCCCACGTGTGGGGCCTCCCTTGATGCATGTGAACGTTCAGGCTGTCTAGGGCCTGGACGTTGTATTTTATTAATATAATATTAATATATTATATTATATTATATTAATATATGATATGTGTGAACGTCAGCGAGGTCCATGGGACCCATCCATGTCGTCCGTCCATTGGGGTGGGCCACGCCATCATATATGCATTATGTCCACCATCCCTAGATGGTGGGACCCACCCCCACGTGTGGGGCCTCCCTTGATGCATGTGAACATCCAAGCTATCCAGGGCCTGGACGTTGTATTTTATTAATATAATATTAATATATTATATTATATTGTATTAATATATGATATAATATATTATAATATTATATAAAATCATATATTAACTAATAAGGTGGGCCCTACGTGGGACCCACCTCTGCTCTCTTTTAATGCACACAGCTGCACTGCAGCAGCTATATTTATATATTATATATATGTGCCTTTTTATGCATAAAGCTGACAGCAGCTATATTATACACACACACACACACACACACACACACACACACACACACACACACACACACACACATGATGGTGGGGTCCGTGGGACCCACCTCTCTTTTTTTTTTTAAGGCAGCAATGTTGTGGCTACTCAACTGCTCTCTTGACGTTAGCAGCCCCTAGGCCCACCTTTGATGTTGTCCACCTGACGGTGGGACCCACTCCATATGTATGTGCTCCATCCCTATGGTGTGAGCCCCGATGATGTATGTGCTTTATCTACACCATTGACTGTTTGGATGGTGGGGCCCACCATGATGCATGTGTTGTATCCATGCCGTCCAACCATATGTGAGATCATTTTATAGCATGGAAAATGGGTGAGTCTGATCTAAAGTTCATGTGGGCCCCACCATTTAAACAGTGGACCGTGACATCCACCGTACAAACTTCTAAAGGCCATGGTAGTTCCAATTAAGCTGATATTGTTTTCATTTCATTTATCTCTATATTAACTTATGAATAGGTCAGATCTCAAAAATACATAAGGGTGGGCCCGATTTGATATTCATGAGGCCCATTGATTCGACCCATTTGAATCGGCCCAATTCGAATCGCCCATCGATTGAGATTCCACCATGATGTATGTGATGATGTTTTTGGTGGTCATGCCTTGGGAGAAATGATGGTTTGATTTTCATATTGATGGGCAATGATGGTTAGATGTCCTCATTGTGACCTTCCCTTAGGCCTTGTTAGGCCCATTCTCTTCGTAGGTTAACCCAAATAAGTGAGCCCCATTCGCCGTATATGATTAACCGATTCCAATTACCAATTACCGATTTCGATTATGAGTATGTGGCAACATAAGAGCATGATACATATCCATACGCATCATCTGCATATTTGTGATGCGATGAATGATTGATCATAGCAGATGCCTTTAAGCAGATTGTTTATGGGCTCCCTGCTAGGCGGAGTTGCCCACATGAGCGCGTGATACGCGCATGTTTTGCCGTATGACTGGATTGTGTGATTCATGTATCTTACATTGTATGACATATATACTGAATGCCCTAGTACATCAGGGTCGTAGCCCCCGCAAGCGTATCGTGGTTGACAAGATTGGATACCGAAAATTTTGTTCTACATGGGGTGCTATAGATATCCATGGGTGAAAGTCCCTAAACCCTTATGGTACCAGGAGATTGCTCCAACGTCTAGACCGAGTGGGTGCATGAGCGCCGAGTGCTGATTACCAGAAGGCCGTGCTTTCCACTGTGTCGTGGTCGGTTGGAAGGGGGTGCGGTCTTACCCGCCTGAGAGGAGGGGGCAAAGCTAGGCTGAGTATGACTAGCTCGAGAAATGGGTTCGTTATCAACGAGCCGAGTCTGATATTGATAGGCGGATAGTGAGGTCTCTTCCACTTACCTTATTGCGCACAATGGAGCAGCAATCTAGTTTGGAGTGTACTAGGCCCCGGTTATATTACAGAGTTGAGCTGTATTGATATGTGGACTTAGATGAAGATTCGTATGCTTGAGTTCCATCTCGCATCGCATGGCCTTGGTATGGCCGACCTTATTCATGCCTTGCATCGCATAGTCGTGGTACGACTAATAGTATTCATGGATTCATCAGCATATTCCGCATTACTCTGATACTACATAATTATATTACTACCTTACGTGCACACAGTTTCACCACCTCTAAGCTTTCCATAAGCTTATGCATGATCGTTGCATGCAGGTGACGTTGGACTGTAGTAGCGCAGAGGTAGGAGCGCATAGCAGATCATCTTAGAGCTTTTTGTCTATTATCATTGTATTTTCCTTTATGCTCATTGTACTTATAAAGTTTTTGATCGTAATGGAAATGTTGTGGAGTTTTTGGTTATTGTTTGTGGGTTATGCCTTTGGTTATGCTTATTACGAATCAAACTGATGTTGAAAATTCTCCTCGTAGCATCCCAGGATCAGAACCTGGCGAATGGGCACTGGGAGCTGAGAATGGGGTACCACGGAGGCTGTCGACGCCGGATTCGGTGATCGTGAATTTTGTGAGCTTGGTTTTTGAGTTTGGGGTGTGATAGAAGTTGGTATCAAAGCATAACTTGAGAATAATTAACAACAACATTACATGTCTGCTATGAGTTAAAATGATTGAGTTTTTAGTTCGGATAGCTTAACAATCTTTTATTACAGACACTTAACGTGCGTGCCTTCGAGAGTTTTTTTTCAAAGTTGATAGGCGCCTTTGCTCTTTCCTATAGGACAATATGCCCAGGAGAGTGATCCGATCAACTCTCGCACCACCACCTGAGATTCCCTCACCACCACTTGAGACTCCCACTCCACCACCTAACTCCCGCACTGCCACCTACGATCCCCCATCCACCACCAGATATTCCTACTGCCTAGCCTGAGGATGTCGCTCCTCTACCGAGACGGTGCGAGATCATCGACCGTACCGTGAGTGCCTCCCGCCATAGCGGATGTTGTGCGTGTATGTGTGGCCGCACTTCGAGGGTAGGGCGAGCACCCCATTGTTTCACCGGACCAGGCTGAGCAGGAACGCGAGAGCACCATTCTTCGAGAATTTCGACGGCTCGATCCCCCACGTTTCTAGGGCGAGCCAGACCCGACGGTAGCTGAGAGATGGTGCTCCGATGTGGAGAAGATATTTGATTCGATGAGATGTATGACCCATCGGCGAGTCCAATTAGTAGTATTTCTTTTCCATGGTGAGGCTGAGCACTAGTGGACATCAGTCTCCTGCATAGCATGCGTCGATTTTATATGGACCTGGGAGGCTTTTGTCGGTCGATTTGACCGACAATATTTTCCTGATCTCATCCGATAGCGAGCATTGGAGTTCGAGGCCCTAGTACAGGGAGATATGATAGTGGCTCAGTATGCGACTCGTTTTGTAGCACTGTCCAGATTTGCGTTGTACCTGGTAGATGATGAGGGGCGGAGAGCCCGCCGGTTCGAGGATGGTTTATGTTACGGTCTTCGAGGTCGTATTATTGGGGATGAGCTCCCGACTTTTGAGGGGGTGGTATGGAAGGCCCAGATTTTTGAGGTTAAGTGGGCCGGTACTCAAAGTGATCGCGGTCAGAGGAGAGACCGGGAGAGGTAGGCTCCTTCCGATGACTTCCAGCAGCGTCGACCACAGCAGTAGAGGCGTACAGGTCGACTAGCCTTCCGAGCACCAGCAGCATCTCCAACACCACTTCCGAGGCAGTTCATTGGCACGTGTTTTGGGTGTGGTGCAACGGGGCACCATATGTGGGAGTGTCCCCACCCCCAACAGCAACAGCAACAGTCGAGAGGTCCACAACAGCCTTCACCGCAGCAGCTGCAAATACCACCATAGCAGCAGCGACAACATCCCCCACCACTAAGGCCACCTCAGCAGTAGCATCAGCACCAACCTTCGAGGCCGCAGCAGCAGAGGTAACAGTTTCGACCGCCTCAGCGACAGTAGCAGCAGCAACACGCTCAGAGGGGACAGACACCTCCCCAACTGGCTCAGGCTAGGTTCTCGCAGCTCAGCAAGATCCGTAGTCATCTGGAGGAGTCATTGAGGGTATACTTTCAGTCTCTGCATGCATCGTTTGAGTTTTATTTAATTTCGGTGCTTCACACTTATTTATGCCCGAGGGATTCTGCCGTTCAACTGGATTGCCGACAGAGTCTACTCGAGAGGGGTTTATCGTATCGACGCCCTTGGGGATGACTACAGTATTAGGCCACTTTTGTTTATCTTGCCCTGTATTAGTGGGAGAGATTTTCTTGCCAGCTGACTTGTACGTGCTGCCGATGTTAGATTTCGACATTATCTTGGGCATGGATTGGCTTGCCGAGTACCTCGCCATCTTGGATTGCTCCACGAGGACAATCACGTTCTGTATACCAGGCTTGCCGCAGTTTCAGTTCGTTGCAGAGCCTCGGGGAGAGCCATTGTCTTGCTTGATGTCCAGTGCCGTTGAGGAGCCTATTGTCGCTTGTATTGATCAGTTACCGATTGTCTATGATTTCCCGATGTGTTCCAAGAGATTCTGGAATTACCGCCTCACTGACACACTGAGTTTCAGATTGACCTCGAACCCGGTACCGCGTTTATTTCGAAGGCCCCATATCGTATGACATCGTTCAAGTTGCGGGAACTGCAGAAGCAGTTGGACGAGTTGTGAGAGTTAAGTTTTATCCGTCCGAGCAGTTGCCGTGGGGAGAGTCGGTACTCTTCGTGAAGAAAAAGGATGGCTCGTTGAGGCTCTGCGTGGACTACCACGAGTTCAACAAAGTCGCGATTAAGAATAAGTACCTGCTCCTGAGGATTGATGATTTATTTGATCAGCTGCAGGGTGCATAGTTCTTTTCGAAGATTGACTTGCATTCTGGTTATCATAAGATTCGGGTTCAAGAAGAGGACATTCTAAAGACGGCTTTCAGGACGCGTTAGATCATTTTGAGTTCCACGTCATGTCCTTCGGATTGACCAATACACCCGCGGTTTTCATGCAGTTGATGAACGAGGTCTTCTGTCTGTATCTCGATCAGTTTGTTGTAGTCATTATTGATGACATTTTGATCTATTCGAGGACTCGTGAGGAGCACAAGCAACATTTAGAAGTTGCGTTGCAGACCCTCCGCGCACACCAGCTGTATGCGAAGTTGGAGAAGTACGAGTTCTGGCAGGAGAAGGTGAAGTTCCTCGGTCACGTGGTGATGAGGGAGGGTATTGCAGTGGACCCCTCAAAGGTTGAGCCAGTGCGTAAGTGGGGCCAGCCTATGACTGCGTCCAAGATCCGTCGTTTCTTTGGTTTAACAGGCTGACTAGGTTTACTCGGAAGGGCGTAGAGTTTATTTGGAACAATGCATGTGAGCGAACGTTTACAGAGTTGAAGGACCGTTTGACGTCTTCTCTTGTCCTCACTCTTCCCTCTGGGAGTGATGGATTTATTGTATTTACCGATGCCTCGCATATTGGTTTGGGTGCTGTCCTGATGCAACATAGGAGACCAGTGGCCTTCGCGTCTCGTTTACTCAAGGTCTATGAGCTGAACTATCCCATGCATGATTTAGAGCTGGCTGCAGTTGTCTTCACACTGAAGGCGTGGAGACACTATCTCTATAGGGTTAGGTTCGAGCTCTTTTCTGACCACAAGAGCTTGAAGTACCTCTTCTCGCAGTTTGAGTTGAATATGAGGCAGAGGCGCTGGATGGAGCTCCTGAAAGACTATGATTTCGATCTTCAGTATTACCTGGGTAAGGCGAACGTGGTGGTAGACACCCTCAGCCGTCAGCCATAAGGCCTGGTGGCGCATATGATGATTCAGGAGTGGCGGATGCTTGAGGATATAACAGAGTATGATTTTGAGTTTGGCCTGCAGTCTTCTTCGATTCAACCCTCTCTTGTCGCAAGGGTAATTGAGGTTCAGTAAGCTGATGAGTCGTTGTAGAGTTATATGGCTGAGGCGGCATCTGAGAGTCAGGTAGATTGGCAGATTAGTTCTGATGGTAGACTTCGCTTCAGAGGCCGATTATGTGTCCTGGATATTCCTGAGTTGTGAAGAGATCTTATGATCGAGGCATATCGATCGCAGTTTTCTATCCATCTTGGCTCGACAAAGATGTACTGTGACATGAGGCGATAGTATTTTTGGGCGGGGATAAAATGCCAGATCACCAGTTTTGTGGCCGAGTGTGACACGTACCAGCATGTCAAGGCCAATCATCAGAGACCCCCTGGTCTATTACAGTCGTTGAGCATCCCAATATGGAAGTGGGAGCACATGTCGACAGATTTTATTATGGGCTTGCCGAGGACTTAGCATGGTCATGACACTATCTAGGTTGTCATTGATCGTCTAATGAAGTCGGCACATTTTTTTGCGATTCGTGCGACTTGGCCTTTGGACCGGCTTGCGAGGTTATTCGTGGAAGAGATTGTGAGATTGCACGGCATTCTAGTCTCGATCGTTTCTGACCGAGACCTGAGGTTCATGTCTCAGTTTTGGGAGAGCTTCCAAAGAGCAATGAGGACTGATTTACAGCTCAACACCTCGTACCATTCGTAGACCAATGGCCAGACCAAGAGGGTCAACTAGATCTTTGAGGATATGCTTCGGGCCTGCCCGATTGATTTTGGGGGTAGCTGGGATGAGCATCTGCGATTGGCTGAGTTTGCATGCAACAATAGCTATCAGGCGACCATCGACATGGCTCCTTTTGAGGCACTATACGGCAGACCATGCAGATCACTAAGTTGTTGGATCGAGGTTGGAGAGCACCATCTCCTAGGTCCTGAGCTTGTGCAAGAGACGTTAGAGGTTATCGATATCATCAGGCAGAGGATGCGCATAGCTCAGAGCCGACAGAAAAGTTTTTCTGATCGTTAGCGTCGTCCCTTAGAGTTTAATGTAGGGGACCATGTGTATCTCAAGGTCTCACCCATGAAGGGTATAGTCCGATTTGGAGCGAAGGGCAAGCTTGCCCCGAGATTCATAGGACCTTTTGAGATCACTGGGTGCGTCGGCGCCGTGGCCTATCAGTTTGCCTTGCCATCTCAGTTGTCTGACGTCCACAATATTTTCCACGTCTCTATGTTGAGGAAGTGTGGGTCAGACATCGTCTCTATTATTGATTGACAGCCGTTAGAGGTTCCTGAGGATGCTTCCTATATTGAGCAGCCTGTTCGTACCCTTGATCAAAAGGAGCAGGTCCTCCAGAGCAAGGTCATTCCATTGGTGAAGGTTCAGTGGGGTCACCATTCTGTTGAGGAGGCTTCTTGGGAGCGCTAGGCCGAGATTCGAGAGCGTTATCCCCATCTCTTTGATGATTGATTATGTGTTGTATTTTGTATACTATTTTTGATTTTATATGATGATGTTACGTTTCTTCTTTCTCATGAGTTATGCCTAGTTGTGATGATTTTGTAAATTTCAAGGACAAAATTTTTATTAGGAGGGGAAAGCTGTAAGACCCGTGTCTTAGTCCATACCATTCCGTGGGCTTGCGCAATCTTTCCGGTCGAATTTCGGCAACCTTCAACCCTTAATCATCACTCGGCGCTCATGCATCCACTAGGTCTACACGTTGGAGCAACCTCCTGGTACCATAAGGGTTTATGGACTTTCACTCAGGGATATCTATAGCACCCCATGTAGAATAAGATTTTTGGTATCCAATCTTGCCAACTATGATATGCCTGTGGAGGCTACGACCCTGATGTCATTAGGGTGTTCAATATACATGTCATACAATGCAAGATGCATGAATCACGCAATCCAGTCATACGGTAAACATGTGCATATCGCACGCTCATGTGGGCAACTTCGCCTATCAGAGAGCCCATAAATAATCTGCTCAAAGACATGTGCTATGATCAATCACTCATCTCATCACAAGCATGCAGATGATGCGTATGGACGTGTATTATGATACTATGTTGCCACATACTCATAATCTGAATCGAAAATCAGAATCGATAATCGGAATTGAAAATTGGAATCGATAATCGAAATTGGTAATCGGAATCGAAAATCGGAATTGGTCATCACATACGGCGAATGAGGCCCACTTATTTGGGTTAACCTATGAAGAGAATGGGCCTAACAAGGCCCAAGGGAAGGTCACAATGAAGACATCTAACCATCATTGCCCATCAATGTGGACATCAAACCATCATTGCTCCCAAGGCATGACCGCCAAAAACATCATCACATACATCATGGTGGAATCTCAATCGATGGGCGATTCGAATTGGGCCGAATCAATGGGCCGATTCAAATGGGCCAAATCGAATAGGCCGATTTAAATGGCCAAGTCAAGTGGGCTGAATCAATGGGCCAATTCAAATGGGCCGAATCAATGGGCCTCGTGAATATCAAATCGAGCCCACCCTTATGTATTTTTGAGATCCGACCTATTCATAAGTTAATATAGAGATAAATGAAGTGAAAACAATATCAGCTTAATTGGAACTACCATGGCCTTTAGAAGTTTGTACGGTGGATGTCACGGTCCACTGTTTAAATGGTGGGGCCCACTTGAACTTTAGATCAGATTCACCCATTTTCCATGCTGTAAAATGATCTCACAAATGGTTAGACAACATGGATACAACACATGCATCATGATGGGCCCCACCGTCCAAACAGTGGATGGTGTAGATAAAGCACATACATCATCAGGGCCCACACCATAGGGATGGAGCCCATACATATGGAGTGGGTCCCACCGTCAGATGGATGGCGTGGGATACAAAATATACATCAAAGGTGGGCCTGCGGGCTGCTGACGTTAAGAGAGCAGTTGAGTAGCTATAGTACGTGCAACATTGCTGCCTTAAAAAAAGAGAGGTGGGTCCCACGGGTCCCACCATCATGTATATATAACATATAATATAATAATATATATATATGCCACATGCAGCATTGCT
Source organism: Magnolia changhungtana (assembly GCA_030180095.1). Classification (NCBI taxonomy): domain Eukaryota; kingdom Viridiplantae; phylum Streptophyta; class Magnoliopsida; order Magnoliales; family Magnoliaceae; genus Magnolia; species Magnolia changhungtana. Next base: position 26,027 of record JASAUF010000203.1, on the reverse strand, counting down.
GCCTCAGAAAGGGAGAGGTGGGTCCCACGTAAGGCGACCCACCCTCATATATATACACCCCATAATATATATATATATAATATAGCTGCGTCAGCTTTATGCATAAAAAGGCACATATATATATAATATATTATATATTATATAAATATAGCTGTTGCAGTGTAGCTGTGTGCATTAAAAGAGAGCAGAGGTGGGTCCCACGTAGGGCCCACCCTTATTAGTTAATACATGAATTTATATAATATTATAATATATTATATCATATATGAATATAATATAATATAATATATTAATAAAATACAACGTCTAGGCCCTGGATGGCCTGGATGTTCACATGCATCAAGGGAGGCCCCACATGTGGGGGTGGGTCCCACCGTCAAGGGACGGTGGACACAATGCATATATGATGGTGTGGCCCACCCCAATGGATGGACGGCGTGGATGGCTCCCATGGACCCCGCTGACGTTCACACGTCATTGCTAGCCACTCCTGGTAGGGAATCAATGCCAAGACCTCAACGTTAAAATGAGGTATCTTTCACTCAGCCTACCACTGGAGCTATGGTTCTGGGCCCCAGGTTGAAACAAGGTATCTTTTACTTAGCCTACCACTGGAGCTATGATCTGGGCATAGATAACAAGAGGGCCCCACATGGACGTGGGTCCCACCGTCCAGGGACTGGACGGTTTGGATAGAACACATACACCATGGTGTGGCCCACACACGTGGCGTGGAGGGCGTGGATGGGTCCCATGGACCCCACCGTCAGCACACACCCAACGTCAGCACACGCCCACCTTCAATACACCTCCATTGTTAGCACACCCACTGTCAGTCCATACACTACGCTAAAACAGCGAAAAAAGGACAGTTGAAAACCATCTCAAAAGTCCAAAAAGGACGGTCCTGGACCGTCGCAACGGTCATCAAATTTTGACGTGTCTTATTTTTTAAAGGGCGGCCATAAACCGTCTTTAAAGAAGGACAGTCATGGACCGTCTCTAAAAAGGACGGTCGTAGTCCGTCTATAATGGTAGCTAAGTAGTAGACCCTTATGAATGTGAAAAGGATAGTCTCTGACCGTCCGTAAAAAGGACGGCCCATGATCGTCAATAACAAGGACGGTTATAGACCGTCTCTTATGACCCGGAAAAGGATGGTCATGGACCGTCTCTTATGAACCTAGAAAGGACGGTCGTGAACCGTCCTTTAAAAGGACAGTCTTCAGCCGTCTCGTATTTCCATATACACCTGTTCATATCATATTCTTCCTGATATGCACTTGTTACAACATCGTATTCTTCCTGAGATACACCTGTTATATAATATATTTCATCATATTCACATTCACATCCATCTAAACCCAAACTACGTAAATCTATCCAAACAAAAACTACATTCATCCAAACATAAACTACATTCATCCAAACAAAAACAATATACACCTGTTACAATATCATGTTCTTCCTAATATACACCTGTTACAACATTGTATTCTTCTTGATATACACCTGTTATATAATATATTTCATCATATTCACATTCACATCCATCTAAACCCAAACTAAATAAATCCATCCAAACATAAACTACATTCATCCAAACATAAACAATATTCTTATCCACATCACATTCATCCATGCATAAATATGCTCACACCAACCCTGCAAAACTCCAAATCATGAGCCAAAATACCAAACAATTTCTCATCCAACAAAAACCAAGACTAAATCATAATATTCATACTCTATAGAGACTCCCAAGGTGAAGAATTACCTATAGAATATGATGCGATGAGGCTTCTGTCCCGTTGCTTGCCTGAATGCAATCAGTTGTTTTCTGCCAAATACCATAGATATTCTTTAAACATTGAATTTAAACACTTGCATCAAAGATCATACAAAAACAGAGGAGAAAAAGACTTACCGGATCATCCCTTGGTTCATAGAACATCTCTGAGGATCCCGCACAATTTGAAAAAGATCTCTTATTAGCTCCTGCTGATGCGGTTATGCCGAGAACAACTTCAAAAGAGGCAAAAGAAAAAACACATCAGACATTCAAAGTTCAACCACTTCAAAGAATTACAAACCTTGACATTAATTTTTAAGGCAACATTTTCGAGATACTGTTTATTGACTTTCGATGCCTGTCTCGGTTGGCAACACTGTGACACTATGCCCAACTCCATTTAGCAAACACGTTTTATCTTTCTTGCAAAATCAGAAAACAAAATGCTTTAGTTGATTCATTCCATCTCTCTAGGATTTAGGGTCTTGTTTGCACTCACCATATGAACAACTCATGTCAGGTAAAATGATAATAAGCAATTAGAGATGTTTCTTCTTATCTCCACTTTGTAGGTTTTCAGTGGCTTGTTTGTGTACATCCATCAGAGCCATCTCAATCCTATTAGGGCAATAGGTTTTAGGTTTAGGTTTTAGGCTTAGGTTTAGGTTATAGGTTATAGGTTTAGGTTTAGGTTAAGGTTTAGGTTTTGTTTTAGGTTTATGTTTAGGTTATAAGCTATAGGTTTAGGGAATTGAGAATAGGTTAAGGTTTAGGTTTAGAAAATCGGGTTCGGGTTCGAGATCGGGTTTAGGTTTAGGTTTTGAGGTTTAGGTTTAGGTTTAGGTTAGGGAGTTGAGATTAGGATTAGGTGTAGGTTTAGGTTTAGGGATTTGAGAATACATTTAGATTATTGGTTTAGGTTTAGGTTAGGTTATAGGTTTATTTAGGTTATAGGTTTAGGTTTAGGTTTTGGTTTAGGTTTATGTTTAGGTTATAAGCTATAGGTTTAGGGAATTGAGAATAGGTTAAGGTTTAGGTTTAGGAAATTGGATTCGGGTTCGGGATCGGGTTTAGGTTTGGGTTTTCAAGTTTAGGTTAAGGTTAAGGTTAAGGAGTTGAGATTAGGATTAGGTGTAGGTTTAGGTTTAGGGATTTGAGAATACATTTAGTTTTAGGTTTAGGTTTAGGTTTTAGGTTAAGGTTAGGTTATATGTTATAAGTTTAGGTTATAGGTTATAGGTTAAGGTTTTAGGCCATAGGTTCTAGTTTAGGTTAAGGTTATAGGTTTAGGTTTAGGTTAAGGATTTGATTTAGGTTTAGGTTAAGGTTTAGGGAATTGAGAATAGGTAAAGGTTTAGGTTTAGGAAATCGGTTCGGGTTCGGGATCGGGTTTAGGTTTGGGTTTTTAGTTTAGGTTTAGGTTTAGGTTAGGGAGTTGAGATTAGGAATAGGTGTAGGTTTAGGTTTAGGGATTTGAGAATACATTTAAGTTTTAAGTTTAAGTTTAGGTTAAGGTTTAGGTTATAAGTTATAGGTTTAAGAAATTGAGAATAGGTTAAGGTTAAGGTTTAGGTTTAAGAAATCGAGTTCGGGTTCGGGATCGGGTTTCGGTTTGCATTTTCAAGTTTAGGTTTATGTTTAGGTTAGGGAGTTGAGATTAGGATTAGATGTAGGTTTAGGTTTGGGGATTTGAGAATACATTTAGGTTTTAGGTTTAGGTTTAGGTTATAGGTTATAGGTTTAGGTTTAGGGAATTGAGAATAGGTTAAGGTTTAGGTTTAGAAAATCGGGTTTGGGTTCGGGATCGGGTTTATGTTTGGGTTGTTAAGTTTAGGTTTAGGTTTAGGTTAGGGAGTTGAGATTAGAATTAGGTGTAGGTTTTGGTTTAGGAATTTGATAATACATTTAGGTTTTAGGTTTAGGTTTAGGAAATTGAGTTCGGGTTCAAGATCGGGTTTAGGTTTAGGAAATCGGGTTCGGGTTCAGGATCGGGTTTAGGTTTGGGTTTTCAAGTTTAGTTTTAGGTTTAGGTTAGCGAGTTGAGATTAGGATTAGGTGTAGGTTTAGGTTTAGGGATTTCAAAATACATTTAGATTATTGGTTTAGGTTTAGGTTATAGGTTATAGGTTTAAGTTTAGGTTAAGGTTTAGGTTTAGGTATAGGTTTAGGTTATAAGCTATAGGTTTAGGGATTTGAGAATAGGTTAAGGTTTAGGTTTAGAAAATCAGGTTCGGGATCGGGTTTAGGTTTAGGTTAGGGAGTTGAGATTAGGATTAGGTGTAGGTTTAGGTTTAGGGATTTGAGAATACATTTAGTTTTAGGTTTCAGGTTATAGGTTAAGGTTTAGGTTAAGCTTAGGTTATAGGTTATAAGTTTAGGTAATAGGTTATAGGTTAAGGTTTTAGGTCATAGGTTTTGGTTTAGGTTAAGGTTATAGGTGTTGGTTTAAGTTTAGGTTTAGGTAATTGATAATAGGTAAAGGTTTAGGTTTAGGAAATCGGGTTCGGGTTCGAATCGGGTTTAGGTTTGGGTTTTCAAGTTTAGGTTTAGGTTTAGGTTAGGGAGTTGAGATTAGGATTAGGTGTAGGTTTAGGTTTAGGGATTTGAAAATACATTTAGTTTTAGGTTTAGGTTTAGGTTTTAGGTTATCGGTTAAGGTTTAGTTTAAGGTTAGATTATAGGTTATAAGTTTAGGTTATAGCTTATAGGTTAAGGTTTTAGGTCATAGGTTTTGGTTTAAGTTAAGATTATAGGTTTAGGTTTGGGTTTAGGTTAAGGTTTTGGTTAAGGTCTAGGGTTAGGTTATAAGCTATAGGTTTAGGGAATTAAGAATAGGTAAAGGTTTAGGTTTAGGAAATCGGGTTTGGGTTCGGGATCAGGTTTCGGTTTGCATTTTCAAGTTTAGGTTTATGTTTAGGTTAGGGAGTTGAGATTAGGATTAGATGTAGGTTTAGGTTTGGGGATTTGAGAATACATTTAGGTTTTAGGTTTAGGTTTAGGTTATAGGTTATAGGTTATAGGTTTAGGTTTAGGGAATTGAGAATAGGTTAAGGTTTAGGTTTAGGAAATCGGGTTCGGGTTCGGGATCGGGTTTTGTTTGGGGTTTTAAGTTTAGGTTTAGGTTTAGGTTAGGGAGTTGAGATTAGGATTAGGTGTCGGTGTAGGTTTAGGGATTTGAGAATAGGTTATGGTTTAGGTTTAGAAAATCGGGTTCGTGTTCGGGATCGGGTTTATGTTTGGGTTTTTGTTTGGGTTTTTAAGTTTAGGTTTAGGTTTAGGTTAGAGAGTTGAGATTAGGATTAGGTGTAGGTATAGGTTTAGGGAATTGAGAATAGGTGAAGGTTTAGGTTTAGGAAATCGGGTTCGGGTTTGGGATCGAGTTTCGGTTTACATTTTCAAGTTTAAGTTTATGTTTAGGTTAGGGAGTTGAGATTAGGATTAGATGTAAGTTTAGGTTTAGGGATTTGAGAATACATTTAGGTTTTAGGTTTAGGTTTAGGTTATAGGTTATAGGTTATAGGTTTAGGTTTAGGTTTAGGGAATTGAGAATAGGTTAAGGTTTAGGTTTAGGAAATCGGGTTCAGGTTCGGTATCGGGTTTATGTTTGGGTTTTTAAGTTTAGGTTTAAGTTTAGGTTAGGGAGTTGAGATTAGGATTAGGTGTAGGTTTAGATTTAGGGATTTGATAATACATTTAGGTTTTAGGTTTATGTTTAGGTTTAAGTTATAAGTTATAGGTTTAGGTTTAGGTTATACGATATAGGTATAGGGAATTGAGAATAGGTTAAGGTTTAGGTTTAGGAAATCGGGTTTGGTTCGGGATCGGGTTTAGGTTTGGGTTTTCAAGTTTAGGTTTAGGTTTAGGTTAGGGAGTTGAGATTAGGATTAGGTGTAGGTTTAGGTTTAGGGATTTGAGAATACATTTAGATTATTGGTTAAAGTTTAGGTTATAGGTTATAGGTTTAGGTTTAGGTTAAGGTTTAGGTATAGGTATAGGTTTAGGTTATAAACTATAGGTTTAGGGATTTGAGAATAGGTTAAGGTTTAGGTTTAGGAAATCGGGTTCGGGTCCGGGATCGGGTTTAGGTTTAGGTTAGGGAGTTGAGATTAGGATTAGGTGTAGGTTTAGGTTTAGGGATTTGAGAATACATTTAGTTTTAGGTTTCAGGTTATAGGTTAAGGTTTAGGTTAAGGTTAGGTTATAGGTTATAGGTTAAGGTTATGGGTCATAGATTTTGGTTTAGGTTAAGGTTTTGGTTTAGGTTTAGGGAATTGAGAATAGGTAAAGGTTTAGGTTTAGGAAATCGGGTTCGGGTTCGGGATCGGGTTTAGGTTTGGGTTTTCAAGTTTAGGTTTAGGTTTAGGTTAGGGAGTTGAGATTAGGATTAGGTATAGGTTTAGGTTTAGGGATTTGAGAATGCATTTAGTTTTAGGTTTAGGTTTAGGTTTTAGGTTATAGGTTAAGGTTTAGTTTAAGGTTAGGTTATAGGTTATAAGTTTAGGTTATAGGTTATAGGTTAAGGTTTTAGGTCATAGGTTTTGGTTTAGGTTAAGGTTATAGGTTTAGGTTTAGGTTTAGGTTAGGTTTTGGTTTAGGTTTAGGTTAAGGTTTAAGGTTAGGTTATAAGCTATAGGTTTAAGGAATTGAGAATAGGTAAAGGTTTAGGTTTAGAAATCGGGTTCGGGTTCGAGTTCGGGATCGGGTTTAGGTTTGGGTGTTCAAGTTTAGGTTTAGGTTTAGGTTAGGGAGTTGAGATTAGGATTAGGTGTAGGTTTAGGTTTAGGGATTTGAGAATACATTTAGCTTTTAGGTTTAGGTTTAGGTTAAGGTTTAGGTTTAGGATTAGGTTATAAGCTATAGGTTTAGGGAATTGAGAATTAGTTAAGGTTTAGGTTTAGGAAATCGGGTTCGAGTTCGGGATTGGGTTTAGGTTTGGGTTTTCAAGTATAGGTTTTGGTTAGGAAGTTGAGATTAGGATTAGGTGTAGGTTTAGGTTTAGGGATTTGAGAATATATTTGGGTTTTAGGTCATAGGTTTAGGTTTTAGGCTTAGGTTTAGGTTATAAGTGTAGGTTATAGGTTTAGGTTTAGGTTAGGTTATAGGTTAAGGTTTAGGGAATTGAGAATAGGTTAAGGTTTAGGTTTAGGAAATCGGGTTCGGGTTCTAATCGGGTTTAGGTTTGGGTTTTCGAGGTTTAGATTAGGGAGTTGAGATTAGGATTAGGTGTAGGTTTAGGTTTAGGGAATTGAGAATATATTTAAGTTTTAGGTTTAGGTTTAGGTTTAGGTTATAGGTTATAGGTTTAGGTTTAGGTTTAGGTTTAGGTGTAGGTTATATGCTATAGGTTTAGGGAATTGAGAATAGGTTTAGGTTTAGGTTTAGGTTATAAGCTATAGGTTTAGGGAATTGAGAATAGGTTAAGGTATAGGTTTAGAAAATCGGGTTCGGGTTCGGGATCGCGTTTAGGTTTGGGTTTTCAAGTTTAGGTTTAGGTTTAGGTTAGGGAGTTGAGATTAGAATTACGTGTAGGTTTAGGTTTAGGGATTTGAGTTTAGGTTATTGGTTTAGCTTTAGGTTTAAGTTATAGGCTTAGGTTATAGGTTATAGGTTATATGTTATATGTTTAGGTTAAGGTTTAGGAATTTCGGGTTTGTATTCGGGTTTAGGTTATAGGTTTTGGGATTTGAGAATAGTTTTAGGTTATAAGTATAGGTTTATGTTAGGTTATAGGTTAAGGTTTAAGGATTTGAGAATAGTTTTAGGTTATAAGTAAGGTTTAGGTTTAGGTATAGGCTTAAGTTATAGGTTATAGGTTTCGGTTAAGGTTTAGGAATTCGGGTTCAGGTTCGGGTTTGGATTCATGTTTAGGTTATAGGTTTTGGGATTTGAGAATAGTTTTAAGTTATAGTATAGGTTTAAGTTAGGTTATAGGTTAAGGTTTAAGGATTTGAGAATAGTTTTAAGTTATAAGTAAGGTTGTAGGTTTAGGTATAGGCTTAAGTTATAGGTTATAGGTTTAGGTTAAGGTTTAGGAATTCGAGTTCAAGTTCGGGTTTGGATTCGGGTTTAGGTTATAGGTTTTGGGATTTGAGAATAGTTTTAGGTTATAAGTATAGGTTTAGGTTAGGTTATAGGTTAAGGTTTAAGGATTTGAGAATAGTTTTAGGTTATAAGTAAGGTTTTAGGTTTAGGTATAGGCTTAAGTTATAGGTTATAGGTTATATGTTTAAGTTAAGGTTTAGGAATTCGGGTTCGAGTTTGGGTTTGGGTTTGGGTTTAGGTTATAGGTTTTGGTTTTGGTTTTGGTTATAGGTTTAGATTTAGGTTTAGGTTATAGGTTATGGGATTTGAGAATGGGTTCGGGTTTAGGTTATAGGTTTTGGTTTTGGTTTAGGTTATAGGTTATAGGTTATAGGTTTAGGTTTAGGTTTAGGTTACGAGTTTTGGGATTTGAGAATAGGTTTAGGTTAAGGTCATAAGTTTAGGTTTAGGAAATCGGATCGGGTTCGGGTTCGGGTTCGGGTTCGGGTTTAGTTTTGGGTTTTCAAGTTTAGGTTTAGGTTTAGGTTAGGGAGTTGAGATTAGGATTAGGTGTAGGTTTAGGTTTAGGTTTAGGTTAGGGAGTTGAGATGAGGACTAGGTGTAGGTTTGGGTTTAGGGATTTGAGAATACATTAAGGTTTAGGTATAGAAAATTGGGTTCGGGTTCGAGATCGGGTTTACGTTTGGGTTTTAAGTTTAGGCTAAGCGTTTAGGGATTCAGATTCGGGTTCGGGATCGGGTTTAGGTTTGGGTTTTCAAGTTTAGGTCTAGGTTTAGGTTAGGGAGTTGAGATTAGGATTAGGTGTAGGTTTAAGTTTAAGGATTTGAGAATACGTTAAGGTTTAGGTATAAGAAATCAGGTTCAGGTTCAAGATCGGGTTTACGTTTGGGTTTTAGGTTAAGGGTTTAAGGATTCAGATTTGGGTTCGGGATCGGGTTTGGGTTTAGGTTTAGGTTTTACGTTTACGTTAAGGTTCTGAGTTTAGGTTATAGGTTTAGGTTTAGGTTATAAGTGTAGGTTATAGGTTACTGATTTAGGAATTGAGAATAGGTTAAGGTTTAGGTTTAGGAAATCGAGTTCGGGTTTGGGTTTGTGTACGGATTTAGGTTTGGGTTTTCAAGTTTAGTTTTAGGTTAAGGAGTAGATTAGGATTAGGTGTAGGTTTAGGTTTAGGGATTCTCTAGTATTATCTACTATTGAACCTAGTATTATCTACTATAAACTAGTAACATACAACCATTATTGGGGCACCATACCATAAGCTACAAGAATTTCATGTCCCCCTAAATAAGGTATCCTCCATTGATAACATATATATATATATATTATAAGTTTTTTATTTTCATTTACATTCCCAAATACATTCATCATCCATCTAAGAAAATTGAAACAAGTACTGTCAATCTATCTTATCTTACCGACCGCCTTATGTTTCTTTTCACCTTTGTAGCTCTCATATTTGTTGCAGCTGCTAGTTTACCATCAGTAGTCTCCCTAACCAAATCTTTGTGCAGTCCCTCCATTTGAAGCAGTAGCTGAAGTTACAAGAAGTAGGACTGATTAATCTTTCCATGTTTTGAAAAAAAATCAAATTCTTTATTTTTGGCTGCAAGTCTACTTATAATTATCATTGGCTCTTAATCTATTTATAATGAAAATCTTAAATATCACCTGATAGTGCTCCTTTGATAAATATCCTGTTTGGAACAAATAATTTGTTTTATCATAAATGTCCTGTTTAGAACAAATAATTTATGTTGTACAGACATGTGTTTTATCATAAAACCATGCATGATGCATCCATAAAAAAAAATCAAATGAAATTTTTTTTTATATGAACAGATTTTTTGTAATATTATTATAAACAAAAATTGATTTCCCACCAACAAATGCAACCTATTGATCATAATCATAGACCATAAATAAGAAAACATTGAAATAAAATAGATATCTAAAAAAAAAAGGTTGCAATTATTCTTATTCTTATTAAACAAATTTTTTAGAAAAAAATATAAATAGTTAAAATTTTTCAAAAAATTGAGAGATGAACATGCTTCATCATCATATTAAAAAAGTGGGGCCCCAAATACTTTAGAAAAGAAAATTTCCCCTACACAAAGATGAAATGGGTTATACTGAAATGGGTTATACTGAAATTGCTATTAAATAGAAAGAAATATATTATAACATAAACTATCAGAAACCAAAAATCAGTAAAGTGGAATGGAACTCCCAATACACAAAGATGATCATACATAACATGAGCATGAATAAAAGAAACCTAGGGTGTGTTTGGATGTACAACTCTGCAACCTAGACGAAAACTAGAGAAATGACCAAATTGTAATCAATTTTCTGAGCTAGCTTCACGTCGCATGCATTGTAATTCCAATTTGGAAAGAACACGTCTCTTGCCCATCATTTTTAATTAGACAAATTGCTGAAGTGCATGTATGAATGGATGTTCCATTTGAAATGGATTGCAAGAATTGAAGATAGAGAGTTGCAATTTGAGCATCCAAAGGACAGGCCATGTAGAAAATTATTCAACCATGCATGTATGAATGGATGATCTGAATTGCAATAGTTATTCTGGTAAAGTGAAAATTACCAATTTGTAATTATAGTATGGCTGGTATGGGTTTGGGACTTTGGCTCCTAAGTGCAATCGCTATACTTTGAAGATGGACTTGAAATAACTAGAGTTGAAATTTGAGGGTGAGTTACTCACTAGTGAATGCTAGGAAATGTAACTAGGATTTGGTTGTTTCATCTTTTTTAAACTGAATATTTTCAATTCAATTTAGTTGCTCATCCAAATACAACCCAAAATGTATTATGTTATTTTTGTAAAACCTAACATGTAGATTAAGGAATTGGCTAATGGAAATAACTGGACAAGGATGACAATTTCAACTAAGATTTGGCTATTTGTGACTGATTTGAAACTCAGTATGAATCAGGGTAGTAGACTCGTCAAGAGGGCCAAACATTCGCATCGAATGTTGGACTATTGGCCATTCTTTTTCAACTGCCCATTTGTTTTGCATGCAGTGGCTCACATATGAGATAACTGGCCTAATTCTTAGGCTGGACAGATTAACAATTGGGCCTACCAGATGAAATTTTGGATCTTGATGAATGGTCTGGATCACACATGCATTCCATGTTGGCACTTATGTGGATGTCTAGGTTTAATGACCAGATTTGTGTCTGCAATCCTTATGGGAGATTGCTCTCAATTGAACTTCTCTAGCCTTACTGGAACCTTTCATCAATCAAAGGCAGTACCAAGACTAATTGATAATTGTCAAAAGAGCATTGATCACACCTTTTCAGCTCACCTAAAGATTGGACCATCTTGATTTTTAGGCCGTGACACATGATCGGAGGGGATCTCCCCACTTTCTACTTGAAGAAACTCCTCATAAACTCTCGAAATGCTGAGAAAACAGTAAATTTTGAAGCTTTCGACGGATGCTACCATTGCAATCTAGAAAACTACGGAAATAACAAACCTAACCTCATTTAAAGCAGTAAAAAAGGAGTAAATCTCACTTTACATGAAAAAGACAATACCAGTAATGGTTGTAAAACAGAATTCAGATTTCCCAACTCATCCAACCATCAAAATCTATCTTGAAAAAAGATTGAAAACATTGTTAAATGAGGAAAAACAGTAAATTCAAAAACCAACCTCTGGGGAAAAAAAAATACCCAACAAAAAATTCAAAAATAAAAAATTAATGGCATCTCCCAACTAACAGTAGCTTGAAAGCTTTCAGCTTAAAAGCTAAACCCGGGAAAAAAACTTAAAAAAAAAAAAAAACAACACCTCGAAGACTCGTGACAAAAAACAAACCGATTTCTCTGTTTCCACCACAAACCCAAAAAGAAAACTCTCTCTCTCTCTCTCTCTCTCTCTCTATCTCTCTCTCTCTCTCTCTCTCCATTACGAGTAGTAAAATTCAAAGCTCCCAATTCATACAGAAACAATAAAAAATCGAAAAAATCGCAAGAAAGTTGCCCCAGTTGATAACAGCAGTAAATTCAAAGCTCTCAGCTAAACTACCATCAAAATCTAATGCTAAAAACAGTCCAAAAACAAATACCCACCTCAGAAAAGGAATCCGAAGATAAATCCATGCTAAAATTGATTTTTAAAAGAAAAAACAAAGATGTGAATCCCCAAATCAGAAAATCGGGGATTTTCAATTCGGAATCCTCAAATCCGTTAATTAGGGATTTTCGAATCCCATACAGACTGATTAGGGATTTCGAATCCCAAATCCAGCAATTAGGGTTTTCTGATTTGAATCCCCAAATCAGAAATTAGGGATTTCGAATCCCGAATCCAGCAATTAGGGTTTTCTGATTTGAATCCCCAAATCAGAAATTAGGGATTTCGAATCCTAAGTCCCATATTGGGGATTCCAATCATATTACCCCATAATCCAATTGAAATTAGGGATCTTTTTTTTTTTTTTGAATCAGTCAATTAGGGATTTTGAATTCGAACCCCAAATCCAGTTGCCAGATTGGGGATTTCAATCTGGAATCAGATTGGGGATTCCATTGTCATACCTAGAGTGAACTTTGCTTGATCTCGTGACGGATGTGGAACTCCTCGCCATCATCCATGGCTGTCACCTATGGAAATCCTCCACTCAAGCCCCGGAAGCCATGTTTGGTAGCCATGTCTAAGGTGAGAGAGAGAGAGAGAGAGAACAGAGGGAGGGTGGCGAGAGAGGGCAGAGGGTAGGGGGAGAGAGAGAGAGAGAGAGAGAGAGAGAGAGGGAGAGAGGCGGCGGCGCAAGAGAAATGGGGGAGATTGGGCGCGGCTCTGTTTTGAGTCGCGCGCCCAATTTTGGGCAAGCCATGGACGGTGCTCTTTGGGCCCTCCCATGATGTACGTGTTTCATCCATTCCGTTCATCCATTTTTAAAGATCATTTTAGAGTTTTATGCCAAAAATTAGAGGGACATATATCTCAGGTGGTCCACACCACATGAGAACAATAGTGATTGGTTATCCACCATTAAAGTCCTCCTAAGGCCCACTGTACTGTTTATTTGACATCCAATCTGTTGATTTGGTCATACAAGACCAAATGAAGGAAAAAACAAAAATCAGCTTGATCCAAAACTTTTATGACTACCAAAATGTTTTTAACGGTTGACGTTCATTCAACACTGCTTCCTGTAATGTGGTCCACTTGAGATTTGGATATATCTCATTTTTGGTCTCATATTGTAAAATTATCTGTAAAAATATATGGACGGCATGGATGAAACACATACATCATGGTGGGGGCCACAGAGCACAGACCACCAGCCATTGGCCAGTGTCAGGAGTAGCCAATCCGTTCCCAAGCGAGTAAATCCTGTGGGGGCCACCATGATTTATTCATTTTATCCACTCCATCCATCCATTTTAACATATAATTTTATTACATAAGCTCAAAATTGAAGCCTATAAAAATCTGAAGTGGACCACATCATAGGAAACTGTATAAATTGAACGTCTACCATTGAAAAATTTTAGGAGGCCACTGAAGTTTTAGATCAAGTTGATATTTTAGTTTTCCCTTCATCCATGTATTTGTGATCTATTGAACAGGTTGGATAACAAATAAAAATCACTGTAGGCCATAGGAAGACTTCAACGGTGGAAATGATTATTCCCATTGTTTCTTGTGGTACGGTCCACTTCAACTTTGGATATGCTTTAATTGTGGACTCAACCACTAAAATGATCTGGAAAAATGGATTGACAGTGTGGATATATAAACCATGACTTTGGACCACGAGCTTAAAAATAAAGTCAATCCATGACTTGGGTGGGCCACACCACATACTATAGTTGAGAGGGTTGCCCTCCCATTAAAACATTCATAATTATTTATTGGGCCTGCCTAGATGTGGTTCATAGATCCAGCCCATTCATTATGTGTGTCCCACTTGGATGAGGAGTCAGACCAAGTTTCATACACATCCAAAACTCATGTGGGCCCCACTAAATGCTTTTATATGTTTTAGGGATGTCTTCACATAGTTTTAGATGCTATAGCCCACCTAAGTTTCGTATATGACTGATTTTTGGACTTAAAGGGGACACATCAAATGCATGGTGTTGATGTTCTACACACATCATGGTGGGGCACACACAGATTAACCTCATTGGAAGTTCCCATGAGGTGACCTTATAGTACCATTTCACTATTTAGGTAACTCCTTCATGGGTGTTACTCTAACCATGTAGGGCCCACCTTGATATATTTTATGTATATCGACACCGTCCATATATTTTTCCATCATAGTTTATGATGTGATTTCAAATCATAAGAACTCAATAAAACTATCCGTTAACATAGATTAACGGAGTGGATAAAATAAATAAATAACAGGTTCTCACGAGGTCAATAAGTTAGGTCACAATTTTGACCAGAATATTTGGCCCATTTTACATGTCTGGTCCATTCACTCTATTTTACTGATCATTACCCTCAAATTGACTAGTTACTCACCCCGATCATGTTACATATGAGAGAGATATTGGGCAAACAAGATTGATCAACAATTTGAGTGAAATTTGATTTAAACATCTAAAGTTATTTTCTTTTCAATCTGGACTGATCAGATTGTCCAAAAACGGTTAAAGGTTGTTCATAATGTCAAAAATATATGAATGAATAGAAAACACAAACATCAGCTTGATCCAAAACTTCTATGGCCTCCAAGAATTTTTAAATGGTAGAGGTTCAATCACACTATTTCCTGTGGTGTGGTCCACTTGAGCTTTAGATATGTTTCTTTTTTATTCTTTAGACATCAAATTATCTGTTAACATAGATGAATGGAGTGGATAAAATAAATAAATAACAGTGGACCCCACAGAGTTTACTCTGGTAAAAGTAATGAGTAACTCACCTAAATGTCGTAGAGAAGTGTTTCCTTAAAACATTCATAATCATATATTGGGCCTGCCTGAATGTGATTCACATATTCAACCCACTTATTATGTGTGTCCCACTTGGATGAGGGATATCAGACCAAGTTTCAACCGCATCCATGTCTATATTAACTTATAAACAGATTGGATCTCAAATAAACATCGCGGCGGACCCTAAGAAGGTTTCAATAGTGGGTGTCACTATCCCACTCTTTTCTATTGTGGGTCCACTTGAACTTTAGATCTACCCCGTCAATCAGATGCACTATTCCATGGTGGGCCATGAGCTTAAAAATAAAGTCAATCCATGACTCGGGTGAGCCACACCACATACTATAGTTGAGAGGGTTACCCTCCCATTAAAACATTCATAATCATTTATTGGGCCCACCTAGATGTGGTTCATATATCAAACCCATTCATTATGTGTGTCCCACTTGGATGAGGAGTCAGACCAAGTTTCATACACATCCAAAACTCATGTGGGCTCCATTAAATGCTTTTATATGTTTTAGGGATGTCTTCACATAGTTGTAGATGCTATGGCCCACCTGAGTTTCGTATATGACTGATTTTTGGACTTAAAGGGGACACATCAAATGCATGGTGTTGATGTTCTACACACATCATGGTGAGGCACACATAGATTAACCTCATGGGAAGTTCCCATAAGGTGACCTTATAGTACCATTTCACTATTTAGGTAACTCCTTCATGGGTGTTACTCTAACCGTGTAGGGCCCACCTTGATATCTTTTATGTATATCGACACCGTCCATATATTTTTCCATCATATTTTATGATGTGATTTTAAATCATAAGAACTAAATAATCTCAAGTGGGCCATACCAATCAAAACAATGATGAATAACTATTAAAAACCTTTTGAAGGTCACAAAAGTTTTAGATTAATTTGATCTTTGTAGTTTACCTTCATCTAGATCTTCTTTACATTATCAACAAGTTGGATTGCAAATAAATATTACTAAAACCTTACAATGGGGCTCTTTATAATTTTTAATGGCGAGGTACTATATTATCATTTTTTCCAATGTGTGGTCCACTCAAGATTTAAATCTACACAATTTTTTATACCTGGCCCAAAAATGGGTTGGAGAAACATAGGGGCGACAAGGATATACAACACATCATCAAAATCTCACTTTTGTTATCTAACTTTTCAAAATATAAAATGTAGTTTTCTTTTTTTTTTTTTAATATATTTTTTTACAATTTGTCAATTTTTTCACAATTTTGTTTAATTTCATAAATTTTGTTTTTCAAAATATCATTTTTTAGTGGGCACACTTTTGTTATATAAATTTTCAATTTTTCTTGTCAAAATGCAAAATGTAGTTTTCTTTTTAAAAAAATATATTTTTTTTTCATTTTGTCAAATTTTTCACAATTTTGTTTAATTTTATAAATTTTCTTTTTCAAAATATCATTTTTTATCGAAATCTTGTTATATAACTTTTAAAATTTTTTTGTCAAAATATAAAATCTACTTTTCTTTTTTAAAAAATATCTTTTTTTTTTTTTAGAATTTGTCAATTTTTTCACAATTTTGTTTAATTTTTAATATTTTCTTTTCAAAATATCATTTTTTTATCGAAATCTTTTTTTTTTCAAAAGTTATCAACATTATTAAAAGTTCTTAATTTTTTTTTCAAAATTTATATTTTTATAAAATCACAGTTTTTTTTAAAAACATTGTTAATTATTTTTTCTAAGCTTCTTAACTTCTTTTTTTTCGAAATTCATAATTTTTTAAGTGGGAAGGACTTTAGCATTAATGTAGATGGTGATTGACAGTCGCTAATAGAGACGGTCTTTGATAGTCTCTACTAGAGACGGTCTTTCAGAGGGAAATAGGACGGCTAACGACCGTGTCTAATAGAGACGGTCTTTGACAGTCTCAAACTATAATTAAAAGACGGCTAAGGACCGTCCCTAATAGAGACGGTCTTTGACAATATCTAATAGAGACGGTTTAGGACCGTCTCTAATAGAGACGATCTTTGATCCAGAACAGCCATCTCGAATAAGGACGGTCAGGGGCCGTCTAAAATTTTAGAGACGGTATACAGTCGTCTCTAAAGCGTCTTTAAACCAAGCGATTTTAGAGATGGTCCAGAACCGTCTCGAAATCCGTCCTTTTTTTTTTTCCATTTTTCACGTAGTGATACTTCACTGTTAGCACCCCCACTGTCAGTTACGTCTAGCACCTTTGGACAAATGGTGTGGATGTACACCTCATCAAGTTGGGTCCCGCATGGCCCACCTGTTTTGAAACAACCTGATATTTATGTTTCTCCTACATCTAGGCCCACGCAAAGACGGTCAGCAAGGTGGGACCTACGGATGGGACAACGTGGACCATACATCACCGTGGGGTCCATAATACATGAGAAGAAGAGAGAGAAAGAGAGAGGGAAGAGAGATCGGAGATAACAGAGGGGCCCCGCCACTATAGGCCCCTCTTGGATACAAGCATACATCAAGGTGTGTCCCACCATATGTGGGCCCTTAGCTCTCAAAAAGACAATTTGTAAAAGGATAAAAATGTGGGTCCAAGATCACCCACCGTCCACTCTTCTTGCTCCCTTGGCTTCCTTTGCTCCTTAGCTTCGATTCCAATGGAAGGTGATGGAGTTTTGATGGTTGAGATGGGAGAAGAGAGGGTAGGAAGTGGGCCACATACAAAACTCTCTCATGGAGGTTTGGGAGAGCTTTGGACGTATGATTTTTCTTGCTTGGGAAAGGTGAGTTTGAGAAATGAGAGAGAGAGAGAGAGAGAGGGTTGTAAAGAGAGAGATGGGTGATGGAGTGATGGATGTGGTGAGTGATGAGTGTAAGAACTTTTTGACTTTTAGGGTAATTTGTGTAAGAAGGGTATGGGGTGTGTAAGAACTTTTTGACTTTAGGGATTGTTAGGGGATGGGTGTGAGGTGATGGTGTACTTGACATGTACTTGACCCTTGATGGGATTGATTGATTGATCGAGGTGACAAGTTGTAGAGATTCTCTTGGGTTTTGCAATGTGCGTTGTTTTTCTCAAACTGAACGCGGGCCCACATTTCCTGGCTTGGGTATTGTCTTGGTGCGCTAGACGCGATATCAGAACCGCAGCGACGGCATGGTCGCTAGGGTACAAGTCTTGGGTTAAGTCGACTCAGGTTGACGGCGTGTGACTCAGGGTCATAAACAAATGTCGGTTAAGGGTCGAAGGTTGTTGGAATTCGACCGAAAAGATCGCGAAAGCCTAAGGAATGCTAAAGACTAAGACAGGTCTTACAACTCTCCCCTCATAAAAAATTTCATCCTCAAAATTTACAAAATCATCGTAACTCGGCATAACTCATGAGAATGAAGAAATAAAAAATCATATAAAATTAGAGATAGTATACAAAATACAACACATAATCAATTATCAAAGAGATGGGGATAGCGCTCTCGAATCTTGGCCTCGCGCTCCCAAAAAGCCTCCTCAACAGAATGGTGACCCCACTGAACCTTCACCAATGGAATGACCTTGGTCCGGAGGACCTGCTCCTTCCGATCAAGGATACGAATAAGCTGCTCAATATAGGAAGCATCCTCACGAACCTCTAATGGCTGCCAATCAATAACATGAATGATGTCTGACCCACACTTCCTCAACATAAAGACGTGAAAAATGTTGTGGACATCAGATAACTGAGATGGCCAGGTAAGCCGATAGGCTACGGCGACAACGCGCCCAGTGATCTCAAAAGGCTTGCCCTTTGCTCCAAATCGAACTACACCCTTCATGGGCGAGACCTTGAGATACATATGGTCCCCTACATCAAACTTCAAGGGACGACGCCGACGATTAGCGAAATTCTTCTGTCGGCTCTGAGCTGTGTGCATCCTTTGCCTGATGATATCGATAGCCTCTGACGTCTCTTACACAAGCTCGGGACCTAAGAGACGACACTCTCCAACCTTGGTCCAACAACTAGGTGATCTGCATGGTCTGTCATATAATGCCTCAAAAGGAGCCATGCCGATGGTTGCCTGATAGCTGTTGTTGTATGCGAACTTAGTCAATCATAGATGCTCATCCCAGCTACCCCCGAAATCAATCACGCAAGCCCGAAGCATATCCTCAAGGATCTGGTTGACCCTCTTGGTCTAGCCATCGGTCTGCGGATAGTACGCGGTGCTGAGCTGTAAATCAGTCACCATCACTCTTTGGAAGATCTCCCAAAACTGAGACGTGAACCTCGTGTCTCGGTCAGAAACGATCGAGACTGGAACGCCGTGTAGTCTCACAATCTCCTCGACGAATAACCTCTCTAGCCGGTCTAAAGGCCAAGTCACATGAATCGCAAGAAAATGTGCCGACTTCATCAGGTGATCAACGACAACCCAGATGACGTCATGACCACGGTGAGTCCTCGGCAAACCCATAATAAAATCTATTGACACGTGCTCCCACTTCTACATCGGGACGCTCAACGACTGCAATAGACCAGGGGATCTCTGATGATTGGCTCTAACACCCCGAACTTTTCGATGCTCGAGCATCGAAAGTCCTCGAGCGTTACCATAAGATTCAACATGACATATACATGTGTACGATACCAATCCAACTATTCTAGCCTTACATCCTTTCCCTGACATTAACTTAACTGTTGGGGATGATCTTCATTCACAAATCAAGCCATCTGACCGTTGATGTCAAGACAAGCCCACCCATCACGTGATTTAACATAAGTACTTTCCCATGAAGAACACGACGAAGAGCTCCCTATCCGTAATGATTTAGATATATATTCTTTTATAAGAATTGCCTAGAAACATGTCTATAACCGTGTGGAGCCATTAGATTTTCCAAAACTCATAGATCGACAGTAATTATAAAATTGCCACTAACCTAGACCCGTGAACACTAGATCACATGATTCCCATAGTCCGTTTCATGTAAAATTTTATATCATGCCTAATTATCACAAATTAACCGCACACCTCGAATTTCAGCTCTTAGATCATAGTAAATCAGCTACTTGACCTCTACATCCGTTCGTACGCTTATCAGATCAAGATTGTGATCCGTCCATCTTGTTCATGCCATATGAATATGCTTAGCCCACCATTAGAATCAGAATCTGACAAACCTTCATATGTAAGAAAGTTGCTTGAATCTAACGTTATATAAGCCCTACCCCTAATCACTCCAAAAATCCACGTTATGTCCATCCATTTACTAAACTGACCATACATTCACCTACATACAAGGATAAAGTTCTAATCATCAAGTCCTCTTACTTTTAGAAGCTCATCTGACCATCCATCATGTTTGGATCTGCCAAATGGGCCACCCGAATATTAGGATGAATCGGTCATTACGAAAATCTTTGGGTTTAAGTCCAAATTGCCCGGTAACCTGTCAATTAGAGGAGTACAAATATTATTTTAGAATTTTAAAATATATTAGCCATTAAAGGAGAATCTTAGTCATCATTTAGAGATCAAAGCTCAAATTTGGGCGACGGAAAGAGCATGAAAAATAAAGACCACCTGTCAAATTTCATCACATTTGGACGGTAGACTCATAAGTTACAGATGACAGAAGTTTTTTTTTAAAGGGTACAATTGTAAATATGGTATCATGCATGGCACTGTTGACGTGAGTTACAATTGAAGTTCTAACGGTGAGAATTCTCGCTACTCGACAGGACCGTGCGGTCCATTGGATTAACTAAACTACTTTGTTTTCGACAAAGTGTCCTAACATAGCGATACAAAAGTGGTGAATGGCATGGATCCTTGGAAGTCATCACAAACGGGCCCCACCTGATTTTTTTTTAGCATTCTCACGTGAAATCATGCACATAAATGAATTCATGTTTAAACGTGAATACCGTCCATGTTGATTAAAGTGTGGCCCACCTAGGACATGAATGTGTCCCTTATTTTAGCCCCTTAGACCTTTTAACCGTTGGCGTCCAACTTCGGAATAATCCGACTACTAGATTGACGAGAACCCACCATACGATTACAAATCATGTTGTGGCCCCACCTAAGCATAGAATCTACCTCATAATCGGCCTAATGTCCTAATAGGGCCCATAGAACCAGACGAACGGTCCAGATCTGTCAAGATCTGCCTCGTGGACCCCACCTAATGGGGTGTGTGTACACCATACATGTGCACTTGCTCTGCACTGACCTGGGGAGCTCGGTCAGAGGAGCTCTGACTCGCGTTTTTCCAAAAAAAAAAAAAGGAGAATACTCTCCTTCTCTCCTTAGTTGCAGCAGCTGACGGATGACCGTCCGTTTCCTTGATCAAAGACCCACCTACACTGACCATCAAGACGATCCGAACTGTCCATCTAACAGAGGACAAACGTTAGACCAAAACCCCTAAGTTTCATGCTATTTCACGCGTGTACATGAACATGAACCTCGCTGCAAGTGAGCCTGAAAACACAAACTTTCCAAAGACGGAAACTGCCTTCACTGTTGCCAGCTCAGGGATCCGAATTAGGAGGATTCCTCTTATCCCAGACGTCCATTTGAGGAGATCTCAGCTGTCCAACTGAGGGCGTCAGTTCCTCAAAACCAGAGGAGAAAAACCTGTGGCCAAAACCACCATTTAACCAACTGTTTTGAGAAGCCAGTTAGTGGAATCAATCTAGGCCATTCATGGCTCATCCAACGGTGCTGAGAGGCTTAGGAGAATGTTATAAGGAAGGCTAGGATTGCAAATGCAATGGGAGCTTCTCTCATTTTTAGAAAAACCTAGAAAACAGCCATCGTCTCCTCCGTCCGAACCCACCACCCAAACGGCGGTGGAGCTTCGAAAAAGCTTGTCCACGAGCTTCTAGGGATCACTCTAAGATGTCCTCCAGCCTTGCTTCGAAGAAACTCATGGCCATTCTGTAAGACCCGTGCCCTAGTCCGTACCGTTCCGTAGGCTTCCGCGATCCTACCGGTAGAATTAATCCTCGACTTGTTTTCGACATTTTCACGCGATCCTAAGCCGAGTCCCACATACCGAAGTCGGCTCTAATTGAAACCTGTACCTTGGTGACCGCGCTATAGCCGCGATTCTAACGCCGCGACCCGCGTACTGAACTGTTACCTAGGCCAAAAGATGTCAGTCTGAGTTCATTCCGAAGAAACATCGCGTGTTACGGATTTCGAGGAAATCTCTACGAGATGTCCCACCAATCAATCAATCAATGTCAAGTAGAAGTCAAGTACAACCATACCTCAACTACATCACCCATCCCTCCCTTTTCAGAACTCAACTCTCTCTCTCTCTCTCTCTCTCTCTCTTAACCATCCCTCTTTTACAAAAAAATCAAACCAAACCATACCTCTACATCACCCTTTCTTACAACCACCACTCCACCCATCCCTACACCCATTAATTTCTATCTCCCTCTCTCATTCTCTAGCAAATATCCCAACCCCATGAGAAATTCCACACGTCCCAAGCGTTCCCAACTCTCCTAAGATCAATAAGTGAGGCCCACTTTTCTCACCCTCTCATCTCTCATCCCCACCATCAAAAGTCCATCATCCACCGTTGAAAGTCAAGCAAAGGAGCTAAGGAGGTTAAGGAAGCAAGGAGGAGTGCAAGAGGTGGGTGATCCCATTTCTTATTTTAGGGCCCACTTGTTGGTGGGACCCATTTTGATGTATGTGTTGTATCAATAGAGGGCCCATAGTGGCTCCCTCCTCTCTCTCTCTCTCTCTCTCTCTCTCTCTCTCTCTCTCTCTCTCTCCCTCCCTCCCTAGAATGAAGTGGGCCCCACCAAATCATGTTCAATTCACTCCATTCATCAAATGGTGTGGCCCACCACATTTTAGGCGAAATCCACTGTCCGGTGGAAAGCCCACATACAATATATATATATATGATATTATATATAGTATTATATATATATATATATATATATATATATATATATATGGGCCATGTCCAAGTGGGACCCACCACGATGCTTGTGCCATATGGAGACCGGACATTGGGCGTGGTGTGGCTAAGAGGAAGTGTGGTCGACAACGTGAACTAGCTTGACTTTAAAAATATATATATATATATATATAATATATAATATATTTTTTATGGGCCACTCATGTAGGCCTCACCTGGATGAATGTATAAAATCCACGCCGTCCATATTATTTCCCGGCTAATATTAGACGTTGAGCCCAAATATTAGGCCAATCCGATTATCGAACAGGCCATACCATAGGAAATAGTGGTGTTGGCCGTTAAAAATCATTTTTTTTATTTTTACTCGCTAAAAATACACGACATATTAGACTCATTAGGATGGTCCTGAGCCGTGGAAGCTAATGGACGGGATGGATTTCCTGGATGCGGGCACCATATGGGAAAAACCAAGGAAAAAAAAAAAAAAAGAAATGCGGCCATAGCTGTTGTTTATTCTTCTTGATAAGCGCGAGCGGCCTTTGCTGCTGCATGGCGGCGGGCGGACGAGTTGGGCCCTCACGGCCCAGCTATGGGCCCCACCGTGATGTGTTTTGAGCATCGACTCCGTCCATCATGGGGCCCTCCTTCTAATAAGGGCCTACCCTAAAAATCAGCCGTATACGGAACTCAGGTGGACCATACCATCTAAAATCATGTGAAGACATGCCTAAACATATAAAAACACTTGGTGGGGCCTACCTGAACTTTAGATGTGGCTGAAACTTGGTCTGAAATAGCCAGGTGGGACACACATAATGGGTGGGCTGGATTTGTGAACCACATCTCAGTGGGCCCTACCCTAGTCCACGTGACCTTTTGAATAGGTTGGATGGCAATAAACATCACCATATGCCCCTAGTCCACGTGACCATATGAACAGGTGGGGTGGTAAATAAATATCACGGTGGGCTCCAGGCCCACCCCAGGTCTAGGCGACCTTATAAACAATTTAGGTGGCAAATAAACATTCCAGCAGGCCCCACGGTCTTGTGACCCTATCTACAGGTTACATGGAAAATAAACATTTTGGTGGGCCCCTTGCCACATGGCCTTATCAACAGGTTGGATGTAAAATAAACATTATAGTGGAGCCCTTGCTCACGTGGTCTTACCAACAAGTTGGGTGGCAAATAAGCATTTCAGTGGGCCCAGGATTGGGTGAAAAATAAATGTTATAGTGGGCCCACATGGGAGTCCACCATGATTCATGTGTTGCATCTAACCTGTCCTACCATTATGAATGATTGTCTTAAGGCTTGAGACTAAAAATAAGATGGATCTACAGTTCATGAAGGCCCGCCTTAGTGTATATTTAACACTCATGTGATTGGGCCCACCTGGGAATAGTTGAGGCCCATGATAAACGACCCATTTGATGTATCTAGGGCCCATATTTTGAGGCCCATCTTGAGGTAATTATGGCCGGTTGTTGAGGCCCACGTTTATATATATGAGGACCATGTTATGCGGCCCATCTGACGTATCTTAGGCCCATGAGTTGGGGCCCAATTGGCTGTACATAAGATCCACTGCAATGTACGATTTCACCATGGGTTATAAACGATGTTCAAGGCAGGCCATGCCTTGGAAGCAGTGATGGTTCGATGTCCACATTGCAAAGACGATGTTGGTTAAATGTTCGCATTGTCATTCTCCCTATGGCCCATTGATAGGCCCATATTCGCAGAATGTAGTCTGTATAGGCCCATCTTGGTTATAAAAAGAAACCATCACCCCATAACATGTTTAGTACAGATCCATGACTCATGATCATACACATACGCATCATATGTATGCTTGAGATGAAGAGTGACTGATCATAGCATATGCCTTTAGGCAGACTGTTTACGGGCTCTCTGGTAGGTGAAGTTGCCTTGCTCGAGCGTGTGGTATACGCAGGATTGTTGCATGATTGATAGTATAGTTCATGCACTTACATTTGTATGATTGAGATATGCCCCAGCGACACCAGGGCCATAGCCTCCACAGACGCATCGTGGGTGGGCTTTGGTTGGATCTGAAAACATTGTTCTAAGCGGTGGGGCGCTATAGATGTCCCCAGGTGAAAGTCCATGAACCCGATGGTACTAGAGGATGACTCCAACGTCGAGGCCAGAGTGGATATATGAGCGCAGAGGGCTAAATACCATGAGGCCGCGTCTCCCACGTGTCATGGTTGGTTGAAAGGGATGTGACCTTACTCGCCCAGAAGCGGGGGGCATTACTAAGTGCCTGAAGTTTGACCGGCTCAGAAATGGGTTCGCTATCGACTTGCCGGATAGATGTTGACAGACTATTGGCCAGCGGATAGTGAGGTTTCTTACACTCACTTGGACTGTGCTGCTAAGAGAGAGACAATGTCATTTAGAGTGTATTGAACCCTGGTGATTATCTAAACTGAGAACCATACTGATTTGATGCTCTAGTGAGGAGTTGCATTGGTATGAGGATTGGCATGATTGACTTACATATTGCATCGCATGGCCTTAGTATGGCCGATAGCATTCATATCTTGTACTGCATAGCCTTGGTACGACTAGTTGCATTTACGTACTCATTAGCATGATTCTGCATTACTCTGGCATTGCATTCTGAGCACGTTCGCACACACTTACATCGCCCTCTAAACTTTCTATAAGCTTATGCACGATTGATGCGTGCAGGTAACGCCAGGACACAGCTGTAGTCTCGCTGCAGTTGGAGCGTGCCACCGAGCTTTTGGAGTTTTTGTCATTTTCAGTATATTGTATTTTCCTTTCATACGCCTTATGCTCAAAGTTTTTGATCATAGTAGATTTTGTGATGGTGTTCTTGTGGTTATTGTTCATGGGTTATGCTTGTGGTTATGCTAATTACGAATCAAATTGATTATTAGAAATCCTCCTTGTAGCATCCCAGGATCGGAACTTGGTATATGGGTGTCGGGAGCCGAGAATGAAGTGCTACGAAGGTTTGTCGGAGCAGTTGGATTCGGTGATCGAAATTTTGTGAGCCGGTCTCAGTTCGGGGCGACACATTCAAAAACGCCATTAATGGCCGAGGCGTTCTCCTCACTGTGCACTACCCCTTTGAGCCATGATTCGAGTGCTCCGTTTGTGCTTGAGAATGAGGCCTATATCTTTGGATGTTTTTAGCGTAATAGAGAAGAAAGAAAGAAATAGAGAGTGAAGGAGTGGACGTGATCGGCCAGGTAAAACGGCTGACTCCGTTGTATTCATTCTTCCATTTCTCCTTCATTTTTCTTATTTCATGCCATCCATCTAC